>CACRXP010000442.1:134176-158151 GCA_902702965.1 Spirometra erinaceieuropaei | reverse complement strand
TGCGCGCCTAGAGTAAACTCGAGTTTTTGCCATTTTTATACATGTCTAACCAAGGTGCACTCAAAGCAAAGTATCTACGAATGTCAGAGAGTGTTTATAGCAGGCAATTCGACTTCTGGGCTGTTCTTCGAAGCTAAAACATCAGCAATTATTAGAAAACACTAGGCTATGAAACGGCCCTATACCCTTTAGGCAGGCCTCTTTCTGTCGTGACACCTTGTGGCCGGGTAGACATGGGAATAACGAGGGCCTCAGTATGTGCAACTGGCGTGAGGTTTTTATGCAGAGTATTGGCCTTTTAATCTGTAGAAAGGTTAGATATTGCGTGAAATTTAGGATAAAGATCTTTTTGGGATTGCAGGCCGCCTTCGGAGAAGCTGACCGAAGTCGATAATAGTTGTACTCTGTTAGTAGGTTCAAACAAAAACAGGGGCTCTGTGGCGTAAAAATGAGTGTTCGATAGCATCGATTCAAGTTGTTAAATCTATTTGCTATCAGGACTACGTTGTGGTGGTGGCCATCGTTGATCGACAGAGGCAACCGAGAAATTGTAATTATAGAAATGCATCACTGATTTTATATGGTGTAGAGAAGTCTGATTCGTAAAGGACAATCAAGGTTTTCCTAGACTTAAATGTGTCGTCTGTGTGAGGTTGCGAGGGCGGACAGTCCCTCGACGCCGGTTGGCAGTTCCAAAATAAACACAAATGGCTACTACATCATGGTCAGTAGCATGTTTTGGACGTCTTTCGCAATAGTCCGTTAAGCCCTTTTATGTCCTATTCGAGAAAATTACCCTGAGGGTGACTTAGAACTAGATATTTTCAACCACCTTAAGAATACAGCTTGAGTTATAGTATACACATGCGGTCAATGAACGGAACGAGTGAGTCCCGTAGAAAGGATCGGTGAGTGTCCCCCGTCTACCACAGAATGTCCGCCCCCCAACAGACACTGAGTCGATGGACAGCTGCGTAAACTCCCTTGCCCGGCAGACCTACCGCGTATTGTCGGCATGGCTGAGCGAACACGTATCTGCGGTACTCGGGAGGACCGGCATGATAACCGTATTCTTCCCCCAGCACGTAGAGAGACTCGTTGTTAAGTCGAAAGATTATCGGCTATAGCACGCAATTAAGGCAATGTGTACTGGTTGAAAATTGGCACGTGGTGAACTGAACTACGTGGACCTTTGAGTAGAGAAGGGATTTCGTTGGACAAAAAGACGGCCCCCTCTGAGACCTAGGAGTTTAGAAAAAGTAACCGACAGAGGAAGTAGGCCGTTGAGCAGAAAAGGCAAATCCGCTCGCATCTCACTGACCCAGGTGATTATGGTTCCGCCTATGCATGGACTGACACCAGAGTGGATGGTAAGAGTAATTTGGTTGTTGTCAATAGAAGCGTAACTGGTGAGGGTTTCCGTATCATCGTGAAATCCAACTTGTTGCCGTGGGCAACTGAAATGGGCCACTGACCCCTGCGGGACGACAACGCCGAGGCTCACAGCCCACGTATTAGGGTGTCCTAAAAGTAATTGTGTTCTTGCACCCCTACGGAATATGAGTTAGCCTGATGTCGCGTCTACGGATTTCCCTCTATTCTGATCACTAGAACACTGTACAGGAGGCAAAACAGTCAAAAACGGAAGGGAAGTCCATCAGGTTCTTTTCCCGAAAAAGAGGTAGACCTCCTTGTGCATGGCGTCAAAAAATTATCTTCCCGTTGGGCTGCTGTCACGGAAAACGATGGTGACTACATTACTGGTTGAAACTAAACAGGTAAACAATGTTTAAAGTCGTCGCTTAACCTTCTGGCGAAAGGCAATTACTTTCCAAACATCCTAATACAATGGGCGGCTTCGGGCTCATGAGTAGTTTACGCACACTTTTGTGACCAGCTCACACGCTGAATATTGACGCAAAGGTAAGTTTTTGGGATTGTACAGATTGCAAAGCAGAGGACGTGGAAAGCTTGCTTGACCCATGAATAGAAAAAAAGAGATCATTAATAAAGTGTGGGCGTTTTTTGTTCCGGTTTGTTTTCCAGGAAATTTGTTTAAACAAGGACCTTACCCTCGGGAATTTGAATACCAATGAGGCCGCTGAGTTTTTCACAGTTGGGTCGGATGAATCGTGCAAAAGACATATTAATTAAGTGAGCCTGGTAGTCACCGGATTTATTTTAGATTTATCTCACTGGAAGTCCTGTTTGGGTAGGCAGGCTGATGTATCAGAATTGGCGGATTCCACGAGTTGCAGTGAGCTGGACGGATAACGTGATCCAAATGTGATTAACCTCACAGTTCTCGGTGGGGAATCGTTGGTCAAGTGGTTAGGTCATTGAAGGTACTCAAACCATCATCTTACTGCCCTGGTTTCGAATCCACTTGAGGTCACCGAGTTTTTCACTATTGGGTCTGATATGACAAAAACCCCTACCTAAATGATAAGTGCCGATAATACCTGCTTCCAAAGTACAAGGTTAGAACGCGATCTACAGAAGCTAAAAATAAGAACAGGAAAATAATCATTTAAATGCGGTGCAAATGGAGAAGTGGAGTACAGATATTGATTCGAGACCGTAAAAAGGCCCGAGGAGACGTGGATAAAAACAGACGATGAATGCAAATTTATAAATGACGGAGGTTATTGGCGTTGGAATTCATAAAGTGCATTTCATCAGTGTTTAATGAAGATCATTAATGACATGGAAATGGTATGACGGTGATTCGCGTGCGGAATGGTTTATAATGAAGGTTATTTGTATTGCGTGTAGGCCATTCATCAATTCCGAACCACCTGTGATTTACTGGCGATGGACGTACGCGTAGAGCCTGAGGTGGTTGTATCCGCTTCTACGCACTCCATACAGATGCTGATTGCCATACGCACACAAACCGGGTTTTAACAAACGTGGCGGCATGTTGCGTCGCTCCAAGTTGCCACCGTATGCCTACAATACGGCGAGAGCAAAGACGGCGATTTGCGCGTGAATTAATAGTGACTAAAGACCTGCGCTGCATCTACCACCTCTCCCTCCTCCCTCAACCACCCGAGCCCGGTGTCAATACAGCGCCAAGAAGACGGAAGGCGGATAAGACGATTTTGACTACAAGAGTAAACGTCTGCGCCCGTCAGTCATGTCTAGCGCGCGCAAGATGGACCAGGGTTTCACCAGAAACAAGGGAGGCTCGAATACCAACCGAACGGAGGTGCCATATAGGTCACATTAGGAAGGAGCCATTGCAGCTTGACTCCCGGTCCGGAGAGCAGGACCGAGTTATTCCGTCAGTTGGCAGCCTTCCAAGCCACAGCATTTAGCGGATCGGAATAACTCGGAATGTTTATAGCGGGAACACGCAATGAGTGCCGTGGGCCTCTCTCTCTCTCTCTCTCTCCGTCCACTGTCCAAGCCAGTCAGCCATCTGGTGCGATGATTGGACGCAGGTGGAGGGCGTGACGCGAGCCTGCACCCAGGCGTGCCACCACCTCCATTTGTCGCATTTGCTATAGGTGAGCATCCCGATTAATCGGTGCTGTACCCTGATGTGACGCACCCCTGTGCGTGGCCCGTTTTAGGGGGTACAACTACTGCCACAGGGGCTACTGAAATACCAGACTCGTGCATGCGGAAAGCATATGCCAACGAACATCTAATCCCTCTAATTTGCGTCATATGCTCTGATGTGGGAAAGGGGGTTATACGGGTGGGGTAAATGAAAGGGCTAGTAGAGGAATGCTAGAGATTGAGGCAGTAGGTAGAGTTTCCGGACAAAAGGTTTAGAAGTTTTGGTTTAAAGTACGGGTCCCGAACCCCGAGACCAAACCCTCCTAAAACTTAATCCGAAGCCTAACCCTAACCCTCACTAAACCCAATAACCTGGCCGAAACGGGCGACCTGCCTAAGTAGAAACATACCTACTGATAACAAGAAAGCACGCGTAATGTCTGGCTACGAACTGCGATCTTACCCTGATATATGTGGTTTTTGAGGCTCCACAGTACGCATAAAAACATTTACCAAGGCAATCGGCCAGACCTCCAACACTGCGTTATCATTCATTTGTAGCCTCGAATTCCTGTTATAGCTCATTATGAGAAAAATAAGATTTCCCAATTCCACCGTCTGTTTCTAACAAGTTGGTATATTCCAGTCTGCGACCACCCCGAAGAGTCAGTGAGCGTCTTTCTTGGAAAGGTTATCTTGCTAGTGCGACCTGCTTCGCACCGGTTACCGGACTGTTTTGACGGTGTGTGGTTGCGAATGCGGAAGTCTGCTTCGAAATCTGTGCAGCGACTCCCCTCCGCCCACTGGCCATTGATGAGCCGCGGGCATACAGGTCTGGCTATCTTTTCGGAGTAGAGTAGTTTCATCTTCCAGTGGCAGGGGAGCTAACGTGCCATTACCCGCTAGACGATAAACGGATCACGAAAACAATATTAAAACGGGAAAAACAATGGTTTGAGGACCGCAGTAACAATTTTCAGGGCTTTTTATGGGACATCGGTCGGTAATACCGTCCACTATAACCTACGATCAGCCGGCAGCATCTTATGGCTGAGGTCTGTTTTCGATCTCCCATCGGTGATTTTTCTTCGAAATCGACGAGGAATTTAGTTACACGTGCTTTGGCTCATAGTTATCCGACTAAGTGCGTCTTGAGAACAGGCGACAATCTGAAGGTCAAGACCAATGAGGAGGCTCACCGTCGCCTGCGGGGGAATTTCCTTCGAGGTCCTACCAAAGAAGCGTTAGTAATTTCCCAGGATTGTCGTCGTTTGACGGCCTGAATGACATTCAAGCACAGGTGACGTATTCTGCACAATCTTCCACTTAATAAGTAACGACAAACTCGTCGTCTTCACGTCTTATAGGCTTTCTAGTGCAAAAAAACACGACGAACAGACGAAAACGCCCGACAAACCGCAGTAACAACCTCCCAAACCTCTGATGGGTCAATCAGACAGAGCGTAATTCCCTGACTTCGAGGTTTATTTATACAATTTCCGCATTTATCAGTTAGTAAGCCAAGTGCCATATGATGATATATTCTGTCATTTTAAACGTGGTCGTCTGTCTTCCAGCCCCAAGTTTTTGGAACATTAAAGGCATAAATTCTGAGTTAACGGATTCCCCGTTAAATTTCCCGCTTAGAACCGTGTCTTTTCCGTGTTTTTCGCCCTTACCAAATCCTGCGCAGTAAAACACAAATCTGGGAGCTCTTTCAAAAGATGTACTCATATTTCTTTCTTCGTCTGCTTATCCGCAGTAATCAGTGACCCAGTGCCCAATGACAACGGCGCTGGGTGATAAAAAACTGTCAACAACGGGAGGCGGACGCGACCACTGGGACAAGAAGATTAACCACCCAGCGCTTCAGGTCCGCATTAGAGGCCAACATCAGTGACAACCGCATCTGACGAAACCAGGTCACACCTTTAGGTTTCATAAGGCCAAAATTATCACACGAAGTAACAATCACGTGGGTCGCAAGCTGCTTTAATCGCCGCTCTCCGGCCCGTCGTCATTTCACAGGCGCAACGACAACCCGTCTCCATGTTCTGTGCTGAAACCCCGTCTGAGCAAAGCAATTAGTCACACTGGGAGAGCGCGGGGAACCGACAGTCCCAGTCCCACGCCAAATATCAAAAACGGTGATTAAATCATGACGACTAACGATCGGGGGTGAGAACACGCAATTATCGTATCAAATACGACCCCTAATGGTGAATGCGGGTGCAGCTAATTACCGTAGGCTTGTGGTGTCTGGCGGCTGCGTCCGATAAATACTGCGTTCTTTGCACATCTACTTAGTGGTTTGTTTCTGTGACTATCTCTGATGGTGGGTTCGAGTGAGGAGTAGAAAGGTCGGGACAATAAGATTCTTGTTCCACAGATTGCATCTTATTCCTCTGAACTGATTCCTGAAACCCGCCCATTCGCCGGTCCCGAAAATGGCTCGGCAGATATATTTAGCTACAAGCACTGATTGGAGGACTATAGGAGGTGGTTCCCACAGGGTGTTTTATAGGTGCTTTGTTTATTTAGAAATCGCCAATTTTTACTATATTTCAGATCCCCTTGTTATCTGCCGAAAAAATTTGAAAGGAATTTCTCGTAAACTATTAAAAGAACAGTTTGGAAAGGTGTCGTCGATGTATTTAAAAATGTCAAGGCAAAGAAAAACAATATAAAAAGTTCAGTGATCATAAGTCATAACGAGGTCGCTTGCTCAGCATTTTCATGACGTGTTCAAAGACGCAGGCTGTTTGTTTATCCTTCCTCAACCTCACGGGAGGATCGAGATATGTGAGTATTGACCACAAATGCCCTGCGCGACGGGACAGAGAGAAGGCAAGAAACGGTCAGCGTCGCATAATCATAGAGAATACGATCATTTTTGTTCACTAGAAACGGCCTAAACATAAATGCGATAAAAGGTGTGGGCGAAAATTCTTAAGGTACGGACTAAAAATTTCGTTACCTCAATCCGTCAGTGTATATGAGAACATCAATGTTATAAGCTCAACGGGGCCTGCACTATGATCTTTGGACAATTACGAAGTAAGTGACATCCAAACTAATTGCACGCACTTACACAAGGAGTAAGCCGCTCTCATAGATGAGAAAACTTAAGTTCCTGCAGGTAATATGTCGAAAGGAGACCAGGAAAAAAGGATATTCAAGATGCAGTCTGCCTCATACACTCGCCCGCTGCTTGGGATGGGTCGGTGGGACAAAGTAAACTGGTCCCCCTACCCAACCCAAGAAGACAACTTGCTGAATGAAGGCGGCGTTGAGGGCGGACCCGATAGACTAGCAGTCCTGATCAAATGCAGAGGTTACAGCAGTTTAGTATATAGTTCAATATGCCTGAGGTTGGTGGGCGATGCCTTCGAAGGTCGATCCTACGAGAACACGACAGACCAAACATGTAAATTAAAATAAACATCTACTAACAAGCTTTTCAGTAGCGTACACCGAATGGGACGCATTGGGGAAGTGGGGAGCGGCACATACGAGCACGTCACAAACGCCAAGAACAAGGTGTAATGGCATAAATCCACGCCAGGGGTAGGTATGAGGAATGCGCTGACTAGACTAGCGCATCTTTCCCGTGTATCGGAGCGGTACTCTACGAGCTTTGTTCTAACAGAACTGTTGTACCTGCCATAATTACGTCTTCGTAAGGTTCGTTCCAGGCGCAGACAATTCGCCATGGAAGAACCCACGAAGACTGAAGTGCAACAAGGTCCAGGAAGTTTGAAGGCGTTCGCACATGGACCGAAGTCATCGAATTACAAGGTGCAACCACGCTTCTGTATAATCTACGAGGTCTGAGATTTCCTAAGATCTGCCTCTATTCCGAGGTGGGAGTTAGATGCTTGGGACCGGAAAAAAACTATTCATAACATTTAGTATTCTAGTCTCAACCCTTCCCGGTTCCTTAAAACCAATTTGCTATCAATTTATTCGCGTTTAAACCCAAAAAACTTAGATGTAAACGAATATAAGCTCCACATACTTAGCCGACTAGTTTTCTGCCTACACCTACACATGGCCGTCTCTTTGCAAAAGGAATACCAGATACAGTTTTGTTACCGCTTTGATAATTAAAACGATGAATTTTGAGACGACACAATCGTTACAGAACTGGAGTGCTTAAATTGCATGCAAAGAGTAATACAGACCTAATAGTACAAGATACCGCAAATCATGTTCGCTATTTTAAGGATGGCATACGGCAAAATATATTGTGCGCCTATTGAAGAAGATGTACTTCAGATTAGGAGAGTAGAATGAGAAGAAGACATGGCAGGGAAGAAACAACGTCTCAGGTTGATTTGACGTCGTCAGCTAGTCATAGTCCAGTCTAGGGACAGGAGGACCTGTGATTTGAGACTGAGTGAAGCTTCTCATGCAACTGTTTGCAAGACCTATCGATTATTGTTTCCTGACCGCTTTAAAGCCGCACTTCCAAGGCAAGAAGCTGAACGCACATTCAAACGATTAAACCATCCTTCTCTACGCTATATGCCACCAACAGACACAGGCCCACACAAACAAGACCTGGATAAAGACTGCAGTTTTTGTAAGAAACATGCAAATACCTCACCAAGTACTTACCAACGGTGCACTCTGAGGCTACGAGGCTATCGTGGATCCGCTGAAGTTCCTTTTCTAAGGATTCGTCAGCAAAGGTGCAGTATGCCAGAGATTTCCCAGCCTGAGCACATGCCATGAGTTGGATTAGCGCTGTGCGGGAGAGGAGGAAGTAGGATGGAGGAAGTTAGGACATTAGAGCTGTTTGCATAAATATTTACATGGTTCGTCGCGCCGGTGGCAGGCCTTTCAGGAGATCGATGGATTACCAGCAGGTCGAGCCGACGAGAAGTTTTTCTGACGCGAGAAGTGCTAATGCCCTATCTAGTTATGGTTATATCAGTCATGGCCAGTCAGCTCCAGATCCATGCGTTGCAACTGTCGACAAAGTCCTTACCAGTCCTTACGCATTTAAAATCTAAAGGCCGACAACCGCTGTTTCCGCGAAATGGAGTGCTCGACAGAATCGCCTCGGGCGACGATCTTTATTTGCGTCAGTAAATGGAGCTATCTCCTACCGATAATCAAGTCCACTTTGACCCAATTGTGAAAAAATCGGTGCCTCGGTGGGATTCGAATCCATAACAGCAAGGGGAGGCTTCAGTACAGCAACGCTCCAGCCACCTGAGTTACGCGGCCCCATCGGAGGCCGTGAGTTTAATCACATTTGGATCAACTACTCGTCCAACCAACTGCAACGTCTGGAATTCACCTAATATGACGCAGATAGCTGACTGCCCATGAAGGATTTCCTAAACAATACATCTAGAATCCACCAGATGACTACCAGGCTGTACTAAAGCCTCCCCTTACTGCCTGGGTTCGAATCTCACCGATGCTCCGAGTTTTTCACACTTGGATCAAAGTGAGTTATTTGAAATCTGCCATAACACATATGGATAATCAAGTTCCACGCTTGAGGTGCGGTCCATCAGTCGATGCCGCAGAATTCTGGGGAGGCATCATTTTTTGAGCAGTTGGTCGTTCGTTGGCCGGCAGAGCCTACGGAAAAAAGTTCACAGTCTAGACGCAGGGTAACTTGGATCATAGCTTCCAAAAGATTGAAGCTTTGTTTTCCACTGGACGTCAAGTCAGCGGCATAGGCTCCTACAAAGTCGAGAAGACGTACTACCCGTTCACTCCTTCTTGGTGGCAAGAATGTTATTCCTGACGGAAACCACCACCGCCACGCATGCAGAGCTCTGGAAAATATTCACTCTGATCAGGGTATCTGACCTCAGTTCTGAAGGCAATAACGCGGGTGACGGGCTGCTGCCCACGGCATATGACTCTACACCGGGCCTATTTCGCTCAATTAATCTGATTGAAAGATCGGCGTCTGCTCTGTGGTTGTCTGTTGTATAAATGATCGGTCCTCCTTATCGGGCAATTCAGACTACCACAAGTATTTAACAGCCCCTTCTCGCGACCGAGACTGCGCGTCGCAAAGTCGCCTTGATTCCGAAAACCGTTCGTGATTACGTCGACTGCGACCGCGATTAAGCACTGAATTACTCAGCATTGTTGGCCAAAAGTCCTGCCGCTTGGCTGAGAAGGGTCTTGCTGGCGTATCTTAAGCTCTGCTAGGTTGCACTAAAAAGGCTGAAATAGTTATTGTGTAGATGTGCTATCTGGGCTATAAGGATTGTGTGCGTCTGCGATGCCGGGGTGTGTTGGCAGTTCTCTGGCACCCTGCCAGCAGATGCACTTGCGCTCCTGTTGGGCATGCAGGCCGTATCCATGGTTGCCTAGTGACCTGCGTCAGACTTTTCTCTTTTTGATTCACCTTTGATGTTGGTTAAAATCCTGGTTACGAAATGTGTTCTCGTTTCGAAAAGATTAATTACAGTAGATATGCTAACTCATGAAATGTCAACCAGAATTTTGAAATGCGCTCTCGTTTCGAAAAGATACATTAAGCAGTGTTGTAAAACTAATCACGATGCAGCATAAATCTATAATGATCCAGTTACCTCAGGGTGTCGGCCTTCGAAAGAACTTATTTTCGGCTGCATGCAAGATCTATACTCTGCAAAAATGATTACTTAAGTAGTATGTAATTTTCTCATTGATTTTCGATGCCCTTGAAAATTCAATTAGATTTCATGGAAAAAGAATGCATAAAAATATTCATTCTTTTACTTATTCGGTAGAAAATCACCTCTTCTTCCAATTTTATACTCAAAAGAAGAGTATAATTTGGTTTTAAAAAACTTTTCTAATTCCCGAATACTTTTGAACCCAACCTGCTGTTACACTTACATTCAGGGTTTCGAAACTACAAGCCGTATATCTTCCGTGTACGGAAAACCATACACTGGTATATGGCAAAGCCCGCAGAAACCGCTATGGCGAGATTCTATGGTCTCCCAAAAGTACACAAGCCAGATGTTCCCCTCCGTCCTATCGTCTCGCTCCGAGGCACACCCACATACGGGCTTGCAAGCTGGCTATTTCAGAAGCTAAGATTCCTAACTGCAGGCTCACAAACAACGGTGCACTCAGCGGAACAATTCCTTGACAAAATAAGGGCAGTCACGATCGAACCGAATGAAAGGATGGTGTCTTTTGACGTCGTCTCACTCTTCACGTCCATACCACAGACCCTTGCGGTCGAAACGCTCAGTGACCTGTTACGTCAAAATTACGACGGAGGCGATGGCCAGCCCACAGCTCAGGATCTCATAGAACTCATAGGGCACTGCCTCAAGACATTCTTTACCTTCGAAGGGACCACATACGAGCAGATCAAGGGCACTCCAATGGGTTCACCAATCTCCGGACTCATTGCCGAGGCGGTTCTACAAAAACTCGAGAGACGACTATTCGAGGAGTACAAACCCAAGTTTTGGGCACGATACGTTGATGACACCTTCGTGATCATAGACCAGGATAAAATCAACTACTATGCGGAAGTACTGAACTCAATCATGCCCGATCTACAGTTCACGATGGAAGAGGAAGTCGAGGACAAACTTCCATTCTTGGATGTTCTCGTCTGCCGCCAACCAAATGGCGAACTAGCGACGTCGGTCTACAGAAAACCGACGAACACGCTGCAAATTCTCAGCTACAACAGCAACCACCCGCCACAACACAAACGAAGCTGTGTCCGCACGTTGTACCGACGGGTAGAAACTCATTGCAGCACGCCAGCCGCCAAACTGAATGAGATAAAGCTCCTCCGAGAACTTTTCAGAGCCAATGGCTATCCACGGGCATTCATTGAACGAAGCCGGAAGCAGCCAAAGAAACGGAACGAGGAGCACAGTCAGCCAAACTCGTGGCGGAGCATTCCGTACATTAAAGGGGTCTCCGAAGTCGTGGCTCGATCACTCGCGCCACTCGGCATAGGTGTTGCCCACAGGCCTGACTCAACAATCCGCCGGCAAGTGATGCGGCCGAAAGATCCGATCCCTAAGCAGGAGATGTCGGCCGTTGTCTACCGACTCCAATGCAGCTGCGGAAGTTGCGACTACGTTGGGGAAACCGGCCGACGGCTGCAAACGCGAATGCACGAGCATAAGTTGGCCGTGCGAAGGTTGGACCCAAAGTCGGAGGTAGCAACCCATGCCGCGCAAATGGGACACATCTTCAACTTTGACGCCGTTGAGGTTGTGGGCCGGGGCGGCGATCACACAGCAAGGCAAGTGCAAGAAGCCTGGATGTCCACCGACCGCTCTGTCAACCGCCACATCAATTTGCCTCCCCCTTATCTGACTTTACGAACCTTCTTAGCGGGGGACAGTCACGGCGCGGGACAATCGGGGCCGTCAGTCATCACCGCGGCCGACGGGGGCGATTCAAGTCACGGTGACATGCGGGTTGGATGCAGCCACACAGGCGGCATTGGCAGATCACGCATTGGACAAATGGCGCCATAATAAGGAGTGCTGTGCACAGGACCTCTCAGTCCCTGAAGATGGGTAGACGAGTAAACTACCCGAAACGTCGGATCTCAAATAAACCCCTCCCGGTGAACGCCCACTCATCTTTCTTTCCATACACTTCTTTACGGTATTAAGAGGGAACCGTATGGGGTTCATAAAATTAAGCAGCGGATTTGAGCAATATTGTTAACTTCACAAGCCACATTCGTAAATGCAGATACATGACGTTCCATGAGTGGCCATTTAACGGTATTAAAAAATCTCAGAGTTAGAAACTTTTTTAAAACCGAATTATACTCTTTTTTGAGTATGAAATTGGAAGAAGACGTGATTTTCTACCGAATAAGTAAAAGAATGAATATTTTTATGCATTCTTTTTCCATGAAATACAGTTGAATTTTCAAGGGCATCGAAAATCAATGAGAAAATTGCATACTAATTAAGTAGTCATTTTTTGCAGAGTATAGATCTTGCATGCAGCCGAAAATAAGTTCTTTCGAAGGCCGACACCCTGAGGTAACTGGCTCATTATAGATTTATGGTGCATCATGATTAGTTTTACAACACTACTTACTTTATCTTTTCGAAACGAGAACGCATTTCAAAATTCTGGTTGACATTTCATGAGTTAGCACATCTGTTGTATTTGTTGTGGACCAGGGGGCATGGCGGTAGGCCTAGGTGGGGGTACGGCCATGCCAGCCACCAGCACCCCCTCTTAACTTCGGTCTTTTTGACTCTCTTGAGAACGGACACTAGTGTGGGAAAAGGAGGGAGTGCGATAGGTGCTGCACAAGTCTACTCTCACTTTTGAACTAATTCACACACAAGTTGCCGTGCCCGCTTTCACCTGTCTGTGGAGCGCACGGTGGACATGGTCGACAAAGACGATCGAACTACAGATGTGTTATCTCATGAAATGTTATCTAAAATTCTGAGATACGTTTTCGATACAAACAAGACCGCTTAAGTAGGGTTGTAGGATTAATCATCGTGCAGCATAATGTTAAGATATTTCAGCCGCGTGAGGACACCGGCTTTTGAATGAGTTTCTTCTTGACCGTCCGCAAAAATAACATCCTGAAAGGAATAATTACTTAGATAACGTGCATTTTTGCATTGATTTTTGATACCCCCATAAATTCATATACGGTGCGTGACCTATCTCATGAAATGTCGGCTGAAATTTTGAAATGCGTTTTCGATTAGGAAGGATTACTTGATCGCGGTTGTGATACTGATTATCTTAAGGCATACTCTTATAACATTTCGGACTCGGCAGGATGTCGGCTTTTAAATGCAATTCTTTTCAACCTCCTGTAGAAAGCGTGCTCGATAAAAAATGACTGCTTACGTAGCATGCATTTTTACCATTGATTTTCGATGGTTTTGGAAATTCAAATATATTTTAAAGAAACCACAAACAAAAATATGCTTTCTTTTAATCAATCAATAGAGAATCACGTCTTCTTTATATTTTATACTTAAGAAAGGAGTATAATTAGGTTTTAAAAAAGTTTTCTAATTGCCGAAAAATTTGGAGCCTGATCATTTGTTGCATTAGCGATTAGTGATTACACTCTACAAGGTGCATGCGTTCCGCGTAAAGAAAATCATATATTTTTCTATGTCATTAAATAGATATCATACAGGGTCCATAAAATTTTGCAATGGATGCGGACCATGTTGTATATTTCATGAGGAGCAGTGGTAAACGGCCAGGTACGATGCTATGTGAATGGACATATCGCGGTCTTAAAAAGTCTCATAATTAGAAACTTTTTTTAAAACCTAGTTATACTCCTTTCTTAAGAATAAAATACAAAAAAGACATGATTCTCTATTGATTGATTAAAAGAAAGCATATTTTTGTTTGTGGTTTCTATAAAATATATTTGAATTTCCAAAACCATCGGAAATCAATGGGAAAAATGCATGCTACGTAAGTAGTCATTTTTTACTGAGCACGCTTTCTATAGGAGATTGAAAAGAAGTGCATTTAAAAGCTGACATCCTGCCTAGTCCGAAATGTTATAAGAGTATGCCTTAAGATAATCAGTATCACAACCGCGACCAAGTAATCCTTCCTAGTTGAAAGCGCATTTCAGAATTTCAGCCAACATTTCCTGAGATAGGTCACGCACTGTATATTCCATTGACAACATGCACAAAAATATTCTCTCTTGTTCACATTTAGTAGAAATTTGCGCCTTCTTTGAATTTTCTACTCGAGGAGGGATTGTCCGTCAGTTTATAAACACCTTTCGACTCCCGAATAATGTCTTGCTCCACCTACCGTTACACTTACATTCAAGGTTTCCAAACTAAATGCTGCCTGAAGGGGATATCACACAATTTCTCAGTGTTGTTAGAAAGACGTCATTTAGGATTCATGAGATTGTGCAATGGAAGTGGACCAGGTTGTACACTTTATAAGTGGCATTAATAAACGTTCTGATGCGGTGCTGCACGAATGGGCATTTCACGGTCTTCAAAAATCCCATAACCACAGTGAGTGACCGATCTCATGAAATGTTGGCTGAAATTCTGAAATGCGCTTTCAACTAGGAAGGATTACTTGGTCGCGGTTGTAATACCGATTATCTTGTGGCATAATCTTATAGCATTTTGGACTCGGCAGGATGTCAGCTTTTGAATACACTGCTTTTAAATCTCCTGTAGAAACCACACTCGCCAAAAAATAACTAGTTAAGTAGCATGCACTTTTCCCATTGATTTTCGATGGTCTTGGAAATTGAAATATATCTTATAGAAATCATAAAAATATGTCTTCTTTCAGACATTAATAGAGAATCACGTCTTCCTTATTTTTTATACTCAAGGAAAGAGTATAATTCGGTTTTAAAAAAGGTTTTTCAATTGCCGACTAATTTGGAGCCTAATCATTCGTTGCATTAGCGCTTAGTGATTTCAGTCTACAAGGCGTATGCGTTCCGCGTAAAGAAAATCACATATATTTCTATGTCATTAAAAAGATACCATACACAGTCCATGAAATTTTGCAATGGACTATGTTGTACATTTCATGAGGAGCTGTGGTAAACGGCCAGGTACGGTGCTATGCGAATGGATATTGCGCGGTCTTAAAAAAATCTCATAATTAGAAACAAGTAAGTACCCAGAGAGTATTTTTTGCGCGTTTTCTATAAAATATAATAGAATTTACAAGGATAACGAAAACCGATGGGAGAAATTCATACTGCTTAAGTAGTAGCCGTTTCTACAGAGTGCAGTCCTAGCAGACAGCCGAAAATAAGCTCATTTAAAAAGCCAATATCCTGGTGTGAGTGAAATATTATAGCCCTATTTAGGCCATCCTGTCGAAGCTAAAACATGGTTCAGAAATTCGCTTAAAATTCCATGAGATAGCACATCCACCATATGTTTAGGATCAAGTCTACGGGGTGACCTAGGAGTACAGAGTAAAAGAGAGCTAGTCACAAAGGCATTGGAAATAAATACCTGGTCAGCAGAGCTGACTCTAATTAGGCATGAAAGGTCGGTGTGAAACTCCCAAACAAGTGACTCGAGCCTTCCTCCAATCCTCGTCCTCCGTTGGCAATCAAGTATAGAGTACCGTGTTCTGCAAGCCAAGAAAGGTTATCTGCCAGTTATATGCGAGGGTTTCGTGTACCCCTGACGGCGGGGCTAAGGACAGAACTAATCTCAATCCGTACAAGACCCAACACCACGCAAGCATTGCTCTGAAGGGTGCTCAATCCGACCCCTAATAACCGGGTCCAGATTCAAAGATAAGAACAGAAGGCAAAACCTACTGTTTACTGTGTAGTCATCTAAATCAGGAGCATTTTGGTAAATTAATCTGACTGAAATCGCGGCATTTACATCCCTTTAAAGGCACCTGTTTTATGACTGTCTGGCCATAAGTAGGCCTGACAAACTGGCTGCAATACCCACAAAGAAGTAATTTGTCAAGGCATAAAATGCATGCAAGACGGTCTGAATAGGGCCCTGGTCAGGGGCGAGCTTAAAAAACCAATAGCGACTAGTTGTTAGGCCCTTCGTCGCCAGAAACTGTCAGTAGTTAACGGGGAGTGTTACCACTTTATTAAGAAATAACGCCTCGCGATTTAAAATTGAATGTCACTTTTAGCGGAAAAAATGGATGAATCTGCTTTTAGCCGGTCGATTTTGACGGAACGCTGGGTGCGCTATAATAAATGCCCCCTTACTTAATAAACACTGGCAGACGGAGAAACATGGGATACCTTTGAGGGCTTTATTGCCCTTGAAGATACCACATCCCCAGTTGCCACTGACAACAACGCTCGGCAGGGGTTGGTGAGGGGTTGCCATGTCAGTGAACCCAATGTAAGCCTTCAAAAAATAAGAAAAGCCAAAACGAGAAGAATACTATAAAAGGCTGGGCTAGAACGCATGTTTTATATAAGGATGGTATTCAATTGCATAGAAAAATCAAACCTTATTTAATTCACGGCGAAGGTGGGTCTCCTGAAACTGTGTAGAAGGGTCTCTAAAGTGAGTAGCATCAATCACGACAATAACTTTCTTCCTCCGAACATTGGTGTCCCTAAATTCGGAAATGAGGACGAACAGTACTTAAAAACTGGGAAATAAAGTCAGTAACTCATCTCATGAGATTGTTAACCAAAATTCTGAAATGCATTTTCGATTAGGAATAATTACTTAATTGGGACTGTAATATTGAATTTCTTGCCATGCAACCCAGTGATATTTCAGACGCGCCAGCATGTTGACTCTTAAATGCACTTCTTTGCGGTCGCCTGCAACAACCACACTCGGTCAAAATGAATATTTATTTACAACACACTTTTTCTATCGATTTTCGATGAACTTATCAGTCCAAAAGTATTTTGCAAGAAACGCGCACAAAAGTATCCTTTCTGGTACTCATTTGGTAGAAAATCACGTCTTACTCAAATTTCATACTCGGAGAAGGGGTATAAACCGGTTTTACGAAAGTTTATAATTATGAGATTTTTTAAGACCGTGCAATGCACACTCGAATGGCATCATGTATGGCAGTTTAATAATGCTCCTTACTAAGAATGCGGCATAGTCCCCATCTATTGCGACATTTCATGAGCCTCATGGTGTTTTCCTAATGGCATATGGGAATGTATGTTTTTATTTAAATGGAAAGTATACAGCCCGCCAGCCGAAAACCTTAAACAAACGTGCAACGGCAGATCGAGTTCAAAGTTGTTTGGAGATTGAAAAACTTTTTCGAAACCGAAAGATACTCTTTATTTGAATATAAAATTGGAAGAAGGCATGATTCGCTACCAAATTAGTACAAGGAAGAATATTTATGTGCGTGATTCCTGCAAAATATTTTTAAATTGACAAGGGCATCGAAAATCGATAAAGTACATTGTGAAAAAGTGACAATTTTTTTACCGAGCACGGTTATTGGGGGCGACCGAAAGAAGTGCATTTAAAAGCCAAAATAGTGTGGAGGCTGAAATATCACGCGATTACGTGGCAACATGGTCAACATTACATCCCCACTTAAATAATCCCAATCTAAAACGCATTTCAGAATTCCGGTTAAGATTTCATGGAGGTAGAAGGGAACTGTAAGATAGATCCTAATGTGGGCGTAAATATGTTCCATGGACAACTACGAACAGGTCTTTTGTTTTTTTAATAAAGAGATAATCTTTGAACAACTCTCTTCGAATATCACG
This sequence comes from Spirometra erinaceieuropaei, assembly GCA_902702965.1. Lineage (NCBI taxonomy): Eukaryota > Metazoa > Platyhelminthes > Cestoda > Diphyllobothriidea > Diphyllobothriidae > Spirometra > Spirometra erinaceieuropaei. The sequence continues at coordinate 140,444 of CACRXP010000442.1, read as the reverse complement.
ATCTTCCTTTTTCAGCTCGTCAACTAATCACCCGAGAATTATATTTAACATTTTCAAAAAGATATTCATAAGAGTTTTTGTGAAACCTCTACTAAACGATGAATATTTTTCGAGGAATGGTCAAAAGTGCCGAAATTTTCTTTGACGAAAAATTCAGTAATGGGTTCGAGTGGGGATCCGAAAGGTAGGGCGAATAAACGTTCTGATCCAACAGTCGCATGCCATTCTTCTGAACTGCTTCCTGGAACTTGCATCTTAACTTCTGTCGAAAAAAGCACCATGCTGGTAGCAAAAAACTAGTCAGATAGATCTGTCAAGGCGAGGCCAACATGTACACACATACACACACAAGATGACTCTAAGACATTTGCGTGAGGGGACACTTAAGCTAGCCATTTTGTTAGCAGCAAACATTTTATCAAAAATAACAATTTCTTACCGAGAACTACAATGATCAGCCTCTTTATAGTTTCCCGCCCACTCGAAACTGCGCCCATAACCGGTGTAGTTGGAGAATCTCTCAGCCCCGATGACCAGAGCGGCTTCATGCGGCAGGAGACGTTCCAGGAAGAGACGACCAGCCAGGATTTCCGGTTGCATGCCACACATTATCTCCTCCTGAACGCAACCGAACCGGAGAAATTCACCTCCAATGAGAGGGTCTGCAAAGTCCACCTGCGGAAGGGACACAGATTACTACCAGAGTTAGGCAGGAGAATAGGCTTCTATCAGTCTATTTCTATAACTGAATAAAAAAATGTTGATGTAAATCATTATACCCGACAAGTCCCCTACTGCATACACAAAATTCAATCAGTCAGCATGGAAAGTTCATTAGAGCTACACATAAGTCTTTTACAGTACCTACTTGGTCTGCTGTACTGAACAGTTTCTTCACGAAATGACCATCCCAGTAATCCTCGTCTTTTTTACAGTTCGACATCGCTGCCGATGATGTTCATAGTGTGGTCCACAGCACGCCCCCCAGACGGGCCACGTGTTAGATGCTCTGGACCAACACGGGGGCCACGTCGGATTCTGGCAGGTTCTATCTGTGCGCAATAGCAAATACCAGTATGTAGGGGGTGCGCTGGCAGTCCCTGTTGTCGACAGCCGTCGAACAACTGTGATCACTGCCACGCCCTCTACTGTTGTGGCGGTAAAAATCCTGGTCATTTGTGTGTGGACCAGAGGGTGCGGAGTGGAGCGCCAAGGTGAGGATCCGTCCGAGCTATCCACCTGCGGCCTCCCTCGTCTCCGGTCTTCTTGACTCTGTCTTGACACTGGGCTCAGGCGGGGAAGGAGAAGAGAGTGTAGGTAGATGCAGCGCAAGTCTACTGGCACTATAAACCCCCTGCACAAGTCACTGTCCCTGCTCCCACCACCAGTTGTGGGGCATACGGTGGACATCGTCGGATGCGACGGTCGAACTATCGTGGTCCACAGCAAGGCGAAGCAGGCAAGGTGACTTGCGCGTGTATTAGTTTATAGTGGAGTAGACTTGGGTTGTTTCTACCGCACTCTCTCCTCCTCCCCGTTTGAGCTCAGTGTCAAGAAATAGTCCAGATGATCGGTGGCGGGAGAGGGCACAGGTGGATGGCGCGACTGAACCCGTACATTGGCGATCCACTCTACGCCCCTTGATCCACAACAAAAACTTGACCAAAATTTTGACCAACAGCAACAACAACAAGAGAAAAGAATTGGATGACTGGGTGGCCATGCACACGACCTGCACACCCAGCGGTAGCGCAAACGCATCTACCACCAGAGAACCAGGTGCCAGAGAATTGTCAATGAACACCCAGGCCGCGAGGGCCATGGTTTGTCGAAACATGGCATAGCAGAAGTACCACACGCAATAACACACACGTACACACTCCTCTTAACTGGGAGGCAGTAACAGAAACGGCTGATTCGTGCGCAGGAAGTTCCAGTATTTATAGGATGCAGTCGCTATGTTACTGTATATCTATGATAATTAACTATTCTCACCTTCATCGAGGATCTTGGCCTGCTGATGCGTTAATGGCCTGATGGCCGGCATGCAAGCTGTTAATTGATGAAGTCTCATCACCCGTGTTTGATGCTGGCGTGTTGATTGCTCGGCCATCTGGCTCACCGGCTGCGCGCTTCCCGAGTGGTCAATTACTTTGGCCAGCCTATGCCTCAGGACGGAATATGGAGTGGGGATGCCGTTGAACTAGTTGATAGACTGAGGTACCGTGAACCATGACTGAAGCAACTCGCGGCTCACGCGGTTATTCCCTCTCGCAAGAATTTCGGCCTCATCGAACTTGACTGGGTGGCCGGGTCTCCCATGAATCATTATACACAGCAAGTTACCCTCTCACTATCAGCCCGTTAACTCTCAGAGAAATTCTGCATTTAAAAATATAATTCTCCTTACATAGAGGATTTGGGAAACAGTAATTTCAGGAAAGGGGGTATAACTCGATTCAAAACTTCAGGTCCCCTAGGGTACACAGACTTGTTGGCAATTCTACCACGGAATCGGTCAATGCTGAAAGTAGTGTTCGGCAGGGTTTTGTTTTAGGCCCACAGCTCTTCCCGATGTATGTGAATGCCTGCATCAGGAATTTGATTGTGAAGCTGTCATGTTTGCCAACGACGTAAAAATATGGGGTGAAGTCAACTGCGTAGGTGAGTTAAAAAGGTTTCGATTGAAAATAGACAAACTGGATACTTGGTTGAGTAGGTGGCTTCTCAAGTTAAATTTACCTAGGTGCATGGTCCTGCAGCCCAGTGCCACCCGAAAAGTATATATTCCGAGTAGGAATATTTTATTACTGTGCAAAACACAAACACCTGGGCATATTAACGACCGCGAATTTGATGCCGTCAGAGCAGTGTACGAAAGTGATCCAGAAGGCAACTAGTATACTGCACTGAATCAGACGTGCTTTTACACTTTTCCACTTTGGAATATCCAAAATGGATCGCAAGCATGCGGTAAAAGGAGTTCAGAATCGTAAGAAATTGGTTGTTATTTTTTAGAAAGGTTGTCCGATAGGAAGGCATGTTTAAATGCTCTCGCTGTATTTACGCATGAAAGGTGGAATGCCGGCTTCTGATTAAACTTCTGTCAGCCTACCCTGAGTGAGCAGTGCATATATTCACATTATGTGGATATGTTTTTAAGAGGGCAACAGTTATTTGGGAAAAGATCGAAGACAATTCGTCGTACGCAGCTATAAAAAGCAAACATTGTCTACACGTCACGTATCCGAGCCGCCGAAAATTCGAATTATAAAGACAACAAAATCAAAGAAACCTTAAAACCCCAGTTTTCCTGTGACACTTGATTAATTGCGGCGTTTGGCGTAGTTAGGCCCACTTCTCGGACATTTCAACCAGGTGAATGTGACGCCTACCGATCAAGTAAAGGCGTCGACCGTGTTTTAACACAATTAAGGGCACATCTTAGTCGAAGACTCAGTAACCACCAACAAGCTGGACTCGAAAAACGAATGCTGCTTTGATTATACCAAGGGTAGAAAGTTACGCAATCACTGTTCGTCTGACGGAGGAGTTGCAGGGAGACCATAAGTTCACCAGATCTAACATCCTTAGACGTCTATATACATGATATCCACATGGATATGGGTTGAAATGACAACCCAAAAGACACATCGTGAGCTAAAAAACACAAAGCATGGGAATCATGCATTGAAAAAAGTAAATTCCTTGAAATTCCGCTCATTCGTTGGCGAAACATGGTGCACGTCACGATACTGCAGAAAACTGTCAAAATGAGTAGTTGATAGGGACAAAAATCTCAAAGATTTCCGAATTGAACTACTGCAGATGTGAAATTCTACATCTGCAGACGTATAAATAATAAGCACCGTACCCATGCGCGTGAATTCAAGAAACTACAAAGTAATGCAGAGTCGCGTTTCATTTGAATGAGTATTGCAGTCACACCGAAATAGTCTCTTCTACGTGGAAGAGCATTAAAGGACTCTAATTAGGCATACATTCTGCCACATAATGTCTGCTGTAATACTCGCCTGCATGGTGTCGCTGCCGGCATCCTCAATGCGACATGTTGAACTGGTGCCGAAGGGGACGGAACCAATCAGGACTTCGCTTAACTGGAAGTCGGGAGGATTGTTGAGACAACGCCGAGAAAAGGTGACTGCGCCCGTCGGCGGCCCCTCCTCACCAAGCACACGGGAGAAGTAGTGGAGAATGCAGATGATTTTCTCAACTTTGTGCCCAGATAGCCCGCCTACGTGTTCGATTTTGGTAGCAACAGGAGCCTCGTCACCGCTGGGAGAGCTGATAAAAGCAGACATTGCAGAGTCAAGTCCCATTCATTCCCGACATATGCCTCGTGACGTAATATCCAAAGTTAGATATTCAAGTTCGACTTTGAGGGAACTTGCCAAAAACTTTGAACCGGATCAACAGATCACAGTCGTTGACTGACTTTATGAAATGTTCATCGAAATTATGAAATAAGTTTCCGATTAAAAATGATTAATTGAGTAAGATTCAAAAGGCAATTTGACGAGCATACGTCTGCTTTCGATAAATTCACTTCAGGCCTTTACATTTATATGGCTATTAAGAACATGAAGAAGTTCAAGAACATCAAAAGCCCGATCCGCGCGCACATGGTGGACACAGATGACCTAGTAGACGCCAGAGAGGCCTTCAGAGTTATTTACAAGGTTCCATCAAGCTATCCAAAACTACTTGGGCAGCGCTTGTTGGCTACGGCATAGGCGGCTGCAATCAGGCTAGGCGGACCGGCCCTATGCGCACAGAAGAACTTCCTACAGGTCCCACAGTTGCCATGGCTCAAAGCCACCAAGCCAGTTACCCGCATGTAATTACCTTCGCCGGGACCCACCTGCCCCCCTGGCGCTGACTGGAATTGTGGTGTTTCACTCTCCCCCAGTCCTCCCCTCCCCAAACCCGAGCTACAGCTTAATTATCCACTTGCCTGTATCTTTTTCATTACCTCAATAGCTATATAAATGCACAGGCCTGGAGAGAATTTATCGAAAGCAGACGTATGCTCGCTAAATTGCCTTTTGGATTTCACAATGGGAATTTTCGCAACTCTAATTGAGTAAGGGCGCAGTGGTAATTATCCTGTAGCATTGCCCTTTGACATTAAGAGTCGCCAGGGTGTTGGCTTTTGAATGCACTTCTTTGCGGCCACCTGCAAAAACGAACTTATTTATGGTGAATTTTCTCTACCGACTTTTGATGCCCCTAAAATGTCAAAAATATTTTGCAGAAACCATGAAAAAAAATACTCTTGCATGTACTCACTTAGCAGTAAATCACGTCTTCTTCGAACTGTATATTCAAAAAGGGTATTCTTCGGTTCACATGAAGTTAATAATTATGAGATTTTTAAGACTCTTCAGTGTCTTTTAGAATGACATCGTACCTGGTTGTTCAAAATTGCTCCCTAATGCAAGTGTAACGGCAGGCCGGAGTTCAAAAGTATTGGGGAATTGGAAAAGTAATTGCAAACCGATTTATGCCCTTCCTTTGAAAATAAAATTGGAAGAACACGTAATTTTCTACCAAACGAGCCGGCATTTCGGGGTAACTGAATTATTATAGAATAACGCTGCACGACTAGTAGTTCTGCAACTCTACTTAATTGATCGTTTCGAAACTAAAAACGATTTCGGTTGAGATTTCATGAGTTAGCCCACCCATTGCAGTTGGAGATAGAAGAGTTTTTTTAAACCGTAAGATGGCAGAAGCCCAACAGGCAGCCACAGTGAGAAATCCTCTCTAGGTGGGTCGGGTACAACGGGATGGCGGTTTTGAGGGGAAGAACGGGCGGGGCAAACGGCAAAGCGAACTAAATAGGCAGTTGGAAGCCGAAAAATGTTGAAAATCGAAGGAAAATAAATTTTTGTTTTAATGAAGTCAAAAATAGGGGGAGGATGGCGCGCAAATAGGGAAAACCGTAGGCAATGACCAATCAAATGAGGGCTGGCCGGGGACGTGATGTGATTGACCGCCGGGGCGAGTAAACCTGAACCGCCAAGCGGCTAACCAATGGGATCATTGGCGCCGCACTTGAAAGTGGTGTGCGTTAGGTAGGCACGATGCGTACGATGCGCAAATGGAACGCGGGCTGTCAGCGGTGTACTGCGGTTGGGTAAGAGTATTTGTATAAAGTGCTTATGACAATTGCATCACTTCGCCGCCCCTTACTGACCCCCTCCTCAACCCCTCCCTATTTGTTATATCGGTGATCTCCACGGCA
>CACRXP010000442.1:114366-124941 GCA_902702965.1 Spirometra erinaceieuropaei | reverse complement strand
TTCTTCTTCTTCTTCTTCTTCTTCTTCTTCTTCTTCTTCTTCTTCTTCTTCTTCTTCTTCTCCTTTTCGTCATTCTGAACTGCCTCGTGGAGCGCATCTCTTCACTTCTATCGACGACGTTGCTTTTGTGCAATCTTCAGAATTCATCTGTCTCCCTTGTTTCCTACGGCAAATAAAAGCGTGATTGCGAATAAGTAGATGCGGTCGCTGAACTAACAACTTTACTCGCCCGACGTTTCAGATTCATGCTCGAACCCATCATCAGAGATAGTATCAGATAGGAGTAACTCATACACAGGAAGGTTGCAGGCAACGACGGTCTGTCATATGATGCAGGTTCGGTCTGCGGTCACTTTTCAGAACATCCACCTTCCAGACCGGCGATTGGCTTCATTTGACGATATTATCGTCACAGGGGCTCATGATATTCGAAAGGGGTCGAATGTGATTTGGTTGCCTCACCTGAAATAAACAAACCCCAGTCACATCTAGTATGGGACCGGTGGTAATAGGGGTTTTTACAGGTGAAGCCAGGGAACGCACAGGCGACGAGGTCAAGCAGTTGTGTGCCAAAGAGAAGCTATTGGGAGTGCGTGGTTGTGCTTCCAATGGTTGAGAAATAGTTGCCCTAACCCCTAACCCTAACCCTTAACTCCAAGCCCAACAGTACTGTGCTCACTAGGTGGGGTTACCAAACCACATCTTATCCTTAGGTAAAAAATTACGCTAATCTCCTTTTGCTGCAACTTTACGTCTAGTAATTCGGTAAGGATAGAGTATATGACCGGAGTAGGTTTACTACTGAGAACTGCCTACTATAGTTATCAATAAAGACGTTGTTCGGCAGAGTTTTTGTCCGTAGTGCAATCACGCACTTTGACGGCACTAAGCCCTGCAGGAATGCATTGTTTAAACTAAATCGTCCCGAAGACGCGGTGCTACAGAAATGTCAATGTCGACGCATCGTTCTGCTTATCTTTCTTTGAATTACGAGACTGAGTTCTAACTCCTATCTTACCACCGACAGAGCTTCATAGTAGTTTTTCTACTTTTTCTTCCAGTTCCCGCTCAGGGTTCCCTAACCACTCGTTGTTAGGTCCCACCCGTATAGCTTCTATTATAGTAGGTGGGCTAACTCATGAAATGTCAACCTAAATTCCAAAATGCATTTTCGTTTAGAAAAAATAAATTATGTAGGGTTGTGTAACTAATCATCATGCAGCATAGTTCTGTAATAACTAAGTTACCTCAGGAAGCCGGCTTTCGAACGAATAGCTGTCCGGCTGTATGCAAAAACCACAATATGAAAAACATGGCTACGAACGTAGCATGCATTTTTCTCATTAATCCTTGATGCCCTCAAAAATTCCATTAAAGTTCATGAATATCATGAATAATAGTATTCATTTCTTTGCTCATTCAGTAGAACATTACGGCTTCTTCTAATTATATACAAGAAGGAATGGCATTATTCAGTTTTAAAAAAGTTTCTTATTGTGAGATTTATTGAAGCCGCGAAATAGTCGATCATAAAACGTCATGACTCTGCATTTACTAATATGGCTCAAATTCACTGCTTAATTTTACGAACCCCACATAGTCCGTCCTTAATACTGCAGAGAAATGTATGGTCTTCCGTACGCGGAAAATATGCAACTTGTAGGTTGGAAACCCTGACTGCAAGTGCAAGGGCAGGTCGGGTCCAAAATTATTCGGTAACTGGAAGCGTTTTTTAAAATCAAATTATACCGTTCTTTCCGGTATAAAATTGGAAGAAGGCGTTATTTTCTACCGAATGAGCAGAACATGAATATTTTTATGCCTGTTTTCCATGAAATATAATTGAGCTTTTAAGGCAATCGAAAATTAATGAGAAAAATGCATGCTACTTACGTAGTCATTTCTTACAGAGTATACTTTTGACTGCAGCCGAAAAGAAGTTGGTTCGAATGTTGGAATTCTGAAGTAACTGAAATATTATAGAATTATGCTGTGTCATGATTAGTTTTACAACCCTACTTAATTAATCTTTTCGAAACGAAAACGCATTTAGGGTTTTCGGTTAACATTTCATGAATTAGCCCACCTAATGTACCACCATTCCCATAAGACGCGCTCCACCGGTTACCTTTTTTTCTGACACCGGTCATATACTCTATTCTCGCCGGAAATTCTAACCGTCTCTGCATCTCATCAGTTGCGGGTGAAGCAGATGTGCCGGCGAAACTGAAAGACCCCTCCGAACGGCGACGGCTGAGCAGGCAACATCAGTCGGGAGAAACGACGCCAGCACCAAAGCTGCGGCTCATCTTGCCGTTACCGACACAGCTGAAGGTCTGACGAGCTGTTTGAGTCATGGTTCTTCTTACTAGGCGCAACGATCTCCCCATTCCATATTCTGCGCTGAGACTTTGCCTGGGCAGAGGAGTCAGTTACAGGAGGAGCACGCGGGTCAGCACTAGACTCAGTGCCAGTGTCGGCAGGTCAAAGTGCTGAGACACTAGCACACCAATAACCAACACAAGGGATGAAGTTGCCTCAACTGACAACTGGACTGTGGAAAACTGCGCCGAAGGCAACCGTGTATGGTGAGTGCGAAAGCCGCCAACCCTGATGGGCATAAAGCACTACAGCACTTATACAAAGAGTTACCGTTGTCTGATTGCGTTTCTGATGGTGGGTTCGAGTGCACATTCGAAACGTCGGGCGAATAAAATCCTCAGGTAGCATAATATGACACACTTGACAGCACACGTACCAGCCAAAAGTCAAGACATGCGTGTTTCTCGAATATTCTGCCGCTGCAGGACACAGCTGCGAGGGCTTCAGCTCACCAATGGGTCCCTCAGGGTACCCCATCTGTTTTTCTGGTAGATACTGCAGTTTTTGAAAAGTCGACTTCCACGGAAATTAATCGTTGACTTGAAATAGGTCAGTCTTTTTGAGACTTATGGGCACAGACTGAGATTTGGTATGCATATTTGGGCCGAAGTCCATCAGCCACAGCGGAATAATTGTGTAATATTCGTAAACTGTCGACGGGCAGCCAGTAGAACATGTTTAGGTAGCACGATATCTTGTTCCAGCAAATGTGGTTTCTTCTTCCCGATCAGGGAAACTTCATGCTGATATTTCCCCAACCGGGATGACATATTCGGATCAAATCAACGACTTTTGGTTGTTGCCGCACATGTAACAATGGCCGCCCTAGCCATATTTATTAAAGCACAACATAAGGAGGTTTTTTACAGTCTCTCTGAAAGAACAGATTGCCTAACCAGTTTGAGTACATCACTCACCACCCGACTAGGTCCACCCACGCTACTAGTTTCTGTCTGAGTTTGAACACGTTATTCATCGTTCAGCAAACCCACTCACTTAGCTTACAGAGCGATTAACTGACGGCTGCTATAAGAGTGAAAATGTCTGCACAAAAGGAGAGGAGCCAAGTTTCAGGCATTGTGAGTAAAATTCTAGACAGGGCAAGAGGACTGCTTAATGCCTACCATGAATTTTCTGCGCGTTTAATACAAGTCGAAGGGGTTTGGTGAAAACGGGTAAGATCAGCAAGTACAAAGACGACTACCGGTAACATTAGAAGGCATTTCAAGGCGACTGCATGTTATCGACTAATTTACATGAGGCCTATTATTGCTAATAAACAACAAATTTCTACACCTGTGGTGAATAGCATAACCAACGATGTGGAAGATGGCGGGGAACGTTTGCGCCGGCGTAGCGCGATATCTTCTTCCAACGAACGCGGTTTCTTCTCCCCGATCAGGGAAAACTCGATACTGATGTTTCTCTAACCAGGACGACGCATTCGGACCCTACCAGCGTCATTTAATTGTTGCCGCACATATTGCCGTCTTTATGAAAACACAGCATGAGAAGACTTTTCACAGTCCTCTCTTAAGGTCCCTCCGACCAGTCTGAACAGGTCACTCATCACCCGACTAGCTCCACCCACACTGTTAGTTTCCGTCTGGGTTTGAACATGTTATTCATCGTTCAACAAACCCACTCATCTAGCTTAAGGAGCGAGTGACTGACGGCTGCTATAAGAGTGAAAATGTCTGCACAAAAGGACAGGAGCCACGTTTCAGACATTGTTCGCAAGATCCTAGACGCGGCAAGAGCATTGTTTAAAATTTACCACGAATTTTCTGTGAATTCAAGACAAGTCCTAGGAGCTTAGTGAAAACGAGTCAGATCAACAAATACAAGGACGGCTACTGGAAGTATTAGGAAGGATTTCAAGACGACTGGATGTTGCCAACTAATTTCCATCAGGCCTATTATGCTAATACACGACAACGTTCTAGACTTGTGGTGGAAAGCAAAACCAAAGATGAAGAATATGAAGGCGAACGTTTACGGAGTTCATTCACACAGCGAAGTGGTTGGGGGGAGGAAGGGGTCGAGGGGGAGCAGATTTTAAGGCGTCGTGTGCCCCGGTGGGGAGGCAGTCATGTTGAAACTCTCAGTGGAGGAAGATGGGAGTGAGTGAGGAGGCGCGGAGGTCAACACCTGCTACACACCGTCATTACACTGGGAAGGGGTTGCCAAGGCAGGGCGAATATCTCTCAGCTGAATTTACCGAGACCTTTACCAACAGTCCACTTCCTAATCTAGAAGAGAAAGATAGGCTGCCTCCTCAGACTTACTCCGCATGTGTGCATTTGATCTTGTGGGGTTGGTCATACAGGTGAAATAATGTGGCACGTCAAGATACGCCCCCATTGCCCGACCTAGTTTAACCAGAGCATTACCAGTTCATCACGAGAGTTATCTTAGTCCACTTTGCAGACAATAACCGTAAAGAAAGCTCACGAAAAATATTCTAAATGGCGTATGTGACATCGGCCAACCGAATGAGGCTGCTACGTGAGACCAGAAGTAAACAGAATGCGCGATGCGTAGGGGTCTGTCTCCTTTGCCCTCTCCTCTCCCAATCATCGGGTGTTGCACACCTCGGGGTACGGCATGACTGGCTGACGACGACTAATAAGCCAGAAATGGTCATTCCAGTCTCCCTTGTCTTTGTCAGTAATAGTACTCTGCCTACATTACACGTCGCTGTGCGGCTGTCGGTTGGACTCGAGAGTGAGCTCTAAGGCCCAACCAAACGAGTGAATCCCGTAACACGATCGGTGAGCGCTCCTCTACCATTAAATCACATCGTGTTTGGTGATCACAGCGGTGAGTACCGTTACACGTGCCGTTTCCTTCCATGACACGAGCCTTGACAGCCCTCATCCAGAATTTAGCTGAATGGCAGTCCCGGTTCTTCATGGGTGTAGAAAAACTGCCCCCTGGTAACGGTCCTAAGCGGAAACTGCCTCTCTTCTTTCTCTGTTTATTCGGGCAGTGCCTGGAACAAAACTCTTTGCATGCATTGGTCATCGAGATTCCAGGTAGGCAAGTCAAGCGCCCTGAGAAATTGCGCCAATCACACGAGCACACTGCGCGATGTTAACGAGATCGCAACCAACGGAAGAAAAAACAGCAAGCAGAATCCACTGCATTTCAAGTTTTTTCTCTCACTAGGAGAGGGAAAGACACAGATCCAACAAGTGGCTCGATCGTCGAGCTCAACCAGTGTACGGCAGCTTTTCCGGTGGAGCATTGGTGAGTGGAACCTGATTTTGAAACCAGCGCAGAACCTAAACCACTCTTCCGCGCACGATCATCGTGCGCCAATGGCAGGACAGAGTTAAGGCCAACGGAAATGAGCACAACGGTTTGCATGGATAAAGGTCACGCACGCCTTTTTCTACGCGCACACGAGCAGGACTCCGGAATATGTTCTCGAACACTCATTAAGGAGAGTCGCTATGATGGTCACGTTGAGGGGGGAGGAAACTATTGAGGCTCCAATCTCGCCGTGTAATCTCATGCATTGAAATTCCTTGAATCGACGACGGCTAGCACACCGTCATGGTCGAAGAGGGTGAAAGTGAGGAAGAAAGAATCCTAGTCGGCTGCACTCTCTCTTATTCCTCCAGTCAGGTGTCTGAGTCAAGTCTGAAATCGGACAAAGCCGCTGACACAGCAAAGAATCTCCGTCTAACGCTGGTCACACACCTGTGCGGCACCCGTTTAGGTCGGAGGCAATGGTGCGATCCTTTTTAGGGGTCCAGCCAAGATAGCCGCTATACAGGGAACGGTTCTGACTGACGAGGTGATTTAATCATAGTGGAAAGCATGCTTAGCATCAGTCTAACTCACTCTTCTCATTCCGGTTATGTTCGTATAGTGAGACCGAGTCAGAACGTCCGGAGGTGATCTTAGTGGCAGTGACTAAGCAAATTCTTGTCCGCTTTTCTCTTGTGTCACACATGAGCCGTTATCCCAACAGAAACGAACTATATCTTCCGCAAACACCTGTTCAGTAACAGAGAGTGTGGCCCCCTGGCAGGTTTGATGCAACGCCGCCACACCTTTGGCGGTGCATTCAGACTATGAAAGCATAAATTTATGGCGAGTAACTCAGCGGTAGAGGAGTTTTAAGATGAGCCAGTTAAAACAAACTTACAAGGCGCAGAATAAAGTGTTGAAGTTTACGGAAGGAAAGGTGGGCTGCTGTTGTCTGGAGTTAGTCCCGCTGCGTCCAGGGAAGGTGCAGTAGAAGGCGTTGGCCAATAGACAAGCGATTTGCATTTGGCTCAAAGAAATACTCGACTCTTCATTTTGTTTCATCAGGGGGATGGGCTGGAATGCCGAGCAAAATAAGACGATTTTGTCAAGCAAATAACGGGCACAAGTGCACCAAGGTCGCCATCTGTAATTGTTTCGGTAAGGAGCAGAAACAAGGTGCGCAACATTTTGCAATTAGCGCGTGCGATGTGAGGTCGTACTAGAATCCATGTCCAACTATTCAGTCACTCGTCAAGCAGCTTGAAAACTAGTCTGATGCAGTCAGAATTTCTCCAAAATGCTCCCCGAAACTGTGGTTTATTGAAGGTTTAATTGGCGGCTGGTGGGACGCCAGAGATAGCTAAAGATACTGTTAAAATAACTTAGCGACCTCGATTCCTGTAGTCAAGTAGCAAAAAAGAGGAATTAGAGTTCAGTGCTATATGTTAACCAAATCGTGACGCACTAAAAGTCGTGGCTTGGGGATTGGTAGCTGATGAGAAAGCTCAAAGTACATTAGGTGGCTTAACTCATGAAATGCCAACTGAAATTCCCAAATGCGTTTTCGTTTCGAAAAGATTAATTAAGTAAGCTTGTAAAACTAGTCAGCCTGCAACATAAGTCTAGTTCAGTTACGCCAAGATGCCGGCTTTCGAATGAACTTCCTTCCGGCTACATGAAAAAAACTACACTCTATAAAAGATGACTTCTTAAGTAGCATGAATTTTTCTCATTGATTTTCGATGCCCCTAAAAGTCCAATTATATCACCCGGAAAACACGCATAAAAATATTCATTATTTTGCTCATTCGGTAGAGCATTACGACGTTTTCTATTTTTTTTTACTCGAAGGAGAGACAATTCGGTTTTAAAAAAGTTTCTAATTGTGAGATTTTGTGATGCCGTGAAATAGCCGTTCATAAAACGTCATGTCTATGTATTTGTCAATATGGCCTGTAAAGTTAACAATATGGCTCAAATTCAATGCTAAATTTTATGAACTCCAGAGAGCGGAAAATATACGACTTGTCGTTTGGAAACCCGGAATGCAAGTGTAACGGCATGTCGGGTTTAAAACTACTAGGGAATTGGAAAAGTTTTGGAAATTCGAATTATACCCTTCCTTCGAGTATAAAATTGGAAGAAGACGTCATTTGCTACCGAATGAACAAAAGATTTAACTTTTTATGCATGTTTTTCATGTTTAAGGGCATCGAATATCAATAAGAAAAATGCATGCCTCCTAAATAGTCATCTTAAAGAAAATAGTTTTTGAGTGCAGCCAGAAAGAATTTCGTCCAAAAGTCGACATCCTGGGATAACTGGACAGTTATAGAATTATGTTGCAAGATAATCAGTTTTACAACCCTACTTAATTAATCTTTTCGAAAAAAACGCATTTCGGAATTTCGGTTGACATTTCATGAGTTATCTCACGTACTGTAGGTCGAGGCAAAGCTAGCACAGAATGAACCATTTACGTACCTGTGTGATGAGGTCAGGTAGCTTGAGAGCTAAGTCCGCGATCTTCTTTAGCAGAGGCTTAAAATCAGGACGCTGGTGAAGAGCGGCGGACAAAATATCGAAGTCCCACTTTTCGCGTGCATACTCCTCATTATAGCTGAGCACCGCCTTCTAAAAATGTTCAGTTCATATAAACGTAGAGGGTGCACAAAAGGTATGAGGCAAAACGGCGAGAGTACAAACAGTCAAAAACTATTTGCTGGATAAATTTTCAGCCGAAAGCTGGCATTTTTACACGCCAAAAAAGTCACGTCCCGAAGACTTAACTCCATGTCCTGCACTGAATAATTCGTGAAATTATTTGTTTGATTATTCTCTGGAGTGTATATTACCAAAAACAGCATAGAGAACGCTGGGGAACCCACTAAAGAGCCGAAACCCTCGCAGCTGTGTCACGCAGCGGCTGAATATAGGTGAAACACGTGTCGGGACATTTAGCTAGTATCTATAGCGAGATTACGGTATAATACCTTTGCCATCAACATTTCTTTCTTAAGAGCATGTACAAATTTGTTTAGTAGTGAGGCCTCACGTAAACGACCGTTTTATTAAAAGGCGCAGAAGTTCCAGAATCGTTCGAGAGAATCTAGTCGTCTGCCAGAAGACAGTGATCAATAGCGCTTCCCCGATGCGAATTTACGCGTATGTTTCGCGAACTCTCCCCTCCTACTTTTAGGAGGCAAAGACCGACTACCGTTGCAGGCCTCATCGATGTGTATTTACTCATTCACTTGCACCTGTAGAGCGGGATACGTTGACCTTACAGCGAGCACGCGAACACATACCGGACTGGCTAGGCGGAGGTGAAAACAAATCGCATATTTTGTCGATATGAACTTGGAAATGGATGTCAAACAAGCCTTGCAGATTGCACAACGGACACCAGCAAGCTTTTCCGAAGGCCTACGCCCACGGATGCTAGCTACAGCCGAAGTCAGTTGGCTATATGGCTAGCGAATCCAGTGCTGTGTTGTCAGAGGACGCTGACACAGACGCTCTGTCTTCCGTGGCCAACGCCGCCCCAACACCCTGATGGCAGTGATGTGTGTTCCGCGTACCCGACGCACAAACGTCACTCACAGGCTATCTCACCCTCCCCTCCCACTTGCCCCAATGATCATTACACGCTGACCCCGTCATGCGGGTGGCGTGGAGGCGATGAGTGTTAATAGTCCCTGAGTCCCATCTAAGCCCTGTGAACTTTTATAATTTTTTATTTCTATGTAACTCTAGTGGCTCGATGATGAGTTCCCGATGGCCTGATGATGAGTGTCCAAATTAACTTTCCGAATATCTTATTGTTCGAGAAACACGCAAAGTTTTTTAGCTGCCGGCAAACGATCAGATCTATTTTTCAGTTTAATCTTTAAAGTACTGAAGACCCTCTTGCACTCACAGGCATAAAATCTCTGTCAAGTAGACAACACGTCTGATGTCACGTCTGGCAAACCTATCGCACATTTCAAGAGGTAGTTGAGTTGAAGAAGGAGACACGATCGCCGGGACAAGATTACTTCCTGGGACTCGTCTCTTCGCTTCAATTAGTTAGTTGCGTTTCGAAGTAAAAAAGAAGTAAAAATAGCTTTACCTCTCCCCTGTTAAAATATCGGAAAACGTATTCGACAGCAACATCGAAAGTCTAAAGTTAACCAAAATACATAAGACAGCAGTTCAAAGGCGAGGCCGCCATTCCGACGGCTGCGTTCTATCCGACAGACGGATGAGGTCAGATGATTTAATTCTTCCATGCATTTCATCCACGACTGCTTAAATCCCTTTAGAGGATTTGCACGTCCTGTTTAGCTTTGACGTTATTCAAATGGTTTCATGGGCTTAATCGATGAGAACTAGTAGATTGATAAAATTCAATGATACTGAAGACGGAATTCCGCTTGCCTGAATTAACCAGTTACTAATATAATCATCCAAGTAGACAGTCGCTGCCTTCTCAACCCGGATGAAAATCGTTTTATGCAGAATCAGTTAAGGTTGAATTATAATCTGACGCACTCAACATTTAAGCTGCCATGATAGCCTTCGGCAATTTGAGGGAAAATGCACTAAAGCGACATCAACCGCGACGTATTCGCGAAACATTTCAAATAAAGATCCTCCCATGCTTGCGGTTCGTGAACAAAAAAATCAAACACGGCGACTAGAGTCAAACCAGTCGTACTCTAAGTTCCCAGAATACAAGCAGTACCTACCTCAAATTCCAGAAAGTGCTTGCCGAATTATATCCCACTGTTCGACCGATGTTCCCTAAGAGGAAAACGGGAAAACAAAATACGACAAAACCATAACCCAATACATGTGCAGATATTTTAGTAAGGAAGAGTGTATGGGTTCTCTCTAAATATAGATGCGTCTACAGGTCAAATAAAACGTGCCAAAAATGAGAAAACGTGC
>CACRXP010000442.1:47162-89205 GCA_902702965.1 Spirometra erinaceieuropaei | reverse complement strand
GCACGTTTTCTCATTTTTGGCACGTTTTATTTGACCTGTAGACGCATCTATATTTAGAGAGAGCCCACACACCCTTCCTTACTTAAATATCTGCACATGTACTGGGTTATGGTTTTGTCGTATTTTGTTTTCCCGTTTTCCTCTTAGGGAACATCGGTCGAACAGTGGGATATAATTCGGCAAGCACTTTCTGGATTAATACAATCCGCTGAGGAATTTGAGGTAGGTACTGCTTGTATTCTGGGAACTTAGAGTACGACTGGTTTGATTCTAGTCGCCGTGTTTGATTTTTTTTGTTCACGAACCGCAAGCATGGGAGGATCTTTATTTGAAATGTTTCGCGAATACGTCGCGGTTGATGTCGTTTTAGTACATTTTCACTCAAATTGCCGAAGGTTATCATGGCAGCTTAAATGTTGAGTGCGTCAGATTAGAATTCAACCTTAACTGATTCTGCATAAAACGATTTTCATCCGGGTTAAGAAGACAGCCACTGTCTAATTGGGTGATTATATTAGTAACTGGCTAATTCAGTCAGGCGGAATTCCGTCTTCAGTATCATTGACTTTTATCAATCTACTAGTTCTCATCGATTAAGCCCTTGAATCCATTTGAATACCCTCAAGGCTAAACAGGATGTGCAAATCCTCTAAATGGATTTAAGCAGTCGTGGATGAAATGCATGGAAGAATTAAATCATCTGACCTCATCCGTCTGTCGGATAGAACGCAGCCGCTGGAAAGGCATGCAACTCGAACCTTGGGTTACTTGGAAGCAGCTTACATACGGAGGGAAAAACCAGATCTGTTCAAGCAGTTAGATCACTTGACCAATCTGCAATCTCCATGGTAACGTTCAGGCCTAGATTTACTCGTGACTGTGATTTGTTGTTAACATTCCGTCTCCCTCTTTCCTATATAGTGCTTACGGAAACGTCTTTCATCTGATTATTCATTGCCTTGTACCTTGTCCTTGCTCTTATGCACTGACATTCTGTACAAATTCATACTGCTGTGCGCTTTCATTCGTTACCTATGTTATACAGAGACGAACTTCAGTTAATAAGCCGTCAAAAAATTTATTGACCCTAATAAATTCTGCTGTAGATACCTGTTTTCAATTATGTATGTTATTCAACTCAAACGTTCGCTATTGCTAAGGAATACGTTTTCGGATATTTTGGCAGGGAAGAGGTAAGGCCACTTTTACTTTTCTTGGTCCCCTTCGAGACGCAACTACCTCCTGAAATGTACGATAGGTTTGCCAGACGTGACCTCAAACGTGTTGCGTACATGGCAGAGATTTTAAGCCAATGAGTGCAGAACGGTCCTCAGTATCTTAAAGATCGGATTGAAATACACATCTGGTTTTTCTCTCAGCAAATGCATGTTTCTCAAATAACGAGATATTTGAAAAGTCAATTTGGCAGTTCACCATTTAGCCATCGGTAACTCATTATTAGGCCAACAGAATTGCAAAAAACGGAAAATATGCGTTCACAGGGTTCATAAGTGACCCAGGGGCTATTAACACTCATCGTTCCCCCGTCACTCATGTGACGAGGCCGGCGTGTTATGATCATTGGGTCGAGGGGGAGGGGGAGGGGGAGAATGACATAGCCTGTTAGTGATGTTTGTAAGTCGGGTACGTTGAGCACACATCACTGCCTTCAAGAGGTTGGGGCAGCGTGCAAGCATCATCTGGGGTCGGCGTTGGCGATGGAAGACAGAGCGCCTGTGTCAGCGTCTTCTGACAACATAACACTGGAATCGCCAGCTTCGTAGCCACTGTTTCGGCTGTAGCTAGCATCCGTCGGCGTAGGCCTCCGGAGATGCTTGCTGGCGTCCGACAGACTACCCGAAAGGTTTCTTTGGCTTTTTTGACAAGATTTATGAGAATAGAACTTGCGATCGATTTGTTTTCACCTCTGCCTAGCCAGTTCTGTATGTGTTAACATATTCTTTGTGCGGTCAGTGTATCCCGCTGCACAGGAGCAAGTGAATTAGTAAATACACATTGATGTGGCCTGCAGCAGTAGTCGGTCTTGACCTCCTAAACGTAGGAGAGGAGAGTTCGTGAAACATACGCGTAAATTTGTAGCGGGAAAGCGCTATTGATCGCGTTTTCAGACAGACTATTAAATTCTCCCGAAGCATTCTGGAACTTCTGCGCCCTTAAATGAAATAGTCGTTTACGTGAGGCCTCACGCTCTTAAG
This sequence comes from Spirometra erinaceieuropaei, assembly GCA_902702965.1. Lineage (NCBI taxonomy): Eukaryota > Metazoa > Platyhelminthes > Cestoda > Diphyllobothriidea > Diphyllobothriidae > Spirometra > Spirometra erinaceieuropaei. The sequence goes on along the minus strand of CACRXP010000442.1, from coordinate 86,989 downwards.
TATGAAATGTAGATGAAGAATGTATTATACCGTACTCCCAACATCGATACTAGCTAAAAGTTCATATACGTGTCTCGCCGATATTCTGCCGGTGGGTGACACAGCCGTGAGGGCTTCGGCTCCTCAGTGGGTCCTCCACCGTTTTCTATGTGGTTTGTAGTATCTGAACTCCACAGAATAATCAAGCGAATAATTCCAGAAATTATTTAGTGCAGGACACGGAACTAAGTCTCCTGGACATGACCTTTTACGCGTGGAAACATGCCAACTTTTGACAAAAAATGTCTCCAGCACGTAATGATTGACGGCTTGGGAACATCCTTTTTTGCCTTCGCTTTTTCGTTTCGTGCCTTTTTGTGCACGCCCTCACGTTTTTATGAATTAAATGCTTTCAGAAGGCTGTACTCAGTTACAATGCGGATTATGCACGCGGAATATGGGACGCGGATATCTTATCCGCTGCCCTTCAACGGCGTCCTGATTTTAAGCCTCTGCTAAAGAAGATCGCGGACTTAGCACTCAAGCTACCTGACCTCATCACGCAGGTATGTCAATGGTTTATTCTGCGCTAGCTTTGCCTCAACCTACAGTAGGTGAGATAACTCATGAAATGTCAACCGAAATTCCTAAATACGTTTTCGTTTGGAAAATATTAGTGAAGAAGGGTTGTAAAACTAATCACCGTGCAGCGTAATTCTATAATAATTCACTCATATCATCATGCCGGCTTTTAAACTAACTTCTTTCCGCCTGCGTGCAAAAACTGTACTCTGTTAAGTGACTGCTTACTTGTCATGTACGTTTCTCATTGATTTTCGATGCCCTTAAACATTTTATTATATTTCATGGATAACACGAATAAAATATTCATTATTTTGCCCCTCCTATAGAAACATACGCCTTCTGCCAATTATGTACTCAGTGGAAGGGTATAGTTCGGTTATCAAGAACTTCTCTTATTCCCGAATAATTTTGAACCCGACCTGTCGTTTTACTTGCGCTCCGGGTTTCCAAACTACAAGCCGTATATTTTCCGCGTATGAAAAACCATACATTTCTCTACGATATTAAGAGGAGACTCTATTGGATTCAAAAAATTTGCCAGTGGATTTGAGCCGTGTTTCTAACTTTACAAGCCATATTGGTAAATGTAGAGACATGACGTCTTGTGAACGGCCATTTCACGGTATTAAAAATCGCGCAATTAGAAACTTTTTAAAACCGAATTATGGCCTTTCTTTGAGTGAAAAATTGGAAGAATAAGCAAAAGACTGAATATTTTTATGCACGTTCTCCGTGAAATATAATGGCATTTTTAAGGACATCGAATCTCATTGAGAAAAACGCATACTAATTAAGTAGACATTTTTACAGAGTAGAGTTTTTGCATAGCCGGAAAGAAGTTCGTTCAAAATCCGTCATCCTGAGGTAAGTGAATTATTATAGAATTACGCTGCATGATGACTAGCTTTACAACCCTATTTCATTAATCCTTTCGAAACAAAAACGCATCCCGGAATTTCGGTTGACATTTCATGAATTAGCCCACCTACTGTAGAATTCCGCCTGTTTCCGCAACCCTTGTTCGTTTGAGTGCCCCCTTTTAAAGGCAGTTCATGAAATCCGCCCGTCTTGGCTCAAGCAGTTTCATTGCCGACAATTGTTACACGACTTGTTGGACAGCAAGTTTTTGTCAACAGTGTGAAGCGCACGCTTTTCTTCTTAAAATCCGTCCGCATTGTTTCAACCAACGACATTACCGACGACTCTTGCACTACTTGGGAGACTGCACTCAACAGTGTTTTCGTCAACAATCTGAAGGGCATGCTTTTCTTCCCTAGCTTTTGATTAAGGCACAGTTGCATAGATTTATATGAAAGAGAACTGGCCAGTGTAAGAGAGACTCTCTTACGTTAGCCAGTTACCTTTATTGAGCCTCCGATTGTTTATTCTTTGTCTGCCACTGGGAATGTTGTTAGCCTTTGGAACAAGCATTATTGTAACTTCTTCTTTGTCTGCTCTTAAATTAACGTTTTAGCCACTTCCTCATTTACTTTATGACGGAAACGTTTGACTGCTAGAATATTGTATCTACCGGTAGTTAAAACAAGGACGTATAAGCTGTTGATAGTGCATCTTAATTTACATACAATATTTGCTCCTACGGAATAGTTGTTATATCTTTATGTGCAGTTACATTGGATTAATTAATGAAATGTAGGTCTACTGTCTCTTGAAATTTTAACCAAAATTCTGAATTGCGTTTTAAATTCGAAATGATTGTTTATGTGGGGTTGTCATATTTATTGATGTGCCTCCTAATTTTAAGATAATTCAGTCGCGTCGGAATGGCAGCTTTCGAATAATATCCTCATCGGTCACCTGTGTTAACTAAATTCGGTGAGAAGTACTACTTAGATAGCATGATTTTTTCCATTAAATTTCTACGCTCCTATAAATTCAAATATGTTTTATAGAAAACCTACATGACATTTCTTTATTTTACCCCTTGGGTAGAAAATTACGTCTTCCTTAAAATTTAGGCTTGGGAGAAGAGCAATTTCGGTTTAAAAATATTTGTAAGCATGAGATTTTATAAGACTGTGAAATTTCCAATCGTACAACATCGAATCAGCACGTTTATTAATGCTGCTCATATAGTGAATGATGAAGTCCGCATCCATTACAAAATTTTATGAGCCCTATAGTCCTCTTCGTAATAGAATATAGAATTGTATGATTTTCTTTGCACGAACAGTGTATAGCTTTTAGTTGGGAAACTCTGAGTACAAGTATAACGGCAGGTCGGCTTCAGAAGTATTCGGGAATAGGGAACATCTTTAAAACCAAAAGACACTTTTTTAAGTATAAATTTTGAAGAAGGCGTAAATTTATACCGAATAGGTAAAAGAAAGCATTTTGCGCATATTCCTCACAAAATTTATTTGAATCTATAATGAAGTCGAAAACCACTGAGAAGACTTCACACTGCGTAAGTAGTCATTTCACTCAATTTAGTTTACGGAGGCGGTTGATAAGGAGACCGCTCGAACGCCGACATCTGACGTGACAGAAATATCTTGGTATTATGCCACATGACAGTTAATATTGCAACCTACTCTAGCAATCTTTTCAAATTTGAAACGCATTTCAGAATTTAGGTCAGAATTTCATGAGACAGCACACCTTCTGCATATGATTGGTGCTTGATTTTTTTACATTCAACACTGTGCATGACAATTGAGGCGGTCGCTCAAAAACGCATCTGCATCATAACTGCTCCATCTTTAGCTGTCAGAAACGAGCAACGGTGCGAGGTTCGAAGACGAGTGATTATCTGATCTTCAGAATGTAGATTACTGCAGGGATGAAATGAAGTGCGCACTGGTGCCTGTGGTCTGAATGTGGTAACCGCATTGCAGAAAATGAATCTAACTGAGCATGTTCAAGATAAAATGCTGCATGTTTTGTCCAGCTTCATCGATTGTCGCCCTAGCCACCGGTAACTAGGCTCCGTCTCCAGACTTGTTTCTGTAGTGTCTTGTCTGCGAATGTCAGTTTTTGCCCCAACACATTATGCCTGCATTATGCAGAGATTCGTGACTCGACGTCTATGGTGAGCTGGCTGCCTTGAGACGTCACGGTAATCTGTGTCTTTTCGAGTTCGATGTCTTTGTTTCGGGTCTAACCACAAGGACTGTTCGGGCCGGGTGTTACTGACGATCAACTTGCCTGACCCTGCATCAGAAGAACACTCTTTGAGGTGTGGCGCGGTTTATTAGCATAACAGCCAGACCGAAAATTCTGGCGGCGTAAGAATCGACAGTTGTACGCCATCACCCTCGTAGGCGTGAGAACTGTGGAGTTCGAGTGCGCACACAGTGCCGCCAGTTACTGTTTTTGCAGCCATATGTGCGGCTTCTGCTCCTTTTTGTCAACACCATCACTGCAGTCGGTCGGATGGAGTTCCATGAGTGGCGCGCATTGTGACTCTGATTCCTCGCGTCAGTTCCACCACGACGCTATCTTTGATGTAGCCGAAATACGACCTGAGGGAGACCAGGTTGTAACTTAGTGGCTCTTCAGACTTGGAATTGTTTTGAAGAAGGGAACACGATCGCTGGGACAAGAGCGTTATTAACCGGACGTTTTGGATTCCTGCTCGAATCCATCATCAGAGATAACAGTAGATACGGGTAATTCACGCACAAGGGGCTGCAGTATTTATAGGATGGAGTCGCCATGCTACCGCATACCTATGAACATTCACGGCTCTCCCCTTCATCCGGGGTCGTTGCACTTGGTGTGCTAATTGTTTGATGGCCGAAAATCGCATCGTTAATTGCTGCAATTTCATCACGTGTGTTGGACGTTGGTGTGATGATTGCTCGAACATCTGATCCACTGACCCTGGCATTGGGAAGAGTGTCCACCTGTGCGCCTAGGCGAAGTCTCAGCGCCGAGTATGGAATGGGAAGGTCGTTGCACTTGATAATGGACTGGGGGCCAGGGAACCATGACTCAAGCAGCTCCCAGCTCACGCGGTTGTCTTACCTTGCGAGAATTTCGGCCTCGTCGAATTTGAATGTGTGGCCGGATCTCGTCAAATGAGCCGCAACTTGAGAGCTGACGTCATTTCTCCGCACCGCTGCAGCGTGTTCGGCCATTTTTGTTCGGAGAAATGACGCCAGCTCTGGAGTTGCGGCTCATTCGACGAGATCCGGCCACACATTCAAATTCGACGGGCCGAAATTCTCGCAAGAGGTGACAACCGCATGAGCCGGGAGCTACTTGAATCATGGTTTACTGGACCCCAGTCAATTAACAAGTGCAATGAACTTCCCCTTCCCTACTCTGTGCTGAAACTTCGCCTAGGCGGAGTAATTAGCCACGCAGGGAGCGCACGTGTGAACACTTGTCCCACCACCAGGGTCGGTACGTCAGATGGTCGAGCAATCATCACACCAACGTCCAACGCACGTGATGAAATTGCAGCAATTAACTACGCTAATGTTGGCCGTCAAACAATTAGCACACCAAGTGCAACGATCCTGGATGAAAGGGTGGGGGGCCGTGAGTACTCATAGGTATGCGGTAGCGTGGCGACTCCATCCTATAAATACTGCAGCCCCTTGTGCGTGAATTACCCGTATCTACTGTTATCTCTGATGATGGATTCGAGCAGGAATCCGAAACGTCAGGCTAATAAAGCCCTTGTCCCAGCGATCGTGTCTCCTTCTTCAAGACTACTTCGCGGGACTCGTCTCTTCGCTTCTATTGGGATTGTTTTCTGGCCACAGTTTGGCAACCGTTTTAAGTTTGTGCGGCTGGACAAGAACGTCGAGGAAAGGGGAGGAGCCCAGTGGCATGTAGTTCAACAAGCATTAGTGTAGTCCCGCTGTGAAGGTGGCTCTCGGTCTAAATAAACTGACCATTGCTGATAATCAAGCGCTGTTGTTTTCAGGAGTGACCTTGCATCGATGGTTAGAGGCCTAATTTCAGACCATGCTCGACATGATTAAATGCTATCCTATCTGTAGGCGTATTGAACCCACAATTTCGATCGAAAATTTGCAAGAATTAAGTGCTCATCGTGTTCTTGAACGAGTTATCAGAGCGCAAACGATGCCCTGATTTTTGTGACCTTACCTAACTGGTACACTTCACCATCAAATATAAAGATGGTTCCAAAGTAGTTGTGTCTTTGCAGCGTTCAGTAAAGAACAGGGGAGGGAAGCTCCTCGGAAGTCAATTAGTTTTGTCATTGGACTTTAGATGCATCCAAGCCTTCTCATGGGGCATTATTTTGATGGCCCATCCACTCTGCTATCATTTAGGTTGGTCTGTCTCGAAAAGGCGGTATCGGTCTTGGCAAAAGACATGCAGATGGAACTTTAAGATAACTGGAAGATGGAATACGTGGAACCACGGACACACCAAGCTCAGTCAGCTAGTGCACCCAAAAGAATAATTATCGCCTGAAAAGAGCAATCTGTCGCCTGTCGATCACAATGGAGGTTAGGACCATGTTAGAAAGACCACACTACAAATGGGGACGAAAATGCACGAACAACAACTGGCGGTGCGGTGGTCGTACCCGAATTCCGGTGTCGCTCTGTTCCTCAACCACATAAGACAGATTGCTATGGAGGTGTGTAGTTGCCGGGCACTCGCTCACTCACCAACCATATTAAGCTATTTCCGGTCGATATGATTCTGCATCACCGCAAAAGCAAGTGGTCTAACTCACTGGAGAGTGAAGTGCGAAGTACGACCCTTGATCCGCGAAGTCGCGCCACCGAAACCAACCCCGGAGGAAAATAAGACATACTCAGTGGGTGTTCTTCACTTTTCCGAAGTCCACTAAACAACTCGTAGCTGACAGTCAACGCAATGGGCACGAGGAAGTGAGCACTCGCGGAATTTTTGGCAAGACCTTGAGCTTTATTTGTCAAGTTTCGTTAATAAATAGTCCGATTATCTTCAGTGGAAATGTCGATCATCGCAAGTAATATGGCATAACATTTTGACTGTAGCGAACGACTTTGTCCGCCATGTGTTCAAGGGTGCGCAGCTTTCTCTGCGTCGGCCATCAAAACCCACCAGTCTTGAACGCAGTGGCTGACAGAGCTAGGTAGACCGTCTTCCCGCACCACGCACAATCCACTCTTAACAGGCATTCACGGGGACTTCCAGGATTACGCATCGGTGAGACTGACATAGAGATCACAGAAAGTAGAAGCGACTGCAGCCTTGATTCCAACCCTCCAGTCACTCCAAAAAACTCCGAGTTATCTCATCAGTTGCCAATCCTCCAAATCACGACTTTCAGCGCGTCGCAATTTGGTTAACATATATTACTGAACTGTACTTCCTCTTTCTTGCTACCTGACTGGAGGAACCGAGGTCCCTAAGTTATTTTAACAGGATCTTTAGCGATCTCTGGCGATCCACCAGCCGCCAATTAAACATTCAAAAAACCATTGATTCTGAGAGCATTTTGAGAAATTCTGACTGCATAGGACTAGCTTTCAAGCTGCCTGAGGAGTGACTGAATAGTTGGATATGGAGTCTAATGCGACCGCAATTCCCCCGATTGGCCCATTTCACAAGCTCTAATTGCAAAATGTTGCGCATCTTGTTTCTGCTTCTTACTTAAATAATCACAGGTGGCGACCTTGGTGTACTTGTGTCCGTTAGTTGCTTGACAAAATCGTCTTATTTTGCTCGGAATTTCAGCCCATCCACCTGATGAAACAAAATGAAGAGTCGAGTATTTCATTGAGCCAAATGCAAATCGCTTGTCTATTGGCCAACGCCTTCTACTGCACCTTCCCAGAACGCAGTGGCACTAACTCCAGGCACCAACAGCCCAACTTTCCTGCCGTAAACTTCAACACTCTATTCTGCGCCTTGTAAGTTTGTTTTAACTGGCTCATCTTAAAACTCCTCTACCGCTGAGTTACTCGCCATAAATTTATGCTTCCATAGTCTGGATGAGCCACCGAATGTGTGGCGGTGTTGTATCCAATCTGAGAGGGAGCCACACTCTCTGTTATTCGACAGGTGTCTGCGGGAGATATGGTTCGTTCCTGTTGGGATAACGGCTCATGCGTAGCAACAGAGAAAGGCGGACAAGAATTTGCTTAGTTGGTGCCACTAACATCACCGCCGGTCGTTCTGACGCGGTCTCACTATTCGAACATAACCGGTATGAGAAGTGTGGGTTAGACTGATGCTAAGCATGCTCTCCACTATGATTAAATCACCTCGCCAGTCAGAACCGTTCCTTGGATAGCGGCGATCTTGGCTGGACCCCTAAAGTGGATCGCACCATTGCCTCCGACCTAAACGGGTGCCGTACAGGTGTGTAACTGGCGTTAGCCGGAGATTCCGTGCTGTGTCAGCGGCTTTGTCCGATCCCAGACTTGATTCAGACACCTGACTGAAGGAATAAGAGGGAGAGAGAGAGAGTGCAGCGGACTAGGATTCTTTCTTCTTCACTTTCACCCTCTTCGACAATCACTGTGCGCTAGCTGTCGTCGGTTCAGTGAATGAGATTACACGGCGAGATTGGGGTCTCAATAGCTCCCCCGCCCCTCAACGTGACCGTCATAGCGACTCTCCTCAATGAGTGGTCGAGAGCATATTCCGGAGTCCTGCTCGTGTGCGCGCAAACTGCTGTTCTCATTTCTCAACTCTGTTATGCCATTGGCGCACGATGGTCGTGCGTGGAAGAGTGGCTTAGGTGCTGCGCAGGTTTCCAAATCAGGTTCCACTCACTGATGCCCCACCGGAAAAGCTGCCGTGCTCTGGTCGAGCTCGGCGATCGAGCCACTTGATGGACCTGCGTCTTTTCCTCTCCTAGTGATGGAAAAACTTGAGATGCAGTGAATTCTGCTTGCTGTTTTTTCTTCCGCTGATTGTGATATCGTTAATATCACGCAGTGTGCTCGTGCGATTGACGCAAGTTCTCACGGCTTTTGACTTGCAAACTTGGAATCTCGATGACCAGTGCATGCAAAGAGTTTTGTCCCAGGCACTGGCTGGATAAAAGGAGATAGAAGAGGGGCAGTTTGCGATTAGAACCGATGTCAGGGACAGTTTTTCTACACACATACAAGGCTGGGGGTTGCCATTCAGCTAAATTCTGGATGAGGACTGTCAAGACTCGTGTCGTGGAAGGAAACGGCGCGTGTAACGGTACTCACCGATGCGATCACCAAACACCATGTGATTCAATGGTAGAGGAACGCTCACCGAATGTGTTGCGGAACCCACTCGTCTCGTTGTGCCTTAGAGCCTACTCTCGAGTCCAACCAGCAGCCGCACAGCGACGCGTAATATAGGCAGAGTAATATTACTGACAAAGGCAAAGGGAGACTGAAATGGCCATTTCTGGCTTATTAGCCGTCGTCAGCCAGTTATACCTGACCCCGAGGTGTGCAACACCTGATGATTGGGAGAAAAGAGGGCAAAGGGGACAGACCCCTATGCATCGCGCATTCTGTTTACTTCTGGTTTCATGTAGCCGCCTCTTTCGGTTGGCCGATCTCATATACGCCATTCAGAATAGTATTCGTGAGTTTTCTTTAAGGTTGTTGTCCGCAAGGTGGACTAAAATAACTTTCGTGGTGAATTGTTAATGCTCTGGTTAAACTAGGCCGGGCAATGGGGTCGTATCTTGACGCGTCACATTATTTCACCTGTATGATCTGCCCCTCAAGATCAAATGCGCACATGTGGAGGATGTCTGAGGAGGCAGCCTATCCTTCCCTTCTAGATTAGGAAGTGGAATGTTAGTAAAGGTCGCGGTAAATTCAACTGAGATACGTTCACTCTGTCTTGACAACCCCCTCCCATGCAAAAAGGGTTTTCGCTCGGTTCTTCCGTCTACCGTGGCCAATTTAACCTCTCAATGCAATGACAATGTGTAGCAGGTGTTGACCCCCGCGCCTTCTCACGCACTCCCATCTCCCTCCAGCGAGAGTTTCAACCTGACTGCCTCACCACTGGGGCACACGACGCCTTAAAATCTGCTCCCCCTCGATCCCCTCCCCCCAACCACTCCGCTGTGTGAATGAACGCCGTAAACGTTCCCCTCCATATTCTTCATCGTTGGTTTTGCTTTCCACCACAAGTCTAGAACGTTGTCGTGTATTAGCATAATAGGCCTGGTGGAAATTAGTTGGCAACATCCAGTCGTCTTGAAATCCCTTCTAATACTTCCAGTAGTCGTCTTTGTATTTGTTGATCTGACTCATTTTCACTAAGCTCCTAAGATTTGTCTTGAACGCACAGAAAATTCGTGATAAATTTTAAGCAATGCTCTTGCCCCGTCTAGGATTTTACGCACAATGCCTGAAACGTGGCTCCTGTCCTTTTATGCAGATATTTTCACTCTTATAGCAGCCATCAGGCAATCGTTCTTTAAGTTAGCTGAGTGGATTTGCGAACGATGAATAACGTGTTCAAACCCAGACAGAAACTAATAGCGTGGGTGGAGCTAGTTGGGTGATGAGTGACCTGTTCAGACTGGTCAGAAAGACCTTAAGAGAGGACTGTGAAAAATCGTCTCATGTTGTGCTTTCATAAAGACGGCAAGATGTGCGGCAACAACCGAAAAGTCGCCGATTGGGTTCGAATGCGTCGTCCTGGTTAGAGAAACATCAGTATTGAGTTTTCCCCGATCGGGGAGAAGAAACCGCTTTCGATGGAACAAGATATTGTGCTACCTTAACCTACAATACTGGCAACCTGTTGGCAATTGATGAATATTACGCGGTTATTCCGCTGTGGCTGATGGACTTCGACCGAAATCTCAGTCTGAGCCCAAAAGTCTCAAAAAGACTGATTTATTCCAGGACACCGATTAATTTGCGTGGAAGTTACAAAATCCGACTTTCCGGTAACTGCAGTATCTACCAGAAAAACAGATGTAGCACGCTGAGGGACCCATTGGTGAGCTGAAGCCCTCGCAGCTGTGTCATGCAGCGGCAGAATATCGGAGAAACACGCGTGTCTGGGCTTTTGGCTGATATCCGTGCTGTCATGTGTGTCATGTCTTGCTACCTGTGAATTTTATTCGCCTGACGTTTCGAGTGTGCCCTCGAATGCATCATCAGAAACGCAATCAGACAACGGTAACTTTTTGTACAAGTGCTATGCCGCTTCATGCCCATCAGAGTTGGCGGCTTCCGCACTCACCACACACGTGGTTGCCTTCGGCGCAATTTTCCACAGCCGAGTCTTCAGTTGACGCAACTTCATCCCTCGTGTTGGTTATTGGTGTGATAGTGGCTCGGCACTTTGGCCTGCCGACACTTGCACCGAGTCTAGTGCTGGCCCGCGTGCTCCTCGTGCGACTGACTCCTCTACCCAGGCAAAGTCTCAGCACGAAATATGGAAGGGGGAGATCGTTGCGCCTAGTAATATTATCTGCGGACCGGCGTACCATGACTCAAACGGCTAGTCAGACCTTCAGTTGTATCCGGAACGGCCGCAGCTTTGGAGCTGGCGTCGTTTCTCCCGACTGATGTTGCCTGCTCAGCCGTCGCCATTCAGAGTGGTCTTTCAGTTTCGCCGGCATATTTGCTTCATTCGCAACTGATGAGATGCAGGGACGGTTAGAATTACTGGCAAGGATAGAGGATATGACCGGTGTCAGAATAAGGTAACCGATGGAGCGCGTCTTACGGGAATGGTGGTAATAGGAGCTATACGGTTGGGGCCTGACAACGAGGAGTTAGGGAATCCTGGGAAGAAAATGGAAGGAAAATTAGAAAAACTACTATGCAGTTTTGTCGGTGGTAAGATAGTAGGTGGAAGTCAACCTCGTAATTGAAAAAATAGATAAAGAACCATTAGTCGGTAATCGCAGATGTAAAGCAGTAGGTCGTGTCGTAATGTCCTCTGTTGGATACCCGGATATGACAGCGATATGGGCAGTTGAAATATGCATAGCAAGATGCCACTTTCAGCCCCTAGACTGCGGACAAATCGTTCGAATGTTGCTAAAGAACTACATGTGGAGGGGCAGAACAAGGTGTCGACATAGACATTTCTGCAGCACCGCGTCTTCAGGCGGTTTAGTTCAAAGAATGTCATCCTGCAGGGCTTAGTGCCGTCAAAGTGCGTGACTGTACTTCGAACAAAAACTCTGCCGAACAACGTCTTTATTGATAACTATAGTAGGCAGTTCTCAGTGGTAAACCTACCCCGACCATATACTCTATCCTTACCCAATTACTAGATGCAGCAAAAGGCGATTGGCGTACTTTTCTACCTAAGGGTAAGATGTGGTTTGGTAGCCTCACCAAGTGACCACAATAATGTTGGGGTTAAGGGTCAGGGTTAGGGGTTAGGGCTAGCACTTGGGTTTATGATAAGGGGTTATAGTTAGGGTTAGGAGTTTGCGCAACTATTCCTTAACCATTGAAAGTACAACCACGCACTCCCAATAGCTTCTTTTTTGCACGCAACTGCTTGACCTCGTCACCTGTGCGTTCTTCGGCAACACCTGTAAAAACCCCTATTATCACCGATCCCGTACTAGAGGTGACTGGGGTTTGTTTACTTCAGGTGGGATTACCAAACCACCTCCGACCCCTTTCGGATATCATGAGCCCCTGTGACGATGATATCGTCAAATAAAGCCATTCGCCGGTCTCAAAGGTGGACGTTCTGAAACGTGACCGCAGACCGAACCGACATCATAAGACAGACCGTCGTTGCCTGCAACCTTCCTGTGTATGAGTTACCCCTATCTGATACTATCTCTAATGATGGGTTCGAGCATGAGTCTGAAACGTCGGGCGAGTATAGTTGTTATTTTAGCGACCGCATCTACTTATTCTCAAATGCGGTTTTATTTGCCACAGACTGATTACAGATTACAAGGAAACGGCTTCATATCATCTATCACATTCTCCCGTAGCTTCTTTATAACGATGCTCGAGTTGCCGGGTCCAAGCTTCGAGTTCACGACGTGATGAACAATCGCTGCTCCCTGTAACGTGTAGATGGCAATTTGTGAAGCGGATTCGAGTCATTTGGCACGCCAGTCCTACAGATGCAGTCCCAGACCAGCTTTTCCCCTGTCCGCTCACTCTTTTAGTTTACCATCTTGGTGCCGTTGTTAGCCACATTCCTGTTCTAGTGGGCTGATAGCCTCGACTGCTCGTTCTTCAGCTCAGCGGAGCACGTGCTCGAACGACATCATTCGGTTTATAAGGAGGGTGTCGTTGGACGATCCGTTTCTTGGTAAATTGCAGCATCTAGTCGTAGGAAACAAGGAAGACAGATGAATTCTGAAGATTGCACGAAAGCAACGTCGTCGATAGAAGTGAAGAGACGCGCTGCAAGAGGCAGTTCAAAAGGATGAAATGGAGGAGGAGGTGGAAATGTGATCACTGACACGAGAGGTTTGTGGACCTGACTTTTCAGATTCTCACTCAAACCCCCCTTCAGAGACAGTCTCAGATAAGGGTAGCAGGGGCACAAGAAGAGTGCAGCCTCTGTAGGCCGCAGTTACCACCCAAACACATGCCTAATACACTTGGCAGCTCCCTCATTCATTTCCATGGGATGTAATTGATGTAATGATTGCTTGTCGGTTCACATCCGAGTCGTTAATTGCCGAAATGCAATCATCGTTATGGATTCTTTGCCTGATACTGACTTGGCAGCTTGGCCCGCTACCACTAAAATAGTCGCTCGCCCCTGCCCCCCCCGCATGGCTAATCACTCTTCCCAGGCAAGGTGTCACCACAAAATATCGTGCTGTGATGGTCACTGCCCCTGTTGATCAGTTGCAGGCCAAAGAACCATGAATCAAGCAGCTCGCGACTCATGCGGCTGTCGCCTCTTGCGAGGATTTGGGCCTCGTCAAACTTGAAGGTGTGACCGAACCCTGTCGAATGTGCCGCGTTTTGAGATTTAGCGTCACTCCTCTGCACTGCTGCTGCTGCCTGTACGGCCATTCGCGTCCAAAGTAATCTCCCAGTTTCTCCGATTTAGTTGCTTTGTTCACAGCTGCACCAGATCCGGTAAAAGACCTCGAGTGTTTCTTACCGTGACTGTGGGTCTTTTGGCCTCACGACGTGACGTCTGATAGTTGCTTCTGGTCTGTGTGCAACCCTACCTCAAAGTGGTGGTAGCAGACGGTTGACGGCTTCTGAGACGTTTTTTTAAATAAGGGAGCGTTTGGCAAAATTTGGTACCGGTTAGATTGGGTACCCCCTCTCGTTTCCGCATGCACCGATTAACGAACTCCCGCGGGTAACCATTCGGCCTTAGCGCCCTCCGAAAATATTTATTTTCGGCAGCCTTGTCTTTCGGTTCGCCGCAGTGCGTCTCCACACGCCTTTATAACATCCTTATGCAACTGAATTTGTGGCTGATTGGGTGGTTGCTGTTAAAGTTCTGTACTTGTGTCGTAGTCATCGCTATCCTGAACAATAGTTTTTAGACCAACACAATATTTGCGGCAGGCAAATAGATCGAGGGAGGCTAGCCGATTGTTCTCTTCCTCTTCCATCGTACATTGTATATCCAGGAAGACGGCATTGAAACGTTCCTTTGGTGCCAGCACTTGATCTCCTATAACGTTGAAGGCGTCATTCATATACCGAGCCCAGAATTCCGGTCTGTGGTGTCGGAAGACCAACAACTTGAACCATCTCAGGACAGACGCAGCTATTAGTCTCAAAATCGATGAGCCCACCCGCGTGCCTTTCACCTGCTCGAAGGTTGTCCCGGCAAAGGTGCGGTCGGTCCTGGACGAATCTTTCATCGTATTTGTTCTTCAGGAGTGATTCGATAATCCTGACTGCCAGGTCCTGTATAATGGAAATAAGAGAGGATGTAACATCGAATGATACCATGACGTCATTTGACAGGAGGCTAACCCTTTGATTTTCCCCAAGAAATATGTTGACGAGCAACCATGTTGTCTGGATCAGCGGTCAGAAGTGTGAAACGCCAAAGCGGCCCTTTTGCTAGGCTGAAGTTTGAACTGTCAGTTTTTTGGAGGGGTTCGTGGTTTATTCACTTTTGAGCCTCCTTGCCACTGGAACCGGATTTTCTCCTGCAGTGCAGTGAAATTCACGGGCCTTTAATCGTTTGCGTAACTTCTGCCCACTGCGCGGTGGCTAAGAACTCGACTAATTGATGCATCGCGCACAGTGGAGCATGCCGAACTGTTTCACTGTCTCATTACCATAAACCTGTGGGAAGTAAGTCACAACAAAGGCAGTTCTAGCAAGGGCATCCCGAGGACAATTACCACCGACACCAAAGCATCAAGGATATATCGAACGGACGGCCAGTGAAAAGACCCCGATTCAAAATTTCTAGATAGCTTAGCTCACCTTTGCAGCGCTTCCCTAGTGTAAGCAAGTAGTTCACCAAGTTTAAGCTACGCAGTTTACCATGGGTTTGAGAGTGTGGTGTTGGCTTGGCAGCAAATTGGTTCCCATGGCAGAAACTAGCGTAGGATCTACTTCACGTTCCCTTCCCACATCTATAGTATGTCGGAGTCAAGACTAATTCATGACAACCGGAGATTGGCACGGACTTATCCGCTCCGAATCAAGTCGAATGGGAGTTCGCTCCAAAGTGGAGACTAATCCGACGTGAGAGCTCCGCAAAATGCATGTCCGTTTGCACAAACACAAACCACTTTTGGAGTCAACGTAACGCACTCAGCGCTGTCGTCAGGCATTGTATACTCGTTGAGAGGGTAACCGGCGTGAGTACGCGTATCTTAAACCGTGATGGACACGCCTATCAAGTTCTACAGATAAAGTCGTCTCTGAGTAAGGGGATGTCATATTAACAGCACAGCAACAAAGTCATTTCTCTTGCAATTTTAACCACTTTTCTAGTATGCCCCCATGAGAGCCTTAGATTTTTGTTTCCTAAATATGTTGTGGAACCATCACACAACTAGAGTTCATTATCTGACTGGCACCCCTTTTCTTGATTTTGACTTGGCTAAAGCACTTGGTCCGCTATCATAAGGTCGAAACATCGGACTGCCTGCTGTGCAAGTAGATTTGCTAGCGATGCAGGCTAAGGCCAACCGACAATCCACAATCACGCGGAACCCGCCTTTTGTGCCTGTCTTGGCATTATCAAACCAATTGCATTACTGTTGCAATGTTCGTCTGTTACCCGCGTAAATAGCTGCCGGAAAATGTGGAAGTTGACTTTTACACGACAAGTGAACTGTATTTTCGGCCAAAGTAACTTTAATAGTGACAGGTAGTGAAATATCAAGCAAAATTGCAGAACGCCTTTACAATTAGGAAGAATTACTTAACTGGAGCTGTAAGATTGATCATCTGAGACGCAATGCCGTGATATATACTATGCATTTTCTTTATCGATTTTTGATGCCCTTGCAAACTCAAATATAGTTTCTGGAAAACCCCCGTAAAAATATATCTTATATTCATTTGATAGTTAATCCTGTCTTCCTCAAATTTTATGCCTGAAGAAGGTAGTTCTTACGGTTTTAAAAAGTTCTTCAGGCAAGTTCCTTCAAAGTCGAACTTGAATGTCTAACTTTGGATATTACGTCACGAGGCAGATGTCAGGGATGAAGGGGGCTTAACTCTGCAATGTCTGCTTTTACCAGCTCTACCCGCGGTACCGAGGCTCCTGTTGCTACCGAAATCGAGAAAGTAGGCAGGCAATTTAGGTACAAAGTTGAGAAAATCATCTGCATTCTCCACTACTTCTCCCGTGTGCTTGGTGAGGAGGGGCCGCCGACGGGCGCAGTCACCTTTTCTCGGCGTTGTCTCAACAATCCTCCCGACTTCCAGTCAAGCGAAGTCCTGATTGGTTCCGTCGCCTTTGGTACCAGCTCAAAATGTCGCATTGAGGATGCCGGAAGCGACACCATGCAGGCGAGTATTACTTTAGACATATGGCAGAATGTATGCCTAATTAGAGTCCTTTGATGCGCTTCCACGTAGAAGGGACCATTTCGGTGGGACAGGAATACTTATTCAAATGAAACACGATCCTGCATTACTTTACAATTTCTTAAATTCACTCGCATGGATGCGGTAATTATCATTTATACGTCTACAGATGTAGAATTCCACATCCGCGGTAGTTCGAACCGGAAATCTTTAGGATTGTCGTCCCCATCAATTATACATTTTGGTAGTTTTCAGCAGTATCGTGACGTGCACCCTCTTTCGCCAACGAATGAAGGGATTTCAAGGAATCTATTTCTTCTGCGCACGATTCCCAGGCTTTGTGATTTTTTAGCTCACGATGCGTTTTCTGGACTGTCATTATAACCTATGTCCACGTGGATATCATGTATATGGACGTCTAAGGATGTTAGATCTGGTGAACGTATGGTCTTCCGACAGCTTCTCTGTCAGACGAACAGTGATTGTGTAACTTTATACCTTTGGTATGATCAAAGCAGCATTCATTTTTCGAGTCCAACGGGTTAGTGGTTACTGATTCTTTGACAAAAAATGTGTCCGTAAATGTATTAAAACATGGTCAACGTTTTAACCTGATCGGTAGGCATAACACTTTACCTGGTTGGCATGCCCGGGAAATGATCCTAACTACGCGAAACGCCGCAATTAATCAAGTAGCACAGGAAAACGGGATTTTCAAGCTTTCTTTGATTTTTTCTGTCTTTTTCATTCGAATTTTTGGCGGCTCGGATGCGTGATGTGTATACAATGTTTGCTTTTTATGGCTGCGTACGACGAATTTTCTTCGATCTTTTTCCAAATGAGTGTTGCCCTCTTAAAAGCATATCCATATAATGAGAATATATGTACTGCTTACTTAGGGTAGGCTGACAGATGTTTCATCGGAAGCCAGCGTTCCATCCTTCATGCGTAAATACAACGAGAAAATTTAGACATACCTTCGTATCGGACAACCTTGTTAAAAATAACAACGAATGTCGTATGATTTCGAACCCCTTTCTTCACATGCTTGCGATCCATTTTGGGTATTCCAGAGTGAAACAATGTAAACGCACGTCTGATCCAGTGTAACATACTAGTCTTACTAGGGTGTAGGACCATGTATCTAGATACATTTACCTTGTGAATCCACCTATTGGACCAAATACCCAGTTTGTCTATTTTCAGTCGAAACTTTTTTACCCCACCTACGCAGCTGACTTCATACCATATTTTAACGTCGTTTACAAATGTGACTGCTTAACAATCAAATTCCTGGTGCGTGCATCCACATACATCAGGAAGAGCTCTGCCGAACACCACTTTCAGCATTGATCGATTCCGTGGTAGAAGTGCCAAAAACTTTGTGTACCCTGGAGACAGGAAGCTTCGAATCGAGTTATACATCCTTCCCGAAATTACTGTTTCCCAAATCCTCTATATAAGAGTCGGTACGGTACGCTATCTAAGGCTTTCCTGGAGTTAAAAAAATGCGTCTGTTGGATTCCCCTTGTCTTGTTGTTTGTGATCGCCAATACTCACTATCTTGAGAAGGGCAGCCACTGATCAAGTAACGAGACCCGCTCGACCGGTTGTGCTTTGGGGCTCAATACAGAACCCTTGCAGACAGTCTCACAGGAACCGGTAATTTATGCTGGAGGGAGGGCTGGCAAAGATAAGGGAGTCTAGGATAGCCATTTCATTAAAACGCTGTCCAACAGATTACATGGGCAAATTAAACGACGTAGGTGCAACAAATTGTCAAACTCTGACGCACTTTCCATGTTGGCCAATTAGATTTTTAAATACAGAATTCCTCTGAGAGTTAACAGAGAGATAGAGTCAGAGAGTAACTTGCTGTGTATAATGATTCATGGGAGGCCCGGTCACCCATTCAAGTTCGATGAGGCCAAAATTCTCGCGAGAGAGGATAATTGCGTGAGCCGCGAGTTGCTTCAGTCATGGTTCACGGTACCTCAGTCTATCAACTAGTTCAACGGCATCCCCACTCCATATTCCGTGTTGAGGCAGTCTGACCAAAGTAATTGACTACTCGGGGAGCGCGCAGTCGGTGAGCCAGATGGCCGATTAATCATCACGCCAGCATCAAACACGGGTGATGAGATTTCAGCAATTAACAGCATGCATGCCGGCCATCAGGCAATTAACGTACCAGCGGTCAAAAATCCTCGATGAATGAGAGGACGATTAATTTCATAGATAAACAGTGACATAGCGACTGCATCTTATAAATACTGAAAATTCCTGTGCACGAATCAGCCGTTTCTGTTACTGTCTCTGATGATGGGTTCGCACGCGAATCCGAAACGTCAGGCGAATGAATCTCTTGTTTCAGTGATCGCTTTTAATTCTTATTCATGGGAGAGTTATATCGGAAATTTTTTCCATAAAAATACGACTGATAAAAGCGTATTTTCCTGTCTAACCCTGGTGGTAATCTATGTCCCTTCCGCAGGTGGATTTTGCAGACCCCTACATTGGAGGTGAATTTCTCCGGTTCGGTTGCGTTCAGGAGGAAATAATGTGCGGCATACAACCGGAAATCCTGGTTGGTCGTCTCTTTTTGGAATGTCTCCTGCCGCATGAAGCCGTTCTGGTCATCGGGGCCGAGAGATTCTCCAACTACACCGGTTATGGGCGCAGTTTTCAGTGGGCGGGAAACTATAAAGAGGCTGATCATTGTAGTTCTCGGTAACAAAATGCTATTTCTTGCAAATTTTTGTTACAAAAAATGACTGGCTTTGGTTTTCAGTCATTCAAACCTCTTGAATTTTGTGTGCATTTCGGCCTTCTCTTAGTTAATGACCATCAAAGTAACTAATTTTTGTCACTGATTTGATGCTTTTGTATCCGCTGAAGAATTTTCGATGCAGTGTGATCTGTCCTCCGATAAAGCTTAACAAAGACAGGCCTTCGTGTTTATAACGTCTCCATTGTCATTGGCTGTATTGCAACTATCGTAAACATCTAGTACAGAACGTTAATCTTCATTTCTGGTTTATTTGTAAACGAGCTACAACTGGAGACCTTGGAAATTAGAGAAGAGTAGGTTGATTATAACTCCCTGACTTAATGAAGACATTTTTTATAATTACCCTGAAAAAATATTTCAATTCATAGTGGATACTGGACATACGATGGTTCAACTGTCATGACCGACGAGGTCAACTTTGTGCTCTATAGTAGGACAAGAGCAGGGACGGCATCAAAATAAAGTCAGGAAGACCGGAAACAGGAAAGTGTGCAGGTGACTGGCACGACGAAAAGCCACACCTAGGCGTACCTCCACAGCCCCTAAAACGTCATGTTTCCGCATTTACCAATGTGGCTTGTAAAGTTAACAAATGTCTCAAATCCACTGCTAAACCTTATGAATCCCATTTGGTCTCCTCTTTAAACCGTAGAGAATTGTGCAGTTTTACGTACGCGAAAAATATACAGCTTGTCGTTTGGAAACCCTGAATGCAAGTGTAACGGCAGTCCGGGTTCGAAATTATTGGGAAATTGGAAGAGTTTTTGAAACCCGAATTATGCCCTTTCTTTGAATATAAGATTGGACGAATTAGCAAAGGAATTAATATTTTTATGCGTATTTTCCACGAAATATAGTTGAATTTTTAAAGCATCAAAAAACAATGACAAACAGTCATGCTACCTAAATAGCCATTTTTAACGGACTACAGCTTTTGTATGCAGCTGAAGAGAAGTTCGTTCGAAAGGCGGCATCCGGGGATAACTGAAGTATCATAGAAATATGCTGAACTATTATCAGTTTTATAGCCCTAATCAAATTAATCTTTTCGAAACGAAAACGCATTTCGGAATTTCGGTTGACTTTCCATGAGTTAGCCCACCTAATGCAAGAGCTCGTCTCGACTTTTAGATAACAGCGGCTTTTGCTCATGTGCTAAAATACTTTCAGCTATTTACAGGACATGCTTCCCGCCTGCAGAATTGCGGCTGTGGACACAACGCGCTTAATCGTCTAAATTCATACATTTTTGATCCGAACGTTTGCATAAAACTGGTTCTATTTTGACAAAAACTGTCCTGAGGCATTTACTTCGCGCTTCGTCGATGATATCTGGCATAGTTGTGGAGCAGCATTAAAAAACACGGAAGTGGACGATGGTGCAACAGTTAAGTCCCACCAGGCAACCACTTTTTAAGCTATACTGAATTAACTGGTAAATTTCTCACAATACCAGGAGTGTCTGTTAGGCAAAGCTAGTCGTTTACATTATACTGTGCGCATACTATTTGAAAGCCGTGAAGCACTGAAGTTGATATCTTTTTTGTTACCTAGTCAATGGCCCTAGTTGGATACCGCTCGTGCGTATGCACCCCTAACTCTATTTTGGTCCTTTCATTGAAGTCTTTCGAGTTGGTCGTTGCGAATTTAGGTGGGAGATTGCGGCTCATACCATTTTTGTGGGCATGAGTGATTTCCAAAGAATCACGACTGCCTCGTGTTTATTCACTGCGAACGAATACTCCAATGAAATTTTATTAAATTAGCCATCTTACTATCTAATACGTTCGCTCCCCTTTTAGTAGACAGGAGACTTTGATTTTTGACTGCCGTTAGCCGAATTTCGCAAAGATCTTTGTTATTTTTTTACTAGGTAAATAAAGTACATCCTTTTCTCTGAGTTTAGAGATGCTACTGGACGGTGGAAGAAGGTTATCGTGGTTATTGACGCCATCTGCTACAGAGATTTTTCTGAACAGTTTCAGGAGACTCACATTCGCCGCGAATTAAACAAGGTTGGATCTTCCGTGTGCTGACATTCCATTCCTTTCCACGACAAATATTCTATCTCGACCTTTCATAATATTCTTGTCTTGAATTTTCTCCATATTTTTCGCAGTTTACGTTACACACGCTATTTTTACTGTGCGTTGATTTTGGCATTTATCTCTAAGGTTTTGGACGTTCAAATGGAAAGAGACTATCTTGTTTTCCCATGTCTACAATCCTTTATGAATTTTATTACAGTGGGTTTACTTACTTATGAAACGTCATGAGTTAGCACAAGAAAATCTCTATAATACAATATCAACTCAAACCGCGTTCCCCAAATGCTTACGACAGTGGAAAGCGACTGCCCTTAAAAAGTAGACATGGAAACGTTTACAAATCAATATTTACTAACGTAAAATAATTTAATTTTGCTGAAAACGAGGATTTTAGAAAATGACTTTTTACAAATCGCTTTAAATAGGACCTACGTTAAGGATGTGTAATGAAGGGGTACGCATGAAACGGAAAAAAATAGTGAAAAATAATTACAAATGCGAAGTGACAGTATTTTGTCGATTGTCCATTTTCATCTATCGAAACAGAAAGTCTTTCAGATATGCAGATTGCTAGGTTGTCGGTGGTGGATTGTTCAGTGCGTTTATCCAGCAAAAAATCAAGCTTTTTTGCATCGAAAGCCTCTTATTCGCATTGTGCTAGTTCTTTGGATAGGTGCGAAACAATTTTCGATGGTTCTGAGATCCGAGCTATTGGCAGGGATAAAGATCAACTGTAGGCCACACGCGGAGAGACTAGCTGTTGTCTAGATAGTCAGATTACGGTTGAAAACGTTATCGGATCCACACTTCTTTATAACGATGGACAGGAGCATTGTTGTGTGAAATTATGATATCCAATCGACGTCGGTGGATGTCGTTGTAATCAAAAACATCCTTCGCAATTCTGACGGACACCTTGCTGTTGTTGGTGTCCGTATTCAACCGCCAGACTGACCGCTCTCCAAATTTAATGGCCATCCAAACCATTGACCGTTGACAGTTCTTGAAGGTTACCGTCGATGCAGTGTGCACTTTTGGGAAGTTATTTCTGCATATGACCATCTGGGTCGACTTTTTCGGTTTCAGACGGGATTTATTTCGTTCTTTACCCGTTTATTTTAATCTTCGCTTATAGCACAGTGCAGATAAACATGAAGTTTTGATCAGCAAATTTTAGTAACGTAGGAACTTATCTGGATATCAAGAAAGGTCGGATTTTGCCCAAATCTGGCCCACTTTTGATAAAACTGACTTGAAATGAATTTCTTTTAAGTAAATGACTTTCTGCGGCTAAAAGCATTTTAATAAACACAAATAACAATACCATTTTTATGGCACACTTCTCACTCCAATTTCGACCACGAGTGAAGCCACTCCATTTTTTATTTGAAGGCCTTCATCGGATTTACTGACATGGCAGCTCCTTACCAGGCTCCACCACGCGTTGTTGTTAGTGGAAACTGGGGGTGCGGTGTTTTCAGGGGCAACAAAGGCCTCAAAGGTATTCATTCTTTTTATACCTGCTAACAGTTTATTATTCTCGGTTGGGTCATTATAGAATGAATCCTTATTTTCTCATAAAATGTGTTTATTAAGTACATAGCACAAAATGCTATATTGCACTCACAGTTACACCAAAACTGACCGACTAGAAGTAAACGCTTCCATTTTCTCTGCCAAAACAAGTATTGGGTTTTTATTCGAGAGGCGCCATTTTTTCCTAAATAGCTAACAACCCACGTCGACCACTGACGACTTGTGGCGTCAAAGCTAATGCCGATGAGTTAAAATGTTCGTTTTAAGCTTACTCCCACCTAAGGCATCATTCGGACCGTCGTGCTGGTACAGTAGACGTGCTGTCTCATGGAATTTTAATCGAGATTCTAATATTGGTACTCTATTCGAAAAGATTACTGAAGTACGTTTGTAAGCTCAATTATCATGCAGCATGATTACAAGATATTTTAGCTAGCTCAGGATGCGAGCATTTGAGCGAGCCCCTTTTTGGCCGCCTGCAAGAACTACATCCTGTCAAAATGACTATTTAAGTAGCATGTGCTTTCCCTATCTATTTTCGACATCCTCATATATCAAATGTGTTTTAGAAGAAAACATACCCTAAAATATTTGTTCTCTTGCCAACTTGGTAGTAAATCAATTCATCTCCAAATTTTATGCTTTAAGGGCATCATCTGGTTTTAGAATTTGTTCGGTTTAAGGACTTTTAAGACCATAAAATGTCCAATCACACAACATCACACAAGCACGTTTATCTTTACTGCTTAAACAGTGGTCAACGTGGTCCATATTCATTACGAAATTTTATGAGCACCACATGATATCTTTTCAGTAGCTTGCAGATGTATATGATTTTCCCGACACAGAAAGTATGCAGCTCGTATTTTTGGAACTTGGAATGCAAGCGTAACGGCAGGTCAGATCAAAAATTGTCACGCAACGACAAAATGTTTAAGAGCCAAATTATACTCCTCGCTCAATTATAAAATTAGGAGGAGACGTAAGTTGCTACCAAACCAATAAAAGAACAAATATTTTTATGCATGTTTTCTATAAAATATTTTTAAATATATGAGGGTATTCAAAATGCATAATATCTAAGTAGTCATTTTCCAGGATGCAGTTTCTAAAGGAGGCCAAAAAGAAGCTCGTTTAAATGCCGGCCTCCTGGCATTTATGCTTCAAGATAGTTAATACTACAACCTCACCTAAATGACCTTTTCAAACCATGAACACATTTGTGAATTTCGGTTAACATTTCATGAGATAGCACGTTTACTGGATTTTCTAACTGAACGAGTTTTTTGTTTTTGGGCATTGCAGCCAGTTTGTTAGACCTACTGTAGGTGGACGCTGCCGACGGCACAAGTACTGCTGAAGATGTGGTTTATCGACCAGCATCTTTTAGTCTGGACTTCTAAACAGTAGTTCAGACGTGGTTCTAAATATTCAGGCATCTGTACCTTATCGCAAATTTATTAATACAGTCTTTTCGGTGCGGTCTACTAGTAGCCCTTCGAAAATAAAAGTACGACCCCTAACTGTCAGCCGTCAGACATTTTGGCTAACAGTTCTGGATAGTTTAGCACTCATTCGCAACCGACAGGGCTTCTGGTGATATTTTAATTTATTGTAGAGGGAGGTTAAAGGGTAGCCGAGTTACGAGAAGCGATTGTCTAGTTTTTAAACCGAGGAACGTCCAGTAAGCTGCTTAATACTTAAGATATTCTAAATTGTCTGGTGACTTAAACCAATTTTCTATACAACAGACAACAGAGACTTTAAACTTTTAAAGGCAGCGGACGCTGATCTTTCAATCAGATTAATTTCGCAGAGTAGACCTGACATAGGGAACTACTACTAGAAGCAAAAAGGCGAGTCTCAGAAATCAGTCATGAAGAGGGAGACACGATCGCTGGAAAAAAGCCTTATTTGCCTGACGTTTCGGATTCCTGCTAGAACGCCTCATCAGGGACAATAGCAGATAGGGGTAGTTCATTCACCAAGGTCAGCAGTATTTATAGGGTGCAGTCACCATGCGACGGCATATCCGTGTATGTAAATTCACGGCTCCGCCCTTCGCCAGGGATTGTTTCACGTAGCGTGATGAATGTTCGACGGCCGACATTCGCGTTGTCAATCGCTGCAATTTCATCACCGTGGCGTTGGGTACTACGCAATGGGCAGGCGTTTTCGCCTATGGTTTTTTGAAAAACGAACTTAACCGCAAGGATCAGAATTAATACCCTCTCAGGATATGTTTGCATGGTTCTGTGACCTGTTGCAATATAGTAGTTTCTGCCCTTAAACCCACTGCTAGAAGGCGTTGAGACCTCACATACAACTTGCAGGTAACGTGTCCTCTTAACTTTGTAGGAGCCGGTGTCGTTGACCTAACATCCAGCAGAAGATAGGGCAGTCGATTTCTTAAAACTAGCATCAAAGCCGCCGTGTGCTACCTCTTCAAACCGTATCCTGTAGGCTTTACCGAACTGCGAAAGACAAACTATGTTGGAATTGGTGTCGCCTGAGAATACAACAACTTCAGCTGATGGGACGCGTCACCCGCATTCAACCTGACGACCGATTGGACACGGCTCCTACTGTTGGTGCTGTAAGAAGTCGCTTGGTCGGTCACTCAATCCAGCCCAAGGAGTAGTCTCTCGCAGCAGGTCTTAAAATATCTGCCCGAGTTGTCAGCACAGCAAGAAAAAATGGATAGAGGTGGCTAAGCCAGTCTGGAAATGACAGTGTGCCTTTTTCGTTTTCAGGCAAGTAATTCTTATATCCTAACCTCTCGCACTCCACTGTTACTTCTTTTTCTCCCTCTCTTTCAGCGCTAATCCAACTCATGGCATGTGCTGAGGCTGGGAAATCCCTGGCATACTGCACCTTTGAGGACGAATCCTTAGAAAAGGAACTTCAGCGGGTCCACGATAGTCTCGTAGCCTCAGATTGTACCGTTGGTAAGTACTTGGTAGAGTATTTGTATTTTCCCTTCAAAAACCACACTCTTCATCCAAGTGTTCGCTGTGTGAACTTGTGGCAGTTGGCAGCATATAACATATTAAGGGATGCTTTAATCGCTTAAGTCGACTTGGCTGTGGAAAAGGATGTGCGTTTGGCATCTTACTTTGGAAGTGCAGCCTCATGGCGGTCAAAAAAACAATTTCCGAAGCGTCTTGCAAAGACACGCAAGAGAAGCTGGACTCCGTCTCAAATCACAGGTCTTCCCATCCCGAGGCTGAACTAGGACTGGCTGACGATGTCAACTCGCTTCGAGGCTTCATTTCGTCTCCGTTGTGCCTCTGTCTGTGGGGCTTCGCATTTTAGCCTCCCAATCTTAAGTCCGTCTCCCTTAATACACGCACAATGTACTTTGCCGCATGCTAGTACTACCATCTTTAAAGTAGCCGCCATTATTTGAGTGTCATGTGATATTGGGTCTGCACGATCCTTTGCTTGCCACTTTAAACATTTCGGTTATGCGCTATCATTTCGTTTCAAAGGCCGTTGTTCATCGATCTGTGAGGACTGAAGTAGGCCTGCCTGAATCCACAAAGTGCCCTTCTAAGCATTCGCAGCTCTATCACTTACTGTGGACATATTTTGCCTGTTTCTTTGCAGGAAACTTCATTCATCTAGTGTTACCTATTCCAACAATAAAACCCAGGGAACCTGTCCGTATTTGATCTCCTCGAGGAGTACTGAACGAGTACTGAACGCGAACCGCATCTTGGATGTCCAGTCTTCCTGGCTTCTGACGGCGGATTTACCTCAACAACTCCAATTTACCTCGCAAATAAGAGAAATATGGCAGTTGGGCCATAATTTTCGACGATGTCCACTGTGTGCTCACAGCAGGTTTAAAGCAGGCACGGTGACTTATGTCTGAATTGGATTGATGTATTGGATTTGATATATTGAGCCCGGTTTCAAAACGTAGTCACAGAGGCCGAAGGCGGGAGTGGGTGCAGGTGACTGGTGCGGCCGGACCCGCGCCTAGGCGTACCTAGTCCACAACAACCACTTGACGGGGATTTTATACACCATGAAAATAAAAAGGGGGAATCCAAATTGACTGTGTCTGAAGCAACAACCCTGGTCCACAATGCACTCTGACAAGGATTTCAACTCCAACAATAACTAGAGCGACGGCCGGAACCGCCCCTAGGCATTCTGTCATACTCGGCTTTGGTCTCACGGAGTGGGAGTGCCGTAGAGGTCACATTATGAAGGAGACATTGCAGCCTGACTCTCCGTCAACTGGTTGTCATTCCCCATAAATGCACATACTGTGTCGAGTTTCAAGTTATCCGTCAGTTGGCAGCCTTTCAAGCCAGATCAGAAAGGGAAAGATGACACAAGTCACTGGGCAATCATGCACACGGCCTGTATACCCGGGGTATAAAATAGATGTACTCCTCGTAAAAATGGTTTTAATTTTTTGGACGCCATCTACTGACAGTTCGACCGTCGTAGCCGACGATGTCCACCGATGAAGAGATGAAGCAGACACGGTGACTTGCGCGTGAATTAGTTTATAGTGTTAGTAGACTTGCGCAGCATCTACCGCATTCTCTCTTCTCCACTTCCCACCTGGAGACGGTGTGAAGACAGAGTCAAGAAGACCGGAGACGGGGAGACGCAGGTGGGTGACACGGTCGGGCCCGAATCTTGGCATTCCACTCTTAACCCCCCCTCCCCCGGTCCACACAGCAAATGATCAGGTTTTTGACCAACAACAACACACCAACAGGAGTCAGGAGAACGAGGATGGTGGCTGGGCCGTCATGCCCACCACCCCTATACCCAGCGGGAGCGCGAGCTCATCTACCGGCAGGGAACCAGGTGTCATGGAACCGCCAGCGTATACCAGGCTGTGAGCGTCATGATTTGCTGATACTGGCATAGTACACGCTTGGAGATGAAGGATTTGTTAAACTTGTGACAGATCATCGAGTTCTTACTTCGAAACATTTTTCCCATCTTCCGTTTCGTATTTGGCCATCCCTGTGGAATGTTTAGTGATTTTCATGCGTAATTTCGCGAATCTAATTAGGTTTTGTTTCGCGCCGTTTCTGTTGCGCAGGTCGTTTGTGGTCAATACTCACACGTCTGAATCCGCCAAAGCGGTTGAGGGAGGACGAACAAACAGCATATGTTCTTCGGCATGTCACTAAACTGCTGAGTAAACGAACTCATTGTGCTTGTGGCGTGTGAAACCTGAGAGTACTCAAAACCGTGCTTCTCTCTTTTTTGATGTTTTTTTTTTCTTAGTAAAGCGCAAAAATGTTTTCCAAGCGCGTTTTTAATGGAATACAACGTGTTCTGAATTCCTAACTTGGAATGCATTATCAAAGTGAGGATTTCGGAGAGATAAAAAAAGGTTGGTCAGGATTTTTGGCCAACGTTTTCTTCAGAACATGTCTCGGATATTTGCTGCGATCGGGCCATTCAGCAAAATATTTGCGATGATCCAGTTTTAGGAACGTTATTGTCCTTAGTATCATGGCCAGCGAGTGACCGCATTAATTATCTCCAGTTTATTCCAAATAAATCGATTATGCAACTTTCACCTGAAGGACAATTAAGACCCTTTCGTTTAATCTACAGTAGATGTACTAAATCATGAAATGTTGACCGGAATTCTGAAATGCGTTTTCGATTCAAAAAGATTCCTTAATTAACGTTGCAGTATTAACCACCTTGGAGCATAATTCCATAACAGTTCCTTTGCTAAAGGATGCCGGCTTTTGAAATAACTTCTTTCCGACCGCCTTCAAAAACTACATTCTGCAAAAGTGTATACTTGGGCAGTATGGCTTTTCTCATTGATTTTCGATGGCCTTACAAATTCAATAGAAACAGGACAAAAAATAATCATATTTTCTTATTTGGTAGAAAATTGAACCTTCAAATTTTACACTTGGTGGAAGAGTATAATTCGATTTTAATAAGTTTCTAATTAGGCCATTTTTTTAGACCGTGCAATTTCCGCTCACAAAAGCTCGTGTCTCTACAGTTATTAATGTTACCTCTAAAGTTTGCAGTATGGCTCGAATCCATTGCTAAATTTAATGAACACTAGATAGTCTCCTCTTAATAGCGTATAAGAATGTAGGATTTTCCGTACACGGAGAATTTACTGCTTGTAGTTTATAAAACCCGAATTAAGCGTAACGGCAAGCTGGGTTTGAAATCATTTTGGAATGGGAAGGGTTTCCGAAAACTGAATTATACCCTTCCTAAACAAAATTTGAGGAAGGCGAGCTGTCCTACCAAATGAGTAAGAGAGTGAATGTGTTTATGCCTGTTTTCTACTAAACATGTTCAAATTTGCAAGGGCGTCGAAAATCAGTAAAAAAGTTCATATTACTTAAGTAGTGATTTTCACAGATTATAGTCTGAGCAGGACGTCGCAAAGAAATTCTTTCCAAAGCCGACATCCTATAGTAACGGAATTGTTGTGGGATTATGCTGCACGACGGTTATTGTTACGGCCTTGCTTTAATGATCTTACCTAGTCGAAAACGCACTTCCGAATTTCGGTCATTTCACGAGTTTGCACATCTAGTGTAATTCGATAGGAGGGAGTCGTCTGCTCGTAGATACTATCGTTGGCAGACCTACCGTTACAGTGACGAAAATGTGTAAGACCTACACAGTTGCTACGGCCTTTGCCAATATAACTTAGCCTTACTGTTGGCATGCGTCTTGTTGGTGCTGCTGATGCCCTCGACTCGCAGTTAATCAGGACGCCCATGTTGCCCACAAATGCCTCCTTTCCGGACTTTCGACCAGGGTAGGCTTTCGCAGGAATCTATTTTCGATGCTATCTAGAGACCCACATGTCCTAGCCTGGAGTCGAAGACTTGGGATTCCATTGGGATGTCGATACGAGGATGGATCATGGGCATTAGACCTCGAATGAGAGGTGTCTGCTGCGCGCCCCACCAGCGCTCGAAACGACCGCATTTCCCAAGCTGAAGAAGAGCCTTTGCTCATAGCTGAACGTTGCAGGTCTAGGGTTGGTGTTTAAAGTTTGCGCCACGATCCCCTATATTCAGCTCTGCACTTAGAAGAAATCAGGGGGAACGGTATTAATTAACCCCGGTTGCCCTGTCAATATCCTACCTATTTGTTGTCGGATGAAAAGTGAACCGACCGACGATAAGTCCATCAAAACCTACCTAGACAATTTGTTCTAGTCAGAAGGCTGCCCATTTGCACTCATTTGATCTTTTGGATGTCTAGAGGCGATGTGAATAAATATCCGAGGAATTCTATGATCATGGAAATCCCTTTGCTTTCCATTACTTCAGGTCCGGACACCCGGAAATTTAATTGAGAACTTAGAGGAAAATGCACATAACTAATGATCAGATCTAGTCTAAGAATCGGAAAGTGGTAAGGCTTACGTTTTGGTAAACAGTGCGTCAGAGGTCCCCACCAGGCAGGAAATTAGAACTTCAGAATTTACCCAACGCAGTTTCCACTCATGGCCTGATGTCATGGACCACAAGCACATCAGAAATGGTCAGTGGAAATAAATGCGCTGGTTCACTCTTCTTTGACAGTCAAATTGTGGGTCACTTCGGGTAGCGACAAGTTTTTCGGCGTGGCGATTTTGGCCAGAAGTGGGAATAACAAAAGCATCCCGATCAGCTACCGTATGCGACCGTAAATTGAGTAATAGTTTTGCCGCTACTTTTCGAGGATATTTGTATTGAAATCAATGTCTTTTCCTTTAGAATACCGTGATAACAATATAATAGCCATTTCTTGGAAAACGTTTTAAAATATTTTGTCATGAAAAACAAAATAATGCAGTTATTCGACTCAGTCTCGATGAATTCTCGTCAACGAACAGCGCTGTCAAGCTGGAACTGGCCGGATCATCAGTTTACGCTATTGTCGGGTGTTATAAGAATTTGGACTGCATCGACAGGAAGGCTGTTAGTGGAAAAATAAAAAAGTTCAAACCTCTTGTCTTATAAGGGCTGTCCGGGATCACATCCGTTGTAATCCATTCCGAAGCACGAGGAAGATGGCTTTAGAGCTTCAGATGCCGGAGCACACGGTCAAGAATGTCGTGAAAGAGGGGCATCTCGTTATTGAGGCTGTGAAAGAGAAGAGACTGGAAAGAATTATGAGGATCCTAAGATTCCTCAAGAAAGGACCAGACACGGTGCTGTACTCCGACAAAAACTGTTCACAGTCGATTCGGCGTCCAACAGTCGAATAGACCGCTACATAAGCCCTTTGAAGATCAACGAGGTACCTGAGAGTTTTAGGCACACGTTTCGAACCAAACATCCTGCACCTGTGATGGTCTTTGGCCTGATTACCTCAGACGGCAAAGTCTTGTCCCTGTGTTCATCAAGGCCGGGGTCAAAGTGGACACAGACCGGTACCTGGATGTTCTTCAGAATCACGTCAAGCCTTGAAGAGATTCTAACTACACTCCAGACGACAATGTCGCCTCCTCACAATACCGTGCTTCTCCACATACACTACGGAAGACATAGAAGTGGCTGGAAAACCACATGCCTTATTTTTGACCCAAGAGTATGTGCCCCCATCCTCTTCAGACTTAAATCTTCCCAACCTCAGCATTTGAGCGTATGTCAAGGAGGAGGAGGCCTTAAACAAGCCTTGCAAATTCATTGAGGCCCTGAAGGTCTCCGTTGCTAGAGAGCGGAACAAGATATCACTGGAGTACATCAGGAACACCAGGAAAACCACATGCCTTTTTCTGACCCATGGATGCGTGCTATCGTCCTCGCCAGACGTAAATCTCCCTGACCGCGGCATTTCAGCGTATGTCCAGGAGGAGGCCTGCAACAAGCCTCACAAACTCATTGAGACCCTGAAGGTCTCCACTGCTAGAAAGCGGAACAGGATGTCACTGGGGCACATCAGGAACACGTGCGCCAAGTTTAGACCGAGAATCGCAGAAGTCATTGTTAACAATGGTTCTCATAATGAAAAGTTCTTTTTTAACATGCATTTGGAGTCTCTTCTGTAAAATAAATTTGTTTCTCCGTTTTTTTCTCTGTTTTTGATCTGGCTTCCTCTCCGGTAGCGATGCGACCATTCTTCGTGATGTCACGTCCAATGTTTCCAAGGACATCCTACAGTTCATGCCGTGTAGATATCTCAATCCTGATTCTTCAGATTCCCTTGTTCCTCACTTTCTTCACAACAGACTAAAAATGTTGAGACGGCAGATGTGTGGCCTATCCGCTAGTTCCTTATCAGTTCATCTTAGAATCACAGAGATTTTTGAAATGGTCCCAAGGAAGCGCCAAGCGCGCAACAGTCAAAGAGAGTCACTTGCCCTCAGTGATTCGAACCCTGGTAAATCCGTCATTAAAATCGTCCGTCATCGGTCATCCTCTAAGCGTGGTCACGAACTTCCACCCCTGCTAAATGATAACAAAGTCTTCTTCACCGATGACACTGACAAGGCGGAGTTGTTAAGTACTTTCTTTGCAAAATACCTGCATGCTGAGTCCAAACCGGTCCCTTTCTTTCGCTCAATTTCAGATAGGACGCTGAGCACAATCGATGTCTCTTCAGATCTCATTAAGAAACACATAAGTCGTTTGAAAAACTCACACTGCTCAGGAACGGACGGGATTCCAAATTCGATTATTAAACAAGCGCCCGACCTTCCCATATTGCTCAGTCGTTTATTCTCGGTTTATATTTCAAAAGGATTCTTTCCTGAAACATGGAAAACGTCAATTATCATTCCCGTTTTCAAGTCAGGATCTCGGTCCGATGTTAATAACTATCGGGGCGTGCACAAAACGCCGTCTCTAGCAAAACTTCTTGAAAGGATTATTTTCAATAAAATTCTTGACTTCTGTCTAGCTAATCGGCTTCTGAACTCTTATCAGCATGGAATTTTACCTGCACGATCCTGCAAAACTTGCCACTTAGCATTTCTTAATCTAATCAGTTCTCTTCGTAATGAGCAACAGTCAGTGGTAGTTATTTACTTTGATCTTAGCAAAGCCTTTGACAAGGTGCCCCATAGACGTCTTTTGGTAAAATTGGAGGCTCTTGGAATCCGGCCGCCCCTGTTCGACTTCATGAGGTCCTATCTGTCCAACCGATATCAGAAAGTCATGGTCGGTAACAGCTATTCGACACCTCACTCGATCACGAGTGGCGTACTTCAAGGCACAATTCTGGGTCCACTACTCTTCCTTCTTTACATCAATGATATTTCGACTGAAGTCGGAAATTCGCAAAATTTTATCTATGCCGATGACCTCAGGTGTGTTTACTCACATTCTAATGACACCGCAAATGTTTGTGTTGAAAAAATTAATACCGATTTACTACGCTTAAGCAGATAGGGTTCAACATGGCAGATGACGTTTCCATTATTCAAGTGTAGTTTCATGTCTTTTGGTCATGCCAAACTTCCCGGTCCCTTAATTTTTCAGAATAACTCTCAGAATACTTCAGCATAAATAACCTAGGTTTAGGTTGTACCAGTAAACTTCCTTTATCAGGTCATGAAGATAGAATCCCTGCCAAAGACGCACAGATATATGTATTCATATCGCATAATATTTTCCTTCCGGAAATGAAACTATGACTTTGTCAAACGTTTGTTTTTCCAGTCCTCGAATACTGCTGTCCTTTCCTTGGTTTAATGAACACCTGTGGCCGTTATAAGATCGAAAATGTCCAAAGGCTATTTACCCGGAAACTGTTCTCTCAAGTGGCATCCCATACTTCTTATACTAAGGGATGTCAACTGACGAACCTTTAGTTTTTGTGGGTTAGAAAACTCGAAGCTGGCCTTTGCTTCAACCCTAGTTCCAATCTTTCGCTTACTGACACTCTCACTCCGAGAGATCGGTCTTATGTCACGCGCAACTCCTCCATGGTGATTCCGCCACCTCTTTACACTACATCTAAGCGCTCTCTCTTCTCTGCTTCCAAATTTGCCTTCCTTTGGAAAAATCTTACGCCAGAAATCACGTCGTCGCCCAAGGTAGTGGTATTCAAGTCGAAGTTACGCAAACACCTTACACCGGAAAGCTTAAAGGCACTTTTAAAGGTCTCATTCCCGAAAACTCCGCTTCTTGATTTCGAAAAGGGTCCTTCTGGGATTTAATGGTGGATCAAGTGATAACCCTCAATTAGATCATTAGAAACCCCTGTTTTCAATTGGCTGCAAAATCCACTGCTATCACTCCTCCCCCATAGCGACGATTTCCGCGGTTTTTTATGTCATCTGCCTCATTTCGACCTCAAGCGGTCTGTCGACGCTCACTGCGGAACCCTCAGCATTCGCCATCTATTAGTAGTTTGGTCGTACCTCCTTTCCCCATTCTATGGCTGGGCTCGAGGCGGACTGTGATCGATCGCGTCTGGGTTCCTCTCGTCTGGCCTCTTTGATGAGAGTAGTCTGATTTGGTGTATTGTGTCTGCTCTGACGATGTCAGTTCTGGATCCCGTATACAATTACACATAAAGACCAGCCCAGTCTGGCCCGCATACGTACCCCTCAATGCCGACATGTATTTTTGCCCTGACGATCTCCGATTATTATTTGTTATATACCGCCACATGCAGGCCAGTCCTGCCGGATTTTTGTGTTATTATGATCGACGGTTCTTTTTCTCCTGTAAAATTAATCCAATCATTTTTAAATGCTTAAGTTGTGCTTTTTCACCGTTCGCTCATCATTTTTCTTGATGGACGACGAATTCAGAAACATTTAGTTGCATTTTGTACAGATTCTGCCTACCTCGTCAAAAATTTGCACGCAAATTTATTTTTACTGGTTTTGAAGGGACCACGACGGGTCTCTAATAAAAAGTGTTTATTTATTTTATTTATTTATAGCACATGCACTTTGAAAACGGTTATTTTAAAAATGCGGGACCGCAACCTAGACACCAACAGGGTTCGAAGATAATGCGAAATTCGAAATAATAGTCATCCGCCCTAGTGTCAGTTTTGTGCAAATTGTTGGTCTGGTGCAACAGAGCTACGTCGTCCAGCTAGGCGGCATTTGCCAAGAAAATATACATTCACTTTTGGATTAAATGACCCTGTTGAGTCTGCCTATATTACTTCATTTGAAGGTCTCTTCCAGACGCCGACAGGAATATGTTAAGCGTACCGAGACTGCATTTGTAAGGTAAAGTATGGAGACCCTTTGCGGTCTTGATCACCATCTGAACCACTTCCAGCAACGCAACCATTTTTCATCCAGGGTGTCTAGGGTTTAGGTCGCATCTTCAATTTTTTCAAACATGGTCTCACAAGCTTCTGGGGCTTGTCTGGACGTCAAGTAGACGGTCAGGAAATTCAGACTTGGTCCTAGCCGCACTGCTTCCTACTCCCGGAATCAGACAGTCTTCTTTCGGTACAGTTATTGTTCTCTTGACGTGGACGGCTTGTCGTCCGTTTTTGTAGCCGGTCTCGTCGAAAGAATTGGTTTTCACGGAGAACAATTTCAACACCAGATACCTCATCTAACCAACACTCTGCGGGGAAAATGACAACGGTCTGCGTAACTGTTTAGCTAGATTACAGCTTATCCAAAATGTGGAACAAACTCTGTGCATTTGTGCAAACCAACTGGCTTATTATTTGAGTAGATTTTGGTATGATTTGCAGACCAAGTTTGTTCGCTTGAAGAAAAACGCGGGCTCACAGGAAAGCGTTTATCTGGATGCTGTGACGTTTCGAACAGCTTGGTCGGCTCTTTATTGCCAAAGCGTTAGTTAGCAGCGAAGACGTTGACAGGGCAGTAACAACATATTACAAATGTCATTTTCTCGTGAGTAGTAACTTTTGTTACTCACCTCTTGATTCTTTTGGGTGATTCGCTAAGTAACGCACTTGCGGGTGAGACCTACTAGAGCGCACAACCCAAAAAAGCAAAACGTAAACGGGTAAATAAAACGTTGCTTAGTTAAAACAAACAAACGGCAAAGTATAGCATGCTGGAGAAACATAGGAATATGACAATCAGAGTTAAAATGCGATAGCAAGTTGCCTTTAAATAATGGAATTTCCAACTGACCATCGTTAATATCGACCGTTTGCTGTAAAGTTCACCAGTTATTCAGGTTAAATCATCGGCACATCCTCATCGCCATATCTAACCGGAGGGCGTTTTGGACTGATCACTGGGAGCCAAGAGCCGTGAAAAGTCTAAAGTTTAGGCAAACTGCGTAAAATCTGTGAAACGAGCGACTATATACTAACAGTACTAACAATGCTAACTAACTATGCTAACCAACCAACTAAATAACCAAATGAATATCTAACTAAATAACTAACCAACGGAATATCCAATTAACTAACTAAATAACGAACAAAATTACGAACGAACTTACCGATTAACTAACTATACTAACTAACTATCTAACTAACTAACTGACTAAATAACTATGCTAACTAACCAACTAAGCAATCTAACACACTAACTAACCAACCAACTAACTGACTGATCAGCCGACTAACTAACTATGCTAACCCACTAACTAATTATACTAACTAACTAAGTGACTAGCTAAGTAACTAGCCATAATAAATAACCAACTTGCCAACTAACTAACTAACCAACTATACTAACTAACCGACTAGCTAGCTAATTATACTCAATTACTAACAAAATTATGGGTGAACTGCGTGAAACTTTCAAACCGAGTAATTATGTAATAACTTCCTATTTGATCAACCTTCTTAATTGACCGACTTTCTTAGTGACATCTATCGGGTCTCTCAGTGATTGGAAGTATCACTCAAACATGATTTCACAAAATTTAAACTCGAGAACAGTTCAAGAAGCGGTCGTGGCAGACATGGAAATTTTTGACAAATCACTATTCAGCACTCTGAAACCCGTCCGTATATCGCGGTTTTAATCACTCGCATAAATCTTCATTTACCTTTGAAATTGAGCTGCGCGCATCGATCTTGACCCTTACTTTAATGCGATTGTGGAAGAACCTCAAGTAGCTTTTGCTACTCTCTAGTTCATTTTTAAGCAGTTACAGAACAACTGGAAAGAAAATATTGGATTTAAAAATTTTCTATGGAATAAAATCCAAAGGACCTGTTAGCTACCGTAATAAATCGTGAAAAGTTTGGAAACTCATTTAAAAATTATTTTGTTGATCTAGAGTGGTTGTAAATTTTTGCACTAAATCCTTGTTGGTATTAGCGAAGTTGGGGAATTAATGTTTTACCGCTGGCTTTGTAGAAATGAAAACTGCAAGAAAATAATTAATTTATTCGTAATCACGGGTAGAATGGTCACGATGGAAATTCATTAATAAAGCATTGATGTCCCTATAAAAAATTAAATCTAGTTTACCTTCTTTACTGGTGGCTGAGGGGACTAATTGATACCAGTTTGGTAAATCAACGGTATCCACAGGCGTCTGGAGTTTAGGAGGACCAACACTTATACGTCAGTCAATTTCTGGCAAATTAAAATCGCCGAAGTTTATTTTGACATCAAATGGAGTCTCTGAGATTTATACAAAGCGTTCATGTGGCTGGCTTTCATTACCTGAGTAAAAAGGAGATTGTGCACATAGCCACTTAACTCTTTCCCATCTTGTGAAAAGATTGCCGAAACAAAACAGATGCTTCCAGTAAAAGAAGAGATGGTCACATGATAGTGCAAATGTACAAGAAATACTCCAGTATACGGAAGGAAAAACCACCAGTTTTTTCTACGTGGTCTTGTTGGTATAAATTGAAGTTACTTGTAACAGGCGCCGAGTCGGAAACAAGAGAGTGAGCCCAAGATTATGTTATGCACAAACCACCTGGGTCAAATTCAAAAGTTAAAATTCTGGGCTAGAACATCATTTGCGAGGCTGACCTCACCTTGAGGGAAGCTGCAGGGAGCGTATATCTCAGATGCAGGTTACGCTCATTACCGTTAATAAAAATGAATTATTTGACGAGGAAAAGGTGGGTGTAGGGAGCACTTAAAAGGCGGAAGGCAAAATTGTCGTGGTTAGTAATTTGGGACAATTTTACCACTAACCAAAGAGACATTAATGTGGGGAAACCTATCAGGTTAGGATCCATGAGGTGTAGTGCCATTTTTTGGTGTCAAGAAATAGGAGGAG
Organism: Spirometra erinaceieuropaei; assembly: GCA_902702965.1. Taxonomy (NCBI): domain Eukaryota; kingdom Metazoa; phylum Platyhelminthes; class Cestoda; order Diphyllobothriidea; family Diphyllobothriidae; genus Spirometra; species Spirometra erinaceieuropaei. Next base: position 49,068 of record CACRXP010000442.1, on the reverse strand, counting down.
GAACAAAGTCAGGATGTCAATCAGGGTTAGCGTAAAAACAATGGGGAATTTTATTAGAAAACCGTTTTAAACAACTGTCCACAAGCTGTCGCATTAGGAATTTGCCGACTACATTGGTTGTACGTATCTTGACAGGTTTCCTAGATGTAATGCTAGTTTGCTGGATTGTTTCGATTAGGAACAGCGAACAGTTGCCTGGAAAATTATTTGGCTTATTTGATTGTGTCGCTGGGTCAGGTGTGATAGGTCCAGCATGGAAACAAAATGAACTTGACTCAGTTTCTTGAATTAAGCCACCACTCTGTGCCTTGGCGGTCGACCATGACTCTAGGGTTTGTTGAACGCAGCTTCTAAATTCACGCTGTCTGATAGTTATGCAACATTCCGCCGTCGTAATCATAAAATCTATGTGTCGCATAGCACATTTTAGCAAACGGAAGACTCTGGCCTAGATGAAACTGACTGCATATATATGTAACACAATCAAAAACAAGACAACATAGCATTACATTCACGTATTTCTAGCAGTTTGTTCGAACCGCAAATGAATAATTCGATTACTGATTATACTCATAAGTTATAATGCAACTGCACGAGAAACCGCTCCTATGTGTCGATGAAGAGCATTTATCAGTCCCATCAGCCTCCGCGCAATAACACTGGTAAGATCCAATTATCCAAAACGTCCGGGAAGTCTTATTTGAACTTGACAGTCAATAACCACTCACTCCTTTGAAAGAAAAGGAATTCCTGTATGTCAACTAGGGACTGCACGACAATGGAATGAAGTAATAACGCACTATTTCACGGAAAATTCCCGGTTTGCCTCAGAGGTCAGAACACGAATGAATGTTGAGGTTTTTTGTTCTTTATATGACAAATAATTTACAACAAAATCAGCTATAATGGGAAAAACAAAGGAAGGTCTCTTCGGTCAAATATATTCGAGATTATTACGGGTACGTCCTCGTTCGTATTTAAGGCATATTTCTACACAGGTGTCGATACGAAGTTGGCTAGACCTTACTCACCAGATATATACGAGTGGAAGACCGTCTCCACAAGGCGACTCCAATGTTTCTTAACTATCCACGCGAAAAGGCCTACCCTGGTGGACATGACTTCCAGTTCGGACGATGAGCTCCCTTCACTGATATTTTGGCAGATTTTGAATAATTCATATTGACCCAACTGTGAAAAACTCGGCGCCTCGGTGGGATTCGAACCCACGCAGTAAGGGGAAGGCTTTCGCGCAGTCAACGCTCTAACCACCTGAGCTACGAGGTCAATATGAATGAGCTCCCTTGCTTTCCTTGTAATGTACAGCATCCTTTCTGTACAAGAACCCGACCCTTCCTGCTCGGAAATAAGCTGGTGTAATCCCATCCCGCAGCTGATTCCCCAGACTGGCAGTGTCAAATCATTTTTATTCTAGAACTTTTTAAAAAATATGTGAAGGAAGCATGATATATTTCATATCGAAGCAACGTCGGCCTCAAATAGTGCTTGGCACAAGGGTGTTCTGGAAACGTAACAGTTATGGAAGAGGGTTAGAAGATAAGGGGAACTTGGTGCGATTTTACAGTATTTTTAAATGAATGTCGATTAGAATATAACTGACGCTAGCACAGCAGTATTACGGGATGGACAGTTAGACGAAGCGGTACCACGGTAGAATGCAGCGGTGCCATTCATTTAGATTGCTTCGTTGACGACAAATCTGACGAAATCAATTGTCAACGAGCTACACTTATTGCAACTTTCACATCTCGAGTCGCCACCAACCTGATTCGCTTCAACACCTCTGATGTTGCTATTTGTACTGATACGACTACTCTCCGAACTAGTACTACAAATAAAGCTACTGCTCTTAATAGCAGTACCGTTACTACTCCCTCAACTACTA
>CACRXP010000442.1:22293-37155 GCA_902702965.1 Spirometra erinaceieuropaei | reverse complement strand
CACCACAGTGACGGTTAGATTTTGACAGAAATTCATTTCTTGGGAAGAAAACACAACTTGAAAAACAAACTTACCGACAGTGCATTTGGAAGCTGCAAGACTGGAGTATATCCGTTGGACATCATCCGCAAATGTATGATCGCCGAAAGTGGAATAGGCGAGGGCCTTTCCGGCCTGCGCACATGCCATTAACTGAATCAGCGCTGACAATGAGAAACAAAGAGGGTCTCCAAAATCGAGCGCGGCATTAAGATGTGAAAGATCATTTGAAAGATAAAAAGAAATCCGCCGATTATCTATACAGAAGCTGATTTTGAAAATTATGGCGATCATCTGAGCCAACCAGTTTATTACAAAATCGCACATTGGAACGAGCGCATTCCGAGTCCTTCACCACTTTGGAACTGGCGGAAAATAACATGCTAACTTGACTTTCCAAGTGTAACATGAGAATATCCGTCAAATCTCTCATAATAGTTACCATGAAAAAACATATTACTAGAAGGCTGGTAATTGCGTGTTCTCAGACATCTAATTACAGACCCCCGTCAGTTTCCGTGTTGGTCTGTAATTATTTTGACGCTTTTTCTTTATCAAAAACAAGTGGTCCTCACGCGTCATGAGTCGGAAAGCTAACACACTAAGCATTCATCCTAAAACTCAGTCGGACGCTTCACCAGATGATTTTCTGCCAATGATTTTAAAGCGCTCCAGACTTTCAACAACTTTCCACCTTTGGCATCCTGCGCTAGGAACGGAATATATATTCCACCTCTAACCGCCCTTTTTCGTCGGCTATCTAAAGAGACGGAATGCCGTTGTGAGTGGATACGCTTATACAGCAGGTGGGCTAACTCATAAAATGTCAAAAAATTCCCCAATGCGTTTTCCTTTCGAAAAGATTAATTAAGTAGGGTTGTAGAACTAGTCAGTCTGAACCAAATTTCTGCAATATTTCAGTCACCTTAGGATTCCGGTTTTCGAATGAGCTTCCGTCCGGCTGCATGCAAAAACTACACTCTGTAAAAATGGCTACTTATGTGGCATGAATTTTCCCCATTGACTTTCGATTCCCCAAAGGTCCAAATATATTATATGGAAAACATATTCATTCTTTTGCTTATTAGCTAGAAAAGGACGTCTTTTAATTTTATACTTAAAAGAGGAACATAATTCGGTTTTGAGAAGTTTCTAAATTCTGTTAACGCATGACATTCTGTGTTCATATGTACAGTTTTTGCTATTCCCCTCGCATTTGTTTCACGTTACTTCCTTTCCATTTTCTCCATACACTTCCTCTGAATGTAACCAATGGGGATTTCAAAGATACCCACCTACTTTCCCTGAAATATACTGATACTGAAATACCGTAAAATGGCCGTTCATAAATCGTCATGTCTCTGAATTTACCAATGTGGCTTGTAAAGTTAACAGTAAGGATAAAATCCACTGCTAAATTTTATGAACCACATATGGTCCCCCTTTATTACCGTAGAGAAATGTGTGGCTTTCCGTACGCAGAAAATATACGGCTTATAGTTTCGAAAACCTGAATCCATATGTAACGATAGAACGGGTTCAAAATTATTCGGGAATTGGGAAAGTTTTTGAAAACCAAATTCTACCCATCTTTCGAGCATAAACTTGGGAGAAGACGTAATTATCAACCGAATGAGCCAAAGAACGAATATTTTTAAGCGTGTTTTCCATGAAATGTAATTGGACATTTAGGAGCATCGAATATCAATGTGAAAAATGCGTGCTACTTCAGTAGTCATTTTTTACAGAGTGTAGTTTTTGTATGCAGCCGGAAGTTCTGTCGAAAGCCGGCATCCTTTGGTAACTAAAAGCTTATAGAATTATGCTGCAGTCTGACTAGTTTTATAACTCTACTTTTTAATCTTTTCCAAAGACAAACGCATTGGGGAATTTCGGTTGGCATTTCATGAGTTAGCCCACCTACTGTAGTTCTAAATTCAATATGCCTGTTTTTCTAAATCCCTTCCTTTACTCTGTTCCATCTTCGCTTGGCCGCTCGAAACGATGGTAACCACCGCCATCATGCTGTTGATTTCGATTATGGTGGTATGGACTTTTGTCGCACCAATCTCGCCTTCGCCCTTTCCACACGCATCAAGTTTCAGTCCATATCTTCTGGAGATGGACCTGGGCGTGGTATTCGACCCCATGTAAAGTCTCTGTCTAGACGTGCTACGGAACGACAGCTCCCGCCATGCTGAATGGGCAAAACTGCACGAAAGCCTCTCTGTCTGGAAGGACACAACGATCTAACCCGCTAACTGAGGCGTCTATACACGTGCGGCGTCCGCGCCCAGTGCTGATTCGCGGACGTTTTGGTCCCGTCATGCGTTGGGCTCAACATGGGCCTCTTCCAGACACTCGCATAGCCCGAAACGAGTCCCGACATGGATGCTGCTGTCTAGGCTGGCCATTTCTGGCTTATTTGCAGCCTTCGGTCAGCCGTACCTAGACGCAGGTTTGTCGCATCTGTCAATCTGGCAGTAGTCTTCGCAGGCACAGTGATGCTCAAGACGAAGACAGGAGAAACGCCTGTTACCCAGCGGTAGGACTAAGAACAAGCAAAGCACTTTTCTTTCAAGTCAAGTAACCAAGTTGGGAGATCTGAAACCAGATGTGCGGGTAACTTTTGATCGTGACTCCACCTTTGAACACGCGTTAATAGACCATCGTCGTGTCATGCGTCTTGCATTGCATACTGTCTCCTATGGAGCCCTGTGCTTCACTTCAGACAAACGTCCAACGAGGGATCGAACAACAGCATGTCTAATAAATCTCTGGAACGGATCGGATTTGCTGCCCAACCTAGCTCTGAGAGCTAGAATGTCACTCCAATTAATGCAGGCAGTTTAATGAAATTCGCAGAAGAAGACTTCATACCTTTCAGTGCTTTGTTGCCTCTGTAAGCGCCACAGCCCCAGTGGCCACTTACCACTGTGGCCGGCAGCCTTTGATAGGGGGCCGCGATGTCAGTGAACCCGATGTATGCCTGCAAAATAAAACACCACCGGCGCTGCATACTTATACGTGCCTAGTTTGAAAAGCGGACATTATATCAACACTGTCGGAAAAAAGGCCTTAACGTCTGCTAGAAAGAATGACAATACGGGACAAGCTCAACCGATTCAGAAAGAATGTGTTTTGTCAACGAGAATGAAATGACAGGTCGCAGACCTTGTTTAATTCACGTTGGATGAAAGGCTTCTCAAACTGGACCCGGGGATTAGTGAAACGAACTGCGTCGATCACCGTTGTCACCTTCTTCCATCGACCCTCTGCATCTCTAAAATTAATTACAGAAAAACCAGAATTGGCCGTTATAATAGGAATATTCAAACGAATACAGGTTTCTCAGTGGGGTCTGGGAATGCTGACAAAGGGTGACCTCGATTTCAAATTAAATATGTCGTAAAAAATAAAGGGTTTCTCGACGATTTGGACGTTTGTTTGCTTTGTGGGGTGAAACCTCTGGTTTTATCAGAATGCACATTTGAGCGCATTCCGGCTAGTTTCGTGAGATTATTTTCATAATTACGTTGTTTGCGCAACCGCCGTTATTTTTAACCTGCTTTAATGTCGTCAAATGTCCTCTAGAATAAAAGCGAAACGTACTGACACGTCGGTGTACAAACTGCACACCGGCAGTTACGGATAGCTCACGAGTTCTCTGAATTTTTTCAGAAACTACGTGTATTCCTTTTAGGTTTTCCTTAAATCTTAAGGGGATTTTTGCGGTTTAACTGGTCTGCTTGGGTTTTGATGGCTTTGACGCTTACAAACGGAAATCTCAAATAGGCACGTTTAAGGACCGCACGGTGATTCAAACCGAAGTACATAGATTTGCTGCGTTTCGTACGTCTTCCGTACGCCAGAACAGTAGAGGAAGCAGAGCGTCCAGGTTATCGATACAAGCGAGTAGGCTAGGTGAAGTAAGCGGTTCGGAGGAAGAGAACTCGATCACCGTAACAGGGATTTCATCCACCCGACTTTTCTGATTGACGTTCGAGTGTGATTCCAAAATTCCGGGAAGCGAAATCCATGCTCCCACGACCGAGTTTCGGACTGGATCTATAAGGCATCATTAAAACTGAATTTCTCAAAGTCAAAGCTTAATTTCTGAGGAGATCAAAGGGCTGAAGTTTCCTTTTTCTCATTGTCTGGGTTACCCCACAACTGAGAAATAGAAACGAAATGATTGAGTATGCGAACCAATGTTTTCATTAATGGAACACACCCACTTATCTCATTTAAGTAGGTATGCCAGGCCAGACTTCATCGGTGGTAAGGCGTTTGAGGTCATGATTCGGATTTAGGGCTTGCGTCCAGATTTTTCTGGGAGGGTTTACACTCGCGACTTGGATTTATGGTGAGAATTCGAATTTGAGGTTGGTGTCCGGATTTTATAGTCGGAGCAGGCATTTAAGGCTAGGGTTAGCGCTGACTCTAGAGTTAGGATTGAACTAGGGTTTAAGATAAGTGTTTGGGTTAATTCGCCTGTCACATACCGTCCTACGTAATTCTGCCTTCTTTAACCAATCATCTCGGGCTACCCATTTTCTGTCCGTTTGTATGTCCTAATTAGTGTCCTTCAACATCCGCGGTCTCTTTCGGCACCCCGTTGGAGTAATAAGACAAACATGCGGCATAAATGCGAGTTTTTACAAAGTCTTCCGCAAATTCCGATAATTGCTGTGGCCATCTGTCCTACTGACAATAGAAACATCCTTCCTGTGTTACAGAGCCCGCGTGCTCTATTTTTGAGTGGACTTGCATATTCAGTACTTTCCAGAAAAACTTCCTATTGGCTTTCCCTTAGAAAAACCACATAACTCTCGTTCACAGATCGCAGCCATAAACACCGAATGGCTATAATTTTGTTGCTGCTACTGCTGCTAATGAGGAAGATAAGGAGTAGGAGGAAGAAAAGAAGAAGATGGAAAAGGAAGAAAGAAGGAGGAAGAGTGCAGGTTAACTCCAGTTAGAGATTACAGACGTAGGTAGTGCCATTGTCTCATATTTTTGCTCTGCTGAAGATATTATAACCCTTTTAAATTTGTCTTTTCCTGACATCGACATCCAGGAAAGATATAAATGACATCGTACCTAAAGTTATCTTTCTTACTAGGCGACTAATTGGTGAGTACCGCCTTGGGAGAGAGCATCGATATATTTGCCGAGTAATGAGTTAAACTGAAATCGACTTCCTTTTCATTAATTCCAGAATGGCATACGAATTATTCTGAATAAACGGCACGTCGGAATATAGATCTTATCCGCACATTTCACTCACTATGAATTCGACTGATGCGGACCCATTTCATGTCCATACCGGGCTGCCCGCTCGCAGCAAAATATTGTTTGCTCTGTTTATCAGGCCTAGGAAAATATTCATGTGTTACACGAAATGAGGAGAGCGAAATCTCTAGGACGGTAGTTGTATTTGTATGACCCCTCACACTCACAGCTTCATCACCAGACCGTGGAAAATGTTCCTAAAACTGTCCTCGATCTGACCATCAGTCCAGATCAAGTCATTTTTTGCAGAAGATTTCTCCGAGCCAGATATGGAAGTGGGAGGCCAATCTGACGGTCGACTGAGTTATCAGCCTAAAACACGAATTTTCGACCTCCTTCAGCAGTCACTGCCATTTTAATTATTTCGACAGAAGACCAGAGGCGGTCTAATGATAACATGGTACGACGGTTTCCGACACCTATCTAGCAATAAGATAATAAATTATATGCTTATATGTCATGTTTAATTCTGTCGGAATGAAATGTTCACCAGAATCCATACGTTATTTTGGCAGCGATAGGTTGCGTAAGCCCACCTCTTAACTAAATTTTACTATCTTATTATTTTTTATGAGAGGGACCATGCACAAGTATTCCTAAAGAAATAAATAAGTCGGATGTACGCGTTCGACAACGGTAACCGTTCAGAAATATTGAGGAGGCAGAGAGTTTGTGTTCTAACGGAGGCAAAGTAAATCAAAACGCAGTCGGTGATCCTTGCAGGACACATAGTATGGTGAGTACTTACATGGCACAAAAAGGCTTAATTACTCTTCTGGAAGAAATAATTAACTCAAGGCATACGGAATCGACAACAAAAGGCAATGCAAGTACATTGGGGTAACTAGGAAATCAAGATAAAACAAAGGGATTGCTGGGAGGAGGAGCGAAAACATCATGCCAAATAATTTGCCACTAAAAACGTCATACTGAAGCAACTTGGTGCATGCGGTTATATCAAAGTGTTAGGTAACACACAAAGGGGGACTTTATGTAGCTATAGACTAATAGACAAAATCAGGCCTTCTAAAACAAATAGAGTAGTTGCCTATACATGCTAAACTCAGTTGGGGTTAGATAACCTATCCTTAATGCTATTTTCCAATACTTACCACCTAAAAACTGTACAAACTTGACTAGAGATAAGTAACTGGTTAAACCGTATTCGCCGTCCTCGCAAGCCCCCTGACTACGATTGCACCTTTGAGCATTGATCCAGTCATTTTCCGAAGACATCACTAACTCGTCTCCAAAGAGCTCTATTTTTGACGAGCATGGGAATGCGGATACTAGGGCAACGGGCAAACCGCTTCTTGTCTGAGTCTCCTCGAGAAAGATAAGCAACTTTCTGTTAACTCACCGCGATTCACAATGATCAGCCTCTCGAAAGTCGCCTGTCCACTTAAAACTGCCCGAATATCCGGTGTAGGTGGAGAAGCGTTCAGCTCCGAGGACGAGAACGGCTTCGTGGGGCAGAAGCGACTCCAGGAACAGTCGGCCAATCAGCATTTCCGGTTTAATCACGCACATGATCTCCTCCTGGACGCATCCCCACCGAAGCACTCCACCACCGAGAAATCTGTTCGCAAAGTCCACCTAGGAGTTTGAGAGACAAAAAAACTCGAAATACTTTTCTCCGAAAAAAAAAACGTCTCGTCTATGAAGCTTTGGCTCACTTTCCGTATAAGTGCCCCTTCATTTCGCGTAAAATGCCGTTTTTTGTTAATTACTGGTAGGTAGCAGGAGAGCACTCAAAGTAGATCCACACAGACTTTGTCAACGATTCGTGGTAAAGTCGTTGTATGCTCTTGGGAGGTGCATGACATTTACCTGTCAACCGAGATTAGCAAAATGTGGGAAGGGTAGACTGTCACCCAAAGAGGCAAGTGTGGCGGAAACTCCCGACAGCTTTTCAATTGGAAATCATCTTCACGGAATCATGCTAAGCAGGTCTTCTGGCAAACCTTCAGTGAAGAAGAACAAGGAAAATAGTACGGTGCAGTCCGAGGCATCTCCCAAAACTTCCTTCAAGAGTAAACTTGGAAGAAGACGTAATTTCCTACCGAATGAGCGAAAGAATGAATATTTCTATGCATGTTTACCATGAAATATAATTGGACTTTTAGGGGCACCGAAAATCGATGAGAAAAACGCACGCTACTTAAGTAGTCATTTTTTATAGAGTATAGTTTTTGCATGAAGCCGAAAGGAAGTCCGTTCAAAAGCCAACATCCTGCGGTAACTGAATTATTATAGAATTGTGCTGTAAGCTAATTAGTTTTATAACCCTACTTCACGAATCTTTTCGAAACGAAAACTCATTTCGGAATTTCGGTTGACATTTCTTGAATTCGTCCAATTACTGCATGCAGCAATAACCAGCTATATAAGCCCTGGCGCGGTTTTCTTCGTGTAATGGAACTGAAACACAAACGCCGAGAGTATATATAACGGCTATAACAGCTACACGTTTTCCAGGGAACTCTTTTCTCTCGAAATTTTGTCATTTTTATATTGGCCACCGTGATTAAACATGTATGTTTCGAAGAATGTCGACACGCTTGTTTCAAGGTATAGTTTATTCTCCTCAAGGCAGGTTTCTGTGCACAAGTAGGGGTCCGTCCACAGAGATGGAAGCGGCAAAAGAAGAAGCAAGAGTCACAGGGGGAGTATGAGCCAATCAGACATCAGCAACTCCAGTCCGGAGGTGACTGCGCAAGACTGCGTGTCGGCGCCGGATCAAGACATCCATTGGCTGAGTTCTCATCTGAGGCCAAGGCTTCAATCAATTTGGGGCTTGCTTTGCTTCTGGCCTGGTCTATAGCCTCCGTGATTGTCTAGCCAAATTCCAGACCGGTTGCGTGGGCGGGGGCAGCCACTTGTTATAATCCGTCGCCCTGTCGCACAGCCACCTTATGTTTGAGCTTTTCGAAATCGTGCAGGACTTTTGCGTTTTTTCCCAAACTTGAGTACGAGTCAACTACTTCTGTTCTTTAGCTAAATAAAGCTGTCCTTCAAAAAGAAGGAGATTACAACGGCCTTCCCCTTCCTTGCTTACTTTGTCGACGTCTACGTAAAGGTAATACGGGATGTGGGTAAGAGTTGGGAGATGTCGGGAGCGAAACTGACTTGATCTGACAAGTCTTGAAGGGGGAACAATCAGTTGATCTCGCAAGGCTGAGGCTGTAGGCATCCCGAGTTTGTGATGAAGGAATGAGGCACTCTGCCAAGACGTGACGGGCGGTCATATGATGACGGATCCCAAGAACAATTTGCTGACAGGCGAGGAGTTTTACACGAGTGTTGGGAAAATGGGAGGATGGAGAAGTTAAGGTCAGAGTCCACTAGAACCTGATAGGTGAGCGGCGAGTCTGTGGAGAAACAGTAGACGGCGTGAAACCGTCATGCCACGCGACAGTGGGGATAAACGGCTTCAAAGAGGGGCATAACAATAAACACTGCTATGACTACAAGAAATTGCCTGAGTGTTTAGAAGGTCGTAAATTTAAATGTCCTATTAGAGTCACTATAGTTAGTAAATTAAAATTTCTGACCCTGGGCACACCGGCAGCATTGCAAGCATCCGAATAATTCATGTATTGCATCAAAGGCGTTAGGGGTGAGCCAAGGGAGAGGACAGTATCATCTGACGCCACATCCCCTTTTACTTCCGCACGCAAATGCTTGTGGTTGGGATGACAAACGGCGAGCCTGCTGCCTAGATTCCGTGGAACACCCCAAACAATGACTTGGGGTCTCCCTCATATTATGTGGGGATAACAGCCAGCAGAAAACCATGAAGCGAAGGAAATTCAGATCCCAAACTTTGAAAGTGACTATCTGCTGAAACGCCAAAGGGGGTTGGATACGTGCGCTTTAACGGCGGGTAAGAACCAACAGTCATAAAGAAGCCGGAACTCAGCCATCAGGTAGAACCATTTGGGGCTCTGAGGGAGGGCTGCGACTGCAAGCAAGCAATCCACATCCTAATGGGACATTCCATGGACTAAAGACTATCGGGGGCCGTCGTTAGATTGCTGGGGCACAAGTCTGAGTCGACATTTCACAATACAATGACAAGAACAACGAACGAAATCCTCCAATAGGCGGTATCCGTCATCTGCTGCTTACGCTGTAGCTGTGCAGAACGCATCTACACTGGAGAAACCGAACGACAACTACAGACGAGGATGTATGAACACCAGCCCGCGGTGCGGGCTTTGAATTGGAATTCACAAGTGACGACGAATGCTGCCATGCCTCTCCGCTAATCCGAATTTGGCGCGATCGAGATCGTGGGCGGAGACGATAACCGTGCAGGTGGTGCGGTATTCAGATGCCCATTCTATCAGCTGGCACTTATTCATATCCAGTTCCGTTACGCTTACAACACCGTACAAACACCTATTTCAGGCAGAAAACTCCAAGAGAAAACAGTGCGAGACGTTTGCCGTTTTGGGCTAACTGAAGTATGCTGACTGGGGCTTATCTGTCTCTCAGCTCTGATGCCTTTCTTTAAATCTACTAATGTGCATTCTTCACTACCGTATGCGGTAGGTATTGGCTGGCAATAGGAAGGGAGAGCGAAAAGCCCCTAACGGGTGTTTATCAGGCAATAGGTAACAATTAATTGTCGAGAGGACGGACTCACGTGGATATTGTCGCCGTCTGCGTCCTCAATGAGACAAGACGAACTTGTACCGAAGGGCACTGAGCCAATCAGAACTTCGCTTGACTCGAAATCCGGAGGTTTGTCTAGACAGCGTCTGCTGAAAGTGACTACTCCTGTCAGTGGGCCATCTTCACCGAGGACGCGCGAAAAGTAGTGGAGGAGGCAGATGATTTTTTCGACCTTTATCGAACTGGCCTTGCCTTTTTCCATGCGACCTGGGGAGGCCAGAGTTCCGGCAGTACGAGCAGTCCTAAAAGAGTTCAAAGCAATCAGACTAAGGTGAGGGGATCATGTTCTTGCCAAAGGAGTTAAGCCAACACATCAGGGAAATAAGTACACGGCAACATAAGAATTGCAGCTGTTTGTACTACGCTTCCAAATTTCTATAGTTATTTGTAAACACGAATAAGGTCTTTTTGTCGGTAGGCTTTCACGAAGCAGGGGTTGCTGACAGGTAAAAAAAACTAGTTGATGACGATATGATATGGGGATTTGACCATGAGAAAACCAACCTAAGGGGTTTGAGCGACTTGGTTACATCTCCTGACTATCACCCACATTCCCTATTAGCTTGACGTAGACGTCGACAAAATAAGCAAGGAAGGGGAAGACCGTTGTGATATCCTCCCTTTTGAAGGACAGTTTAATTTAACTAAAGAAGAGAAGTAGTTGACTGGTACTCAAGTTTGGGAAAAAACGTAAACGATTTCGAAAAGCTCAGACATAAGGTGGCTGTGCAGCAGGGCGATGGATTATGACAAGTGGCTGCCCACACCCACGCAACGGGTCAGGAGTTTAGCTAGACAGTCACGAAGGCTATAGCCCGGGACAGAAGCAAAGCAAGCCCCAAATTGATTGAAGCCTTGACCTCAGATGAGAACTCAGCCAATCGATGTCTTGATCCGGCGCCGACACGCGGTCTTGCGCAGTCACCTCCGGACTGGCGTTACTGATGTCTGATTGGCTCATACTCCCCCTGTGATTGTTGCTTGTTCTTTTGCCGCTTCCATCTCTGTGGGCGGACTCCTGCACGAGTACGAAACGCAGACGAATAAAGAAAAGGGTCTCACGATTAAACAGCCTTCTTTTTTCCTACTTGTGCACATAAACCTGTCTTGAGGAGAATAAACTATACCTTGAAACAAACGCGTTGAAATTCTTCGAAACATGCATTTTTAATCACGGTGGCCAAGACAAAAGTGACTAAATTTCGAGAGAAAAGAGCTCGCTGGAAAACGTGCAACTGTTATAGCCGTTATATATACTCTCGGCGTTTGTGTTTCAGTTCTATTACACGACAAAAACAGCGCCAGGGCTTATATAGCTGGTTATTGGTATATGCAGTAGTTGGGCTAACTCAAGAAATGTCAACCGAAATTCCGAAATGAGTTTTCGTTTCGAAAAGATAAATGAAAAAGGGTTGTAAAAGTAGTCAGTGTACAACAGAATTCTATAATAATTCAGTTACCTCTGGATGTCGGCTTTCGAAAGAACTCCTTTCCGGCTGCATGCAAAATTCATACTCTGTAAAAAATGACTTAAGCAGCATGCATTTTTCTCATTGATTTTCGATGCCCCTAAAAGTCCACTTATATTTCATGGAAAACATGCATTAAAATATTCATTCTTCCGCTCATTCGGTAGGAAATTACGTCTTCTTCAAATTTTATACTCGAAGGAAGGGTATCATTCGGTTTTCGAAAACTTTTCCGATTCCCGAATGATTTTGAACCCGCACTGCCGTCACACTTGCATTCAGGGTTTCCAAACTACCAGCCTTATATTTTCCGCGTACGGAAAGCCACACATTTCTTCATGGTATTGAGAGGAGATTATAGAGGGTTCATAAAATAAAGCATTGGATTTGATCCATATTGCTAACTGTACAAGCTACATTGATAATTGCATAGACAGGACGATTTATGAACGGCCCTTTCACAATTATAAACGTTTTTAAAACCGAACTATGTCCCTCTTTCGAGCATAAAATTGAAGGAATACGTAATTTTCTACTGAATGAGCGAAAGAATGAATACCTTTATGCGTGTTTTTCTTGCAATATATTTGGACTTTTAGGGGCACCGAAAATCAATGAGAAAAATGCATGCTAAATAAGTGGTCATTTTTTACAAAGAGTAGTTTTTGCATGCAGGCGGAAGGAAGTTCTTTTGAAAGCCGGCATCCAGAGATAATTGAATTATTATAGAATTATGTTGCAGGCTGACTAGTTTCACAACCCCATATAATCAATCTTTTCGAAACGATAACGCACTTCGAAATTTCAGTCAACATTTCATGAGTTAGCTCATCTACTGTAGATTGACGGCAACAAATATGATGGAAGCCAGGCCAGATCGGACGCCGTGACTTAACAGTCACTGAGTCAGCGCGAAGGGGTGGGCAAGATCCTTACGTTAACATGGGGTATGGCAATATAAATGAGTAGAAAAATGGGGCGCAGTGCCAAAATAAAGTGTGATTGCTGTTTGGAAAGCCAGTCGCAAGAATTAATTTCACACGGCGCGCGCGAATAAACTTGTCGAGCCTTTTAGGGCAAGCCTCTTCGACGTCACGTGACAAGGTCACGGCAATAAGACGCTCTGAACAGCCAATTGTGAGACGTGAAACATAAAGGTGTTAAGGAGCTGAGACAGCATCTTTCGATCTCAAGTCAGCTATGCCTGAGACGGACACTCAGGACCGACGGACAGGAGGAAAGGTCAGTCAGTGGGTTGCCAGTAATAAAGAAGTGATGTTTCCTTAGTACCACACATGCCTCGTTGGGACGCTTATGACCCCGATCATCATGTGTTTCTTCTACGAAGCCATGCAGACTGACATTCGTCTGGTCAGGCGTCACTGAGCACCAGATTGAAATTTACAAAGACTGTTATAAGTCAGGATTCAGCTTGTTTACTGGCTCGATAACGTCAGACTTAACTCGCGGATGGGCTGTGGGTATATGTTGCACTGGGAGGGGGCATTTCAAAAAACAGGGATAGGATTAGATCTATTCTACATAAGAACATCGATTTGACAGTCAGAGCACATGTTAGTTGCGGATATAAAAGTAAACAGAAGGATGAAAGCTACAATGGGCATGCTTATGTAGTGAACTCTTCTTCGGTGTAGACCCCGTGAGTTTTGCTCTTGTAAAAACAAGTTTGTTGCGGGAGAATTTGTCAGAAATGACAACTTTTTCGAATGTTTATAGATAGGCGTTTTTCATCAAAATTTCACCCTTCATTTTAGATCGACTAGTAGAAATTGTTTTTTTCCAAAAACCGACAAGAGATCTGGTATTTGAAATTGTGGAGAATGACTACGTAAGGCCAAGAGGCGATAAGAAACGGGATTCCGTCTTGCAAGGGCTAACTAAAAAGCTCGGAGGAATCTCTGCAAATTGACTGTTTTTGAAATGCATCGGGACAAAGACATGGAAGAAGGGAGGAGTCACTCTTAACTCCTCTCCCACTATAAGCCTACTACCGTGAAGAATCGTGGTGAAGTTCTCCCCGAAAATGATGATCCGTTGTTGACACGTGGGCTCACTCCCTCCCGGCTATGTGCCGGCTTATTCAGTGTACATGGAGGCACGATCTAGATTCAGATCGGGAGTCTGACCGGTTTGGGGTTATGTTATTGTTGAATTACGAGAAGAACAAAGCCAGAGATTACTATTTTAGTCTCTCTTATCTCTTCAACAATTGTTACCAGTTTCTTAGTGCTGCGTGACGTCTGATAGTTCATACAGACTTTAAAACAAGCCAGAACTGAATAAACCCTCTTTCATCTTGCCCTCAAGATCAGTCCGCAAACTTCAATACCATGTAATATCCGCCTGTCGCTGCAGTTAACAAGTTGAAAAAAAACATTTCAGTTCGCGGTGTATCAAATGTCTCTTTTTCAGTAGGGCCCGAAGAACCCGAGTTGGTATTATCAGTAAAAAACTAACTAACTAACTAACTAGTCTACTATGTCATCTCTCTCATTTTCTCCTCGGGCAGCACATGACAAGCAAAAGACGAAGTAGGTTAGACGAATGGGTTAGCAGGCGGCTTACGATGTGCAAAACAAGGAAATAAAGTTGATGGTTGGGAAGTTGCGATACTCCGACTTGGAGTCTGTAGTCGTGCGTTGGGGGAATGTGCAGTAGAAGGCATTTGCCAGGAGACAGGCGATTTGCAGTTGACTCAACGAAAGGCTCATTTCCTTGTTTTGTTTCAGAAGAGGAATCGGCTTGATTTTTCAAAGAAAAAGGATGATTACTTGACTGTCTATAAGCTGTAAGGCTTCAACTAACTGAACTACTGACGAACACACACACACACATATATATATGTATATATATATATATATATATATATCGCGTTCATCATCTCCCGAAGAAGACGAAGAAGAAGAGAGGGCGAATCCATGGACCATATTGTATTCGAACTGACGTTTCGGAAACTTCCTCGTTTCCATCATCAGAGTAGCGTAATTGTTGCACTTGCGGGTCTTGACTTATTCAGTCTTGCCGCTTGCCTCGTATTATAGCCGTGCTGGACGCACGAACTTTGACCTGCCTGTTTGCCGCTGACTGGCTTAGACCTCCCCGGAGCTGACCGCTGATAGGCCTGCGTGACCTTTGTTCCCTTTGGGGTCGGCTTAGTTGTGGTCAAATCAACGTGCCGCCTGGCCCCTCCCACGTCAGCCGGTGGACTGATCGGTGGTTGCTGTTCAGGTGAGCAGCATTCAGCTTCGCGGGTGCATCGGTGAGACAGTGTTCGGCTTTGGTCACATGACCTCTGGCCCCCAATTCCGCTCTTTTCCGTGAGCGTTGACTCTCGGTCCCGCGTGCTCGCTTGCCTTAC
>CACRXP010000441.1:512924-537857 GCA_902702965.1 Spirometra erinaceieuropaei | reverse complement strand
ATTTGGGAGCCTCTGGCGGTCCTTCGTAGGCCTCCTGGTCGTTCTCCTTCGCTGGTCTGCGTGTACGTAGGCGGCCTTCGTTTTTTTGGACCGTATAGAGGTGCGCGTTGTTTTTCTGGAATGTTTCTTTGTTATCTGAGTTCGCTTCGGCTGGTTTTTTTCTCGCCTAAGAGACTGGCATTCAACTGTGTCTAGTTCCCTGGACGAACCGACGTCAGTTTCAGCGTTTGATATGGCTAAAGAAGCCGTGGTTGCATATGTTTTTTTCGGATTCTGAATTGCCGAGTTCGTCGGCTTCTTTTCAAGTTTGTCTGCAGATGGTCTCCGGCTCCTGCATTTTGAGCAACTTTTAACAGTTGTATACGGTCAGCGAACAGGATGTCACCGCAGCCTAGGTCCCTGACGCAGCCATTGATGAAAACAAGAAAAAGTTGGGGCCATGGACTGGACTCTATGGAACGCCACTCACCACGGTTACCTCTGAGGATTGTTAGCGCACGACCTGCAGTCTTTGGGACCGTCAAATTGAAAAGCTCTGAACCCATATAAGAAGGCTACCACTAATTCCTACGTTGCGTACTTTGTGCAAAAGATATTTTTGAGGAACGCTGTCCAGAGCCTTTTCGAAGTCAGTGCAGATGATATGCACCTTATAGCTTTTGTCGCGTCTCTTGGTCCAATGTTCAAGTCAAAAGAACGGAATAATGAGACAGGACCTACCACTTCGAAAACCGTGGTGGGCATTGGAGAGGAGGCTATGCTGTTCGAGGAACGGCATCGACGATTTCTTGATTATTTTCTCCATGGTTTTGCATTAAATAGAGACAAGACTCACTGGCCTGTAGTTATTCGCAGACGCACGACTTCCACCTTTAAAAACGAAGTGATGGTAGTAGACTTTCTACCGGAGGTAGGCACCCAGTAGCAACTGACGTTTGGAAGAGCAAGGCTAACGGTTTGGAAAACTTTGAGGCAACTACAGACCACTTAAGCCCCTGATCTGGACGGCGTGTTCGCAAAAGTTCTGAATGAACTCTCAGACCAACTGGTCTCTCCGTTATCCAAGATCTTCAAAACTTCGATGGAGACCGGGGCTTTGCCAGCCGACCAGAAGAAAGCAAATATAAGCCCCATTTATAAATGTGGCGAGAGAACAGCCCCAAATAGTTTCAGACAAGTGAGTCTCACTAGCATCTGTTGCACGTTGATGGAACGAGTAAGAAAAACGGAGCTGATGTGGCACCTCGAAGAAAACAACTTGCTCAGTCTACATCAGCATGGATTTCGAAGCGGTCGATTCTGTTCCACCAACGTCCTAGTATCCAAGGAGAGCTGAACGAAATCAATTGACATGGGCTTATTAGTCGACGCCGAAATGGTTAGCCGATTTTCTTTAAGACAGATCTCAGCGTGTGTGTGTATCGTAAACGCTAAATCGGAATGGGCATCCGTGCACAGTGGCGTTCCGCAGGGAAGCGTTCTGGGTCCAATTCTGTTCCTAATATATGTGAACGACTGCCTGGGCCGTCTGAACTGTGACCGAGTAATGTTTGCGACGATCTGAAATTGTGGAAATCAATAGAGAAGCCGGAAGATTCTGTACAATTACAAGACAATTTAAATCGCTTGCAAAAATGGTGTGATGAGTGGTGTCTTAACCTCAATCGTAACAAATGCCAACTTATCCGATTACGTTCGAGCAACAGGAAGCCGTTGAGATTTGAATCTCACTACTTTATAAGAGGTCACCAACTCGAATCAGTCAACGAGTTAAGAGACCTCGGTGTGTGGATGACGTCAACTCTCAAACCATCGTCTCACTGCGCCAAGGTATCAAAGAAAGCTATGGGTATTCTAGGCGCGATTACAAGATCCTTCGTTAATTTTGATGAAGAACTTTTCGGCCGAGTATTTGGCACATACGTTCGACCAATGTTGAAATATTGGGTCCAGGCATGGTGTCCCTGGACGAAAAAAGATTACACCCTACTGGAGAACGTATAACGTAGAGCGACCAGGCTAGTCGGCAGATTATGTGGATTACCTTATGAGAGACGGCTGGAGAAGTTAAAAATATGTTCTCTCTCTTATAGACAGTACAGAGGGGACATGATCATGGCCTTCAGGATCGTCAGAGGGCTAGACTGTGCTCTTCAGTTTGACGACTTCTTCGCACTGGCGCGGACGACAAATCTCCGAGGGCACCCATACAAATTGAAGACGAAACGTGCCAGACTCGATTTGCGGGCAAAATCCTTCTCTCACCGGCTGGTTGAGGGATGGAACAAATTGCCGTATTCCGTTGTCTTAGCGGAGAACGTCGAGACTTTCAAAAGAATACTAGATAAACTTATGCTTGATGGTCAAACATTAACATGATATCAATGACTTGCATAAATGCTATGTAAATATCTGCATGTTTTTTTTCATACGTCTACCTGTCAATAGGGTTATCAGTTCGGTTCCGTTCAGTTTATTGAGGGAAATAGGCGTAAGCCTTTGCGTACCCTATTTGCAACGTAAAAATGTGTGGTGTACAGATAGATGTTCTGGGCTGAAATAGTTCGAACACTCCCATAATGGTGGGACAAAATTAGAAGGAGTTACAGGCTGTGGGCTCGACTTCTCATCACTCTTGGCCATTTCGGAACACATATATGTGCAGATTCTTCTTAAAACTTTGTATAGATGGTGACATCACAACATCTGCGGGAAGCTCATTCCATGGTTTGACCACCCGAACCGAGCAGGAGAACTTCCGCACAACCAGCCGTGCCTGCTGAGTGTGCATTTTTTACGGGTGACCTCGGAGGTTGGTCGTGGTAGCAAATTCAAAAAAGTCTTCGAAGGCCAGACTGCAAACCAACCCCTTTACAATGTGGAAGGCTTGCAAGAGATCTCCGCGAAGTTGCCTGTAACTCAAAGGAAAGAGGTTCAGATTTACTAGGCGGGTTGCATAAGGAAAGGAGCTTTGACCCCTAACCATCTTCGTGGCCCTCCTCTGGACTCTTTCGAGGCAGTTTTGATCCTCAACAGCCCACGGCCTCCAAGCTTGTATGCCGTACTCTAAATGCGGCAGGACGAATGTTCCGAATGTCTTAGAGAAAGCTTCTTCGTCAAAGTCCATATACGCACGCTTGATGGCGTACAGTACGGACATTGCGCTTTTTGCCACTCTCGAAAAGTGGGCGGATGGTTTTAGGGAACTCGTCGTAAGCACACCAAGGTTCCTTTGGGCTTCGACCTCTTGTAGGGCTGCACCGCCCAGAAAGTAGTCTCTTGTGCTGGCGGATCTAGCTGTGTTGCCTAGGAGAAGTATGCTACATTTGGCAACGTTGGACCGCAGGAGCCAACTGCTTGACCACTCCTCCAACCGACTCCGGTTTATTTGCAGTCTGTCATCGTCGGCAGGACCCCAAATTACAATCCATATCTTCATGCCATCCGCAATCATTGCTACTTCACAGTCTACATCTCTTGCGGCATCGTCCACGTAGATAAGGAACAAAATGGGTCCCAGAACTGAACCCTGGGGGACACCACTATCGACCATAGCCGGATCTGATTTTCCCCGACCGACGCACACAACCTGCTGTCGACCCACAAGGAAGTTTTTGATCCATTTAAGGAAGTTGCCACCGATCCCTATTTTTTTCAGCTTATGTAAGAGCCTTTGGTGTGGCACAGTGTCGAACGCCTTCTGTAAGTCGATGAAGGCTATGTGGACCGCGTGCCTGTCGTCGAGAGCTCGGGTGCAGCTCTGGAGAGATTGTAGCAAGTTTTTCTTGCAGAACCTTCCTTTCCGATACCCATGTTGGCATTTCAATAGCAGGCCGTGAACTTCCAGGAATTGCATCAGTTCACTCTCCATGATCCTTTCCATAACTTTGCAGAGAATGCATGTCAAGCTTATGGGCCGGTAATTTGTCGTCGCTGCCCTGTTGCCTCCTTTGTGTAGCGGAGTAATATGCGCCAGCTTCCAATAGTTAGGAAGTGTTCCAGTGTCAAATGACGTTTGAAAGAGCATCGACAAAGGCTCAGAAAGCTCAGTGGCAAGTTCCTTGAGAAGCTTGGATGGAATCTCGTCTGGTCCTGGCGACTTCGATTCGTTCAATGCCTCTAATTCTCTTCGGATAATGCCTTCTGAGAAAAGTATATCGCTGACGCTTGGAGTCGGCGGTTCTTCTGTGGAGGGAGGAAGGAACCTTGCCTCGTTTGTGTAGACTGATTGGAAAAACCGTGAAAAATACGCAGCTTTATCCCTACTACCAGCGATCTCAACGCCATCAGTAGTCTTTATCAAGGGGATTTGGTGCCTGTTCCTTTTAGTTCGTCGGAGGTAGCTGTAGAGCAATTTTGTGTTCTGCGTCGCTTTTTGTAGCAAGTTCTTCTCGAATTCCCGCAGTGTCTTTATGATCAGCTTTTTTAGTTTGTTCCTGTGTGTCTTGTAGATGTTGAAGCATTCAGCTTGTCTAGTGACGCAGTATTTTCTCCACAATTTGTGCTTCCTGTTGATGTCTTTCTTAAGGTTGCTATTTAGCCACCCAGGACGTTTGTTCAGTCTTACACTAGTCAGTGGGCAGTGGTTGTTGATGAGCTGCAGAAGGACATTCTTGAACAGCTCCCAGTCATCGTTGGCACTTCCCGTAGACAATGAGCCCCAGTCAAGACCGGATAAGTCTGCCCTCATCTGATTGAAGTCGCCCCGCCAAACATTAAGTCTTCTGTGGTCTGGAGTATGTGAAATGGAGAATAACGAATAATCCCACATAAGCACTACGTGGTCACTTCGGCCAAGGGGCGGCATGGAGGCGATCTCGTCTATGCTGTCTGGTGTTTTCGTAAAGACCAGATCCAGGCAGTTTGCCCTTTGTCCTTCACGTGCTCTCGTTGGAAACATTACATGTTGTATGAGGCACGCATTTAATGTTTTGCTCAACAGGCGGTAATCGAATGCCGATTTTGGACTTGACGCTTGGAGGGTATTCCAGTTTGTTCCTGGTGCGTTGAAGTCGCCCATGATCATGATGTTAGGTCGACTGGAAAATTTCTCCAACTGCTCCAATAGTTGAATGTCGGCGATTCGGTCTGTCCTAGGTGGTCGGTAGACAGTGAGGACATCGAGACACGGGGAACCGGTAGCCTTGATGATCAACCAGATAGCTTCCGTACTGCACGCAAACTTGGTGGTGTTATCCGACACTGCCATACCTTCATTCACATACACAACGATACCACCACCCTGACGATGTTCCCTGTCCCTCCGATAAATTTGGTATCCAGGCAAGGCTACTTGGCTATCGCTAATATTCCCAGACAGCCAGGTCTCAGTTACTGCTAAAACATCTGGAGACAGCTCAGCAAGGCAAAGTTTTAGTTCGTCTAGTTCCGATATGAGGCTTTGGGCATTCGTGTACAAGCACCTCAGTTTATCACCAGCCAAATTTCCCGTTGCATTTGTTACTGCTGTGACCATTACTCCGTTATCGCGGACGTCGTGTTCTCGAGGCTCTTCCGTTACCTGATTGGTTCCATTTACATGCCTTGTTTCATTCAGATCACTGGACGCTACGGGCTCACTTGTGTTGGCGCCTTGATCAGGTGGTTCAACGAAGGTGTCTGTTTTAGCTGAGTAGATGTCGTCGTTCGTAGTGTTACAGGCTGGTTCATCTGTGGTTCTTGCTGACTCACCATAAATTGTTTTGCATTGTGGCCGATGCACAGTTCCTTTTCTCTGAGTGCTCTGTGGAGTAGCTGACCTCGCCGAATATGAGTATTCCTCAACTCGAACCTCAACTCTGTTGATAAAAGAATGGGTTGTGGTGTATAATCATAACCCGGGTCCACGGTCATATGTCATATACAACACGCTTAAGTGAACACTCGATTCCGAGTCTGACAGTAGCCAAATTGTTTGGATCTCATCATCACTGTGGATGATAGTTGCACTCTCACTTTGGACTGACACACGCCCCTTGGTCGAAGTGAACACTGCGTTCTTGTTTGGGAGTATAGTCATTTTTCTGCACCCAAAATTCGACTTGTCGAGGAAAGAAATGTATGGAAAAGGGATTATCTCCGAATGGAAAATCTGCTACAGAAGATTAATTGGAACGCTACACAAGCATCTGACCTAGAAAGCGACTGGCTCTCCCTCAAGGATGCAATGCAAAACTCGGTAGAGATCTGTTACCCACATGGGAGGAAACTGGACACTACCCGACCAGAGTGGGTGGCGTCAGAAATAAAGAAGAACCTAAGATTGAAAAGGAAACTTAGGAAAAATTACACCAGATGTCAACAATCAGCGACAGATGACATGTTTCATAAGAGCGATCTGGTAAAAAAAACCATGCTGGGTAAAGCTAATAACTTGAGTGGCTATGCAAAAGTCGGTAATTTTCAAGGTGATAATTTTTTCAAAGATTTTGGCGAGAGAAGGTGTTTTATGGGCACCTCGATAGTTCTGAACCTCAAAACGACAGCCTGACTTAAATACTGGAATAATAATAGAAGTTTTCCAATAGTCAGGAAAGAAGCCATTTACGAGAAATACTGAAAAGAGTTTGCTAAGCATAGGAGGAAAATCTCTAAGCCGTTTTATATGAGAGTTTGGGATATTGTCCGTGCCTACTGAGTGAGAGTTAGGAACATGGATTATGAGTTTTTGAATAGTTTCAGGAGAAAAATTAATGCTGCTGAGAGAGACATCAGACAACGGAGGAATAAAAGGAATTGGGTCAGTCTCATTGGTGAATTGTTCGACAAAGTATGAATTCAACAGGTCTGCCTTGCCTGACTTTTCTGTAATGAAGGTATCGCTGGTACTAGGCAAAGTCGGAATGACTTGGTGGGATTTAGCAGGTGATCTTTGACGGAAGATCTGAGCAACTAATTTAGAAGTATTCACACCATTAATAGCTAAAGACTCTCTCCGTCTATCTCGCTGGAGCCTCATTTTCGAAACTAATTTAATTATTTCAACGACTGTTAGCTGGACTGATACTGACCTCACGGAACGATCTTTAAGTTACTTCCGTAGCCTTCAAAATCTGTTTCTAAGAGAGTGTGGGACAGCGAGGGAAGTATCATTTGATTTTAACGTCTTCTTTGAAATGGGGTCTGGAAGACCTTCTGTTACGCATTGTAATAAATTGTTGAAAAAATTCACATCATTTTTTGAAAAAATATAGTGCCAATCAAGAGTGCTTGCAAAATTACTTACTAATTCCTTGTCAATATTATCAAAATCAACAATGCTACGTTGCACTGTTAGCTTTGCGGAAGTAGAAACTGGTAGGCGACAATGAATTAACGCATGATCGTTCGCAAAATGTCATGATAGAAATTCATAGAAAGAGGAAAAGTTCCAGTTACAAGAATTAAATCCAATACACTATTGTTTCTGGTCGGAGAGTGACAAAACTAAGACAAGTTTGAAAAGTGAATGGTGTCTAGGAGCTTCTGGAATTTAGGAGAGGAGGTATGTGTGTGCTAGTCAATTTCTGGCAATTTAAAATCCCCTACAATGTTCTTTGCATCGAAAGAAGTCTCTGCAACTTTTCCAAAGAGTTCACAGTGTTGGCTTTCATTTCGGGGGTAAAAAAGAGGATAATATACACATTCGAGTAAGGCTTTCCTATTTTGCGGAACGATTACTGGAGCGAAACATAAATTTCCGGGAGAAGGAGGAACTATGAAGGTGGAGAGAAATCAGTTCCAAATAGTTTCAGACCAGTGGGTCTCGCAAGCATCTGTTGCAAAGTGATTGAAAAGGTAATGAAAACGGAGCTGATACGGCATCTTGAAGAAAATAACTTGCTCAGTTTACATCAGCATGGATTTCGAAGGGATAGATCCCGTCTTACTAACCTGCTAGCATCCATGGAGAGCTGGGAAAACTAGTCGAAGTGGGTTTTTCAGTCGACGACACTTGGGTCCCTTCATGGCAAGTAAAAATAAAGTTTCACGTGAATTTTAGCACAGGTAGACAGAATCTTTAATGTATTCAGTTCGCGCCTTTTGAATAAGCAGTTATGTCAGAAGAAGGAGGAGCGAGCAGTGAAAAACTTCTTTACCTAATAAACAAAATGGATGTGATGGGATTAAATTTAAAGGAGAAGAAGTCGTCGCTAATGAAAGGATAAGAGTGTGGGCAGGACCGGCCTGCATGTTGTAGTGTATAGCAGAATGTCGGTCAGACAGGAGCGGCCTCCATTCGATAGTGCGTAAGGAATTTGATGCTGACGTCGTCAATGCGGAATTCATAGGATAAGGTTATTCGCTTCAAAGTGACGAGACAAGTGAAACTCTGACGCGATCGGTTACAGTCCGCTTCGAGTCCATACGAGGAGGGATAAAGGAAATACGACTATGAGATCCTTTGTAGATCGACCGAACTAGTAGTAGATGGCCAATACAGACGATTCCGTCGTAAGCGCCGACAGACCGCTTGGGGTCGAATTGAAATGACATTAAGAACCCCAAAAACTATCACTGCAAGGATGAGTATTAACAGTGTATTTAGTAGCTGATTAAAAACAGCAGATTGTAGAAATATACATGGGGGTTTCCATTTGATTTAACACTAAATCCCAGGGGACCCTTCTTAAAGTCAAGAAGTTGGGTGTTCGGAATAAAACCGTCAACAGTGACTTTATACTTTCCGGTGTAAGGTGCTTACGCAATTACGGTTTAAATGTCTATAACTTAGGCAACGACCAAAGTTTTGGTGGAAAATTACTCCAAAGGGAAGCAAATTTGAGTGCAAAAAGAGAGAGAGCGTTTGAGTTTGGTGCAAAGAGGCGGCGGAATCACCATGGAGGAGTTACGCGTGGCATAAAATCGACCTCTTGGATTGAGTGGCAATACGCGGAAATTTGGAGTTAGAGTTAACGCGGAAAAGGAAACAAAGGCCAGCTTCGAGTCTTCTAATCCACAAAAATTTTATGTTCTCCAGCTGACATCTTTGTGTATAAGAAATACCTTATGCAACTCGAGAAGAATGTTCCCGAGTAAAAACCCTCTGAACATTTTCGATTTCATTACGGTCACAGGTGTCCAACCCGCGCAGCATGATTTTGATAAAAATAGCGAAAGTCATATTTCTGAATTCGATTTCTTAGACTTTTGCACTGTTTTCCCGTGTAGATCTGACAAAATTTCCTATTTTTTGTCACAGGTCATCTCAGCTTCCCGTCGTGTTTTGTTGATTAACCACAAAGCGGAAATATAGTGTCACAGTTTCTCACCCAACATAGCCTCAATCCTATAAGTTTTATCCGCATAAGCAAAAGGCTTTCCTCGTAAAGTTTTGAATAACATCCTATTTTAAACGACAAACCATCCCCACTGACCGCTTTGATCGTCGGTTTATTGACTAATAAGAAAACTTCGCTGTTCTCTGTTTTATCATACCTAGCCTCATTATTCAATACAAATTTATTCACAGTTTTGCTTTGCTACCCACATAATTTGTATCTACCCGTTTTTTCAAGTAAACATTCTGTAAGTGAGCAAAAATTGCTCAGTATCAATTTTGCTGTCTGGTTCATTAATATTGACAGCTTTCAGAAATTGTTTCAACATACATAGCCTCATCCATATATCCCCCAAGTTTCGGCAGCTATCACCACTACAAATTATTGGACTAAAGTCTTGTTTTGCTTTTTTGACATGAAACCTCGGGCAACCCTTCATCAGAATTTGAAGGAAACTAAACCCCACTTAAAACCCATTGTACGTATGAAAAAATAGACCTAGGGTTGCTCGATAACCTTAACACTTTTATGTCTCATTACGGAGCAATTTCTTCTGTTCTTAGTGCCTTTCCTGAATTCTGACTTAATTACACTTTTATTTTCCTCATCCTTTCTGGACAACATTCTCTATGACATTGTGAAAGGACCACCGGTAATTTAGGACGCCGCCATTAACTTTCCGTATCTGCTCACATTTCCTTCCTTTGTGAGTGGTATCGCTTTCTAAGATCCCTCATCAGAAATGTTAATTCTTGGATTTTTCAGTTTATGCATCGTACCCTTACAGAATGCGCTCTATGAACGCTCTTGGCGGAACCTTCTGTATTTGCCATACATTAGTAGTCTGTTCGCATCTCCCTTGCCCCTCCTCGGCTGAACTCGGCTGAATGTAAACGATCGCATCTGGGTTCCTATCATCTCGAGACTGGTTTTCGATTCGCCACTTCGACATGAATGGCTGCAACCGGCATGCGAACCCTGCCTTAATGATGTCCGTTTCAAACCTTTTAGTCAAGACCACATACAGGCCGGTCCTGCTTGACCCGCCTACTTACCCCTTCATGAAATCCGTTATACAATGCCATATACCGGCCGGTCCTGTCTGCACTTTATATATTAAGGAGCGAGAGTTTTTTCTCCCATGTTAAGAGTTTTTTCCCCGCTTGCTAATCATTCTTCGTAACATACTATTTATTCAATAACTATGAATTATTATTGTGTAAATTCCGTATACCTCGTCTAAAATTCATAAATTAATGTAAAAATTATTCTTAATTGCTACGAAAAGACCCCCACCGGTATTGAGTAAACTTATTTTTATTATTAAACCAAAGAGAGAACAGCCGTACTTAAGGGGGAAAGGAACAAACATTCGATAGCGGTCCCACCATACTTCCGCAGGGAGGGATCGTACGATACGGACTTACTTATTTGTGTGGCATTGACAGGCATCCAGTCTGCGTGAGGTGATAAAACAAGTTCATTTGCATAACTTAAACTTAGGTCCTTTTTGGTAAGGCATTTATGAGAATGGGTTGTTCTGAAAAAGTACATGAAACTATACTTCAACGATGAAAACTCCATCTGCCATGTCGAACTTCATCCGCTTTAGCGTAGTAAATCAGCTTTAATTTTTTCAAAACAAACGTCTGTGATATCCTTAGAATAAGAGCAAACACACTTGAGGTCATCGACATAAATAACAGTCGTCGAATTTCTGAGTTCAGCCGAAATGTCATTGATGTAAAGGAGGAAGAGTAGCGGACCCAGAACCGTGCCTTGACGTAGGCCACTGGTGATTGGGTGAGGCGTTGAGTAGTCATTACCAAAAATGACTTTCTGACATTGGGTGGGCAGATCTAAGCCGAGGAAGTCGAGTAGAGGCGACGGATGCTGAGATCTTTAAGTTTTACTAATGTACGTCTATGTGGCAAGTTGTCGAAGGTCTTACGAAAATCAAAGTACATAACTACTACTGACTGCTGTTCGTTACGAAGAGAAGTGATTAGATTAAGAAATACCAAGTTGCAAGTTTCACAGGATCTTTCCGGTAAAAAATCAATGCTGATTGGCTGGACAGAAGTCAAGAATTTCGCTGGAAATTATCCTTTCAAGAAGCATAGCCAGGGACCTGGTTTTTTGTACGCCCCGATAGTTATTAACATCGGATCGCGAATCCAGACTTGAAGACAGGTATAGTAGTTGGCGTCTTCCATGTTTCCGAGAAAAATCGGCTCGAAGTATAAACCGAGAATAAATGACTGATCAATGTAGGGAGGTCGGGTACTTGTTTGATAATCCAATTTGGGATCCCGTCCGTTCCTAAGCAGTGTGAGCTTTTCAAATGACTTATGTGTTTCTTACTGAGATCTTAGGAGACATCGATTGTACTCAGTGTTCTATCTGAAAGTGAACGAAATAAGGGGACTGGTTCAGACTCAGTAGTAAGGTGTTTTCTGAGAGTGTACAAAGCAACTCCGCCTTGTCACTGTCATCGATGAGGAAGATTTTGTTGTTTTTTAGCAGGGGTGGGATTTCGTGATCATATTTAGGGGAGGACCGATGACGGAAGATTTAAACGACGGATTTTGCAGGGTTTGAGTCATTGAGAGCAAGCGATTCTCCTTGGCTGTCGCACTTGACGCATCCTTGAGGTCAGTTTGGAAATGTCTGGGACTTTTAAATAAACGGATAACGAGCTAGTGGATAAGCCACGAAACTGCCGTCTCAAATTTTTAACTTCATTACAAAGAAAATGAGTAGTAAGGGGAATCCGAAGAACTGTACTTCAGATATCTACGATGCACGATGTTTGGAAGAACTTGGCATGACATTACAAAGAATGTTTGCATCACTGCAAGAGAAAAAACCACGCAATTCCAATGATTTAATATAGTTATTTATAACGTCTTTATCCGCTTAATCGTAATTTAGATAGGTCCAAACTGTGCTTGTCTTATTTTAATGGGTAAGCCGAAGGCAAAAAATGAATAAATACGCTTTAATTATCAATAATGTCCTTTCTAACGGCAAAAAACAGAGGAAATGTCAATGGTAAAGATTAGATTTAAAATGCGATCATCTCTTGTTGGAGAGCACACAACCTGAGACCAATTAGAAAGATTGACTATATCTTGAAGGGTTCGAAATCTAGGTCGGCAGGTGTTGGAAACCAAATCTATTTCAGGAAAGTTAAAATCCCCAGTGATTATTTTAGCATCAAAAGCAGACTCCGAAATAACTTTAAATATTCCACAAAGTTCTGCATTACCACTGGCTGAAGAGTTTCGGTGATTGTATATACAGCCGATAATTTATTTTCTTTGCGGCGAGAGAATAATCGAGGCTAAGCTGAAGTTTTCCGTGAATGAGGAGGCATCAAGCTAATAGGGAGAATGCTTCAAGTAGGATCTAAGATAAAGAAGACAACCACCCCACGTCTAGTTGTGCGGTAGACATCGAAGTGACATAAAAAGGGAATAAGCAGGAACTAGAGAATGGGTCCAAAATTCTGTTATACATATCATATCAGACGACATTTCGTAACAATGGCTCTGAGTTAAGTCATCATGTTTATAACAGACCTGGAATTCAGTAATAAAATATCCAATGCGTTTCAGCCAGCAAGTCTTTCGTCGCGGGTATTAAGTGAAGATATATATAGGTGGATATTCAAGCTGTGAATTAATGTTATTATGGGAAAAAGAACCAATGAGTCTAGAGATAAGTGGCTGTTCAGGCGTTTCAAGTTCCTGACCGCTGATTCAGACACCACGGTCTTTTCGTCAGCACAATTCCTGCAGAAACTCAAAGGGGTAATCCTCCATGCAAATGCGGTCATGGTATGTCTCATGTCACAGCCCTTTTTAATTCTATTCTCTAGAACCTGGCGATAGAGACAATCGAGCTGCTTCTGCAAAGCTAATACGATGAAACGGATAATCATCTTGGACATGGCCAAGTCCTTTCGCTCCTGAAGTTCTGTCTGAGGCCGTAATTCATGTTCGGCGGGACAATCTACAGACAGGTGAACTTGCAGAAATTAACGACGCGAACGTCGGCCATCGAACGGTCAGCACACGAAGTGCAACGATCCCTGATGAGGGAGGGGGGGGGGACCGTGAATATTCATAGATATGCGGTAGCATGGCGGCTGTATCCTATAAATACTGCAGCCTCTTATGGACGAACCACTCGTATCTTCTTTTGTCTCTGATAATGGACTCGTGCAGGCATTCGAAACGTCAGCTAATAAACTTCTTGCCCCGGCGATCGTGTCTCCGTCTTCGAGATTGTAGGTTTTGGTAAGTAGCCGGTATGCGAGACAGAGAGTTACTTGTTAGCATAATTGGAGGTACGAGGTTTATAGACGACCTCGGCTATAAAGACTTTGCAGATCTAAGATGAGACTGTATACCACTGAATGTAGTTATGCTATCTTTCTTTTGGATCATGTCGGAATCCGTTTTTGGATCACTTCATTTTGACTTCATGCAACAGGTGATTTAATTAAAGAACTCGGAGGACCCTGCGGACGTGGGGAAGCTATCGGTCCAGCTGATGTAGGCGGATTTTCGTGTGTCGTATTGGGCCTATTAGGAGAATTACGGACGACGACTGGGATTGTTGTCAAGTTGAAGGTTGATGAAGACGTTCAGTTGCTTGAGCGAGAGGGAAATGGAGGAGTAAGGGAAAAGAGGGAGTAAGATCTCACACAGACTACTTAAATTTAAACTGCGTCGAACTGGCGTGAATGGGAGTCTGCTGAAATGGTTAGCCGATTTTCTTTAAGGCAGATCTCAGCGTGTGTGCATCGGCAAGGCTAAATCGGAGTTGGTAACCGTTCACAGTGGCGTCCCGCAGGGCAGCGTCCTTGGTCCAATTCTGTTCTTACTATACATCAACGACTGCCTGGACTGTCTGAACTGCAAACGCGTAATGTTTGCCGATGAGTTCGAATCGTGGAAATCAATAGAGAAGCCGGAAGATTCGTCGCAGTTACAAAATAATCTGGATAGCTTGCAACAATGGTGTGATGAGTGGTATCTTAACCTCAGCTTCAACAAATGCCAAAGTATCTAATTACGATCTAGCAACAGGAGGCCGTTGAGGTTTGAATCTCACTACTTTATAGGAGGTCGCCAACTCGAATCCGTCAATAATTTAAGAGACCTCGGTGTGTGGATGACGTCAACTCTCAAACCATCGTCTCACTGCGCCAAGGCATCAAAGAAGGTCATGGGTATCCTAGGCACGACTAAAATATCTTCCTCAATTTCGATTAAGAATTTTTGACCGAGTATGTGAAATATTTGTTCGGCCAATGTTGACATATTGCGTTTAGGCATGGTATCCCTGGCGAAACAATATTACGCCCTACTGGAAAATGTGAAACAAAGAGTAACCTAACTGGTCGGTGGATTAAGTAGCTTACCTTATGAGAGACGTCTGGAAAAGTCAAAATATGCCCTCTTTCTTATAGATAATACAGAGGAGATATGATCTTCACCTTTAGGAACGCCTGAGGGCTAGACTGTTCCCTTGAGTTTGACGATTTCTTCAAAATGGCGCGAGCAAACAATCTTTGAGGCCACCAATACCAACTGAAGATAAAGTATGCGAAACTTAAAGTGTGGGCCGAATTCTCCCACCGGCTGACTGAATGGTGGGATGATTTGCCGAACTCCGCTGTCTTGGCGGAAAGCGTTTCATGGTCAAATATTTACTTGATATCAACGACTGGCATAATTTTTATGCAAACATGTGCATGCTTTTTATCCGTCTATCTGTTAATTGTGTTTTCCAAGATTCTGCTTTTATCCCTTATATATATACTAAGTAGTTGACGTCTCCTCTAAGTTAAAATTCGGAACTGTGCACACAGTCGGGGATTGACAATGTCAAGCGTTATCTGCCGCATTCCTTCCACTTCCTTTTTGATACGACTGTATTCAGTTACTTTTGTGACTGCGATTGCTTTTCGGGCAAGTCTGACGTGCTATGCTTCGGATCCTGACGAAATTTCCCTGTGGTGTTTTGCGCAGCTCTCTTCTTCTTCTTTTGTACTTCGAAAGACGCTGCTTGACCTCTGCTAATAGATGTCTTATACACTTGTAATAGCCCGAAGGGTAGGGGAAATAGAAGGAAGCGTGTCCAAGAAAACAACCACTTTATTATCAGCCTGCGAACACTAGTTGCCACTTGCCAGAAAGGCGCCTTATTCACGTTGGCCCCTGTGCGTCCTGGAAAATCCCGGCAAATGGTGTGCCAGCCATTGAGAGCGTTCTATGGCGTGTCGGTTGCGAATTAGTCGTCGTGTGCGGGAGAATCCTCCCGCAGAAAAATTTCGAATATCCGACTAGCCACTTATTTGGTCGCACGCATGAAAAAAGCCACCACACGTGCCCGGTGTTGCGGTACTGCTTAACTGCTCTAGGCCGTGTCTACATACCATTTACGCTCTCCTTAACACATCCCGCTATTGATAATTGGACCTCGCACTTCTTCTTCGGCTCCAAAACCGGTTTCCTAGGTGACTGCGTTCTTCTTTTGCCTCTACAAACTACAGGTACTGTTGTCTGATTGTCTAACTTAGGGGTCGGAACCTCAAATGTATCACACAGCAGGTCGAATGCAACTTGACAGTCTGTGGTGAATCTAGTCCTGAACTGGTGGTCTGCCTCATGATTTTCCCTGCTGATGTCTCCACCAAAAACACAACGCCTCTGGACTTTCGTATTACATCCTCTACCCAGGGCTTCTCTCCGGCTTTGCAAGTGCGAGTTATCATCTCTTTTCCCTTCCGAAAATAGTGCTTTTTCGCTTGGAGAACTCGAACTTCTTGTTGTGGGTACTGCAGTCGTGTATCTGGCCGCAGACTCAAAAGCCGCTCGACTGGTGTCTGGCCCATAAAAATCACTTATTGGGGTTGCTCTATAGGCGAAAAGGAATGTGTTGAGGCACTTCATTCATACGCCAATGTTTCATATCTTTTCATTGTTCTCTTAAAATTGTCAGCGAAATATTCTGCTTAACCATTTCAGTATGGAATTAATGATGGTGACGTCACATGTCGGATCCCCATTTCTGGCACAGTTGTTGGAAAAGTGACGACGTGCACTGAGCGACGTTATTCGTCACAATCTCCGTGGGGAAGCTGTAACTTAAATATTTAAATAAACAAAATAATCTTATGGAAGACCCATCAGGGTCACTTCATAGCAAGTAAAATAAAGTGCCACACGAATTATAGACGAGGTGGGCAGAATCTGTACAATATGCAATACATAGTTATTGAATCAGTTGTCCGTTAGAAAGAATGATGAGCAAGCAGTGACAATAACGCCATTATAGAATAAACAAAATGATTGGGTTAACTTTAAAGGACAAAAAATTTTGCTCGTGAAAGAATAAAAGTCCGTGCGGGATCGGCCTGTACGTGACAGTGTAAAACGGATTATAAACGGAAATCGTCAGGGGAGAAATAAATGTCAACCATGACGGTAAGTATGCGGATTAGACAGGACTGACCAGCGTGAGGTATTGTATAAGGGATTCAAAATGGACATCGTCTGGGCAGAATTCGTACACCGGCTGAGACTATTCGCGTCAAAGGGGCTAGAAGAGAGGAACTCAGACGCGATCGGTTACAGTCCGCTTCGAGGCCAGCCAGGGAGGGGCAAGGGAGATACGATCAAAATACTTGTGGACAGCGAATGCAGAGGGTTCCGCCGTGAGCGTTGACAGACCACGTGAGGTCAAAATAAGGAGATGACATCGAGTGCCGTGAAAATGGTCGCTATGGTGAGGGGTAATAACAGTGCCGTATTTTGCTACGAGTTCTTCCGTTTTACTTGTCGTTATATCAGCAATAGGTGCCACGACATCGAAAACTTCTAAACACATAAACAATGCATCGACAACTATTAAAACATTCGATTGAAGTACGGTCCAGCAAAGTCCATATGGACTACACTCCACGGTCTCATCACCTCCAGCCATGGCACAGGCGGTACTCTTGATGTGTCCGTACCCTCACGTCTAGACGAACCGCGGCTTCGAACGAAAACGTTTCTCACCGTTATCAAGTTCCGGCGAATATATATGCCTTCGAGCCAGTTGTTTCACGAGGGTCACATCCTGATGTCCGGCATTGAGCTCCCGCAAATTTGGTTGCCGATATCTAGCTGGGACCACCAATTAACCATCGTACACTATGCGGTCTTCCGTGACATACAGCGGTTCCTTTCAGCTTCTGAAGAGCTTTTTATACGTGCGTACTTTGTCGTCACCTGGGGCAACCGTTCCAAATAAATTCCTTTACTTGACAAAAAAGGTGTTCTGCTGCAATTGTGGCCCTGATGTGTTCGGCGGTGAAGGGCAACTGCTGGATGACATCTCAAACTCTTCTTTCTGGACCTACATTTGGTAGAAACGAAGAAAAGCAGAATCCGAGTTCTGTGAAAGTCCTGGTGGAGATTTGTTGGAAGGAAGTAACTGAGGAATCGAATTCAATTCTTAATTCCGGCAGGCTCCAAGAGCGTTTACTAGGTCGAAATCTCGAAGAAAGTAGATTCTACAGGGGACGAAAATTTGAGACCGAGTACAAAACACACGCCATATGTTCTTGCATATGGTTCACTGGCTCGGACAGTCGACTGGTAGGCGGGATAGGGTAGGATGAGTGGGGTCGAAACTCGGCGCATAATTCCTTGCTACAAACCGACCGGCGCGCCAGAGACTGACATTGTACACCAAAAGACGTGGCCTGGAAAGTTACTAACTGTCGAGATAACTCGGATCTCTCAGTCGGCCTAGGGTGTGCTTGTGTGGAGTGACCAAATAGTGGACTGGGAGTCGTGTTGCAAGGACTTCTTCTAAATCTTGCCGCTGTGACATTCTTACCTCGTGGGATTCGAACCATCAGGAGGTATGGTGGTACGCCTAGGTGAAGGTTTTCGTCGTGGCAGCTGCCTGTATCGTTTACTACCTGCGGTATTCTTAACTTTACCTTGATATGGGACACAGATAAGCAGGATTTGGCAAATACAGACTTGCTGCTGAATTCATAGTAACAATATCTGACCTCGAAGGTTGGTTGTGGTAGCAAATTAAAGAAATTCCCTAAAAATCGGACTGAAATCAAATCCTTTTGCAATGCAGCATTATTTGTACAAGAAAAATATGGAATTCAAGCATGCAGGCCAATTATTCCTGAACTGAAGAATAAATGAATAACTTGATTTTCACAATGACATCTCCTTATACGCACCCTACTCAACAAGGTTTGCCAAGCGACTTACTTCTATGTTGTAGTTTAAGGTCGCGGATATTTACATTGGAGAAACATAATTTAACGCCAGTCAAACACCGATACTCCATTTGTTTATGCGTACAATCGGGGACGCGGTCCCTTCAACTCGGTTTGTGCAACGCCCCTCGGACAATGCAGTCCACAAGTTTGAGAGCGGTTCAGCGCCTTATGAGACCTGCCAAGGATTTCTGGACAAACTGGTACGCGTATTTTGTCACTTATATTTTAGGTCTAAATCCTTAATGCTGTATGGAACTGGAGTCGCGATCTTGGCCGTCTACTTTATCGACTTTAGAATGGTCGTCACGAGGATCCCATTTTACCGGAAGAAATTCATAGAAAAGCCACCTGAATAGATTTTCGCATAATTTGACCCATACAAACTTTACTCAGGCCTTGTTACTTACGTTTTTGGATGTAATTGGTCTTTTTAGAATCAGGTAGTAGTCATCCATTCCCTGACGTTTCTTTTCAAATCTTGCAATAAAATTTTTGCTTGAATGAGTTTTCAGACACCATCAAAAAACCGACGATGCAGAAACTCGAGGCGCTTTATTCTGTTGGGGAGAGGACGTCATGCCAATTGTTCGTATGAATATTCGCTTACCGTGTGCTACCAACTAGTGTTTCATCCGTTGTCTTCTCGGCCATATTCTCTCGTCTAATCATTCTGCAGACATTCCTGTTTACCGTCTCAATCATCTGCTTATACGAGGTTATTCGGAGCCGTTGCAGACGACACATGCGTTGAGGGGTGATCTGAACAGTTTGCTTTTATAAACAGCAGCCGCGTAGTGCTAAGTATTTCAGCGAACTCGTCACGTAATTTCAGTGTATATTGACGAATCACTGAATTCCCAGATGAGTCTCCACTGTCTTTTCATCGTTGAGGGGTTTTAGTGGTGCTAAATCTGTGGTGCCTGGTCACGGAGGCTTCTTTGCGCACTTCACTGGTCCCGTGATTTCTCCTCGTTAGACTGAGGCCTCTCATACTATTTTGATAAATTTGACGAACTACCTCTAATTTTGCTGCATATCCTCACGAAAATTACGCAGCTTGCCGATCGTTTAGTAGGTTTGACAGTCTCTTAACACAGACTTAATTTGGTCAAGTAGCTGGTCAAGTACGGGCATCGTCTGTAAGTTAATAACATTTCAGAGCTATTTATGCCGGTATAACCTCGCATCTGAGCTCTTTTGAGCTTACATGATCGGTCCTGCATTATTTTCTTTTAATCACCCCGTCCTACCGCTCCATTGCATTAATTGACGGTTCCTATCTTGCTTTTATGCCCTCTGGAACTGGTCACGATGGTCGTGTGGGACAATCCAGCCAATCTCGAGCATTGTTTAAAAAGATATTGCCCTTATGCCGCGTATGATAATCGGAATTCTTCGGTCGCGCTCCGATTAGACTGTTGTTTTACTCGTGCACTGTGCTTTATAGGACTTGCTTATGCCTAGTCTAGCCGGCCTCGGTTTTCATGATATGATTTTGAACGCATGCGTTCCGAACAGCTGTCCGAATGGAAGTTAACTTGATCCTCTTGACCAAAAAACCGCAGAGGTAAGGGTCCGAGATTCCCACTTGGCTTCGTAGGACTTCACGGCATGTTCAGAACATTCATCTTGCTTGACTCCAGCCCTCTGCGCTCCGATAGCACTACCATTGTTGGTCTGATAGTGCCTATCCGCCTGATAGTCAACACATAGGCTAAAGGACTGGTTCCTCCTCATAGTGCATTTCTTTAGGCATAAAATCGCTTAGCTGAGATAGGTGTTGCTTACTGGGACTGCACGAAAGCTCTCCACATTTCTGATCAGCCAAATTTAAATTTTCATGAAATTCGTTAGAATAATAGGACAACGTGACGCCTCGAACTACTTCGTTTGGGTCCCTAAAACTAATGGGATATTTATTTCTGAGTCTTCTGTTTGTCTGTACTTACTTGTACTTGGTGCGGCTGCGATGATGTCTGATCCAGTCGGCCTCAATGATGTCACTGACTGTACTTCACGCGTGACGATCCGTGACATCACATCAAGACGGCTAAGCTCATTGTCTTCGCTAACGACGGTGACCAAGCATCAAGGGCCCGAGCATTGCTTCTATGTCGTGACGGACTGTGTCAAGCCAGGTTTTGAGTTGGGACCCTCTTCGACGCCTCCAAGAGTGCCGGATCGAGGGCAGCAACGCTGAGCTCGTGTGGTGGGCAACGAAAAATGTCCAAACTACCGCATCCGTTTTTCTGAGATATTTTTGCTATGTCCCAACGAATGCGCACCGTCTCATTTGAGACGATGTCGGTGCACTTCGTCCGGAGGATGGTCCTCAAGCAGTGGTGGTCAATTACCTCTGGTTTTCGCTCATCTTCCACGCTGGCAGCCGAGCATTTACAACCGTACAAAAGGACTGACGGATGGATGCAAGGCATACGTGAATATTCTTGGCGACGGAGATATCGCATGAGGTCCATAGACACCTTCGAGCGCTTGAGAAAGCCCGGTGGAAACATCGGTTGGGGAGACAATGTCACACTTATCCATTCGGTAGCAGCCTCGCCGCGAGGTATTGGAGACTGTCTGCACCTTCAAGTTGACAGCCATTAAGTTTCAGAAACGTTTTCTCCTGGTCAGATATGCAACTTATAAACGCTGTGGTCTTTTCAACGTTTGTGGATAGGTCGGCGGATTTAGCAACCTCATTCACCAGTGACACCGTAGGCTGTAGATCACCAAAATTTGGAGCCAGTAAAGCGATATCATCAGCGTAGTCGAACTCAGTCAGCCGGCGCCCGGATAAAAACTCAACACCGTCAACTTCGTGTAGGACATTCCCCAGGACCCAATCAATGACGCAGTTGAACAGACAATGGGCGACAGGAAACAACCTTGTCGAACGTAAGGCCGAATATCAAACGACTGGAAGAGGTTGTTATGAGCTAGGACCTGTGCGGTGATTGAGCAGTAGTAGGCTTTGATCGTGGCGATGGTTTTGACCGGCACACCACCTAGTTCCATTATCGCTTCAGGGAATTACGATGAACAAAATCGAACACAGTGGTGGAATCAATAAAGCGGACGGCCGTCTGTTGTTGGCATATATTCAGGGATGCGCTTCAGTGTGAGCATCTGGTCTGCCCGCCCACCTCCCGCTCAGAATCCGGTCTGGTTAGACCTCGTTCTGGAGTCACAGCCCGCAATCATCTATGAAGGACAATGACGAATGCCTTCGCAGTATCGTGGATGAGGTTTATACTGCGGAAGTTCTCGCACTTTGCCTTATTCCCCTTGAAAATGGACACAAGGTTGCCAAAGTCTCAGTCATCAGGAACTACCTGTACCCTCTACGCTTGTTCAATCACCTCATGGAGCCAGGGCGACAGAGTACTGACTAAAGACTTATAGATTTCAGTGGGAATACCGTTATTCCCGAGAGCCTTTTTGTGCAGTCTTTGTATTGCACCAGCGGATTTTTCTTCAAATAAGGGGTCGCATGACAATGCATAGGTTGGGGAGAGACAAAACCTCTGCAATGGAGAGCAAAGATGTGATGGATTGCTAATAGAAGTCGAGGTGCTCAAAGTGCTGACATCAACAACTGATCTGAGTCCAGTGGTCGGCAATAAGGCCGCCGATCGCACCTCGAACGGAGTCGTTCAGTATCGAGGGCTTACCTTCTTGTCGGGTAGTTAGGTACAGTTTTTGAGTGTCATCAACGTTTGAGACCTGATCCATGGAGGTCACTGTCTCAATCCAGTGCTTCTCCTGGTCAGCCCTAACCGATTTTGGTGTCATTTTCCGGAGTTGGCAGAATGAATAATCACTATGGCATCTGGCTCGAGCGGTTTGAACAGACAACTTCGAAGTTCTGCTGATCCAGTCACTGCGGCTGCCCCATCGACTGATGACTGGCTGCTGCCTTCTCCATCGACCCGGGTGGTAAAGCAGGATTCAATTTGTCTGCTCAGGACCTCATTGGTGCTGGGCTGTCGCAGTTTGGCAACACCAAAGCGTCGTCTTGTACGCGGTTTTTTGGGTGCGAATGAGAAGTGAACTTTCAAGCGTGCGAACGAGAGCATATCCAGTCCATGGGCGTTACCAGTTTCGACACAACGCATCGATCTGCTATCGGAAACCCAGCTAGGGAGCTGAAGAAGGTAATCGCCCGTCGTCTGAGTACCTTGTCAACAGGTGTTTGTGGCGATGCCGGAAGCACGCGCTGAAGACATAGTCGGTTCTGGTCAGCAAAGTTCAGCAATCTCTTGCGATTATCACATCACGAACCAAGTTCAAAACGGCCGGTAAGATGATTGAAGAGTCGCCATGTCCAGTTCGGTAGTTCCAGTCCCCGGCAACAACCAGCAGTTCACAGCGGGGGAGTCCTTCAACTAACGCCTGCAGCTGCGTGTAAAAATGTCTTTATCGCACTGTTCAACAGCTAATGTTGACGCATACAAGGATACGGCTAGTGTTTGTAAAGTGGCTTTTCACTTGCACATAGGTTATTCAATTAGTAACTGTATCCCAAGCAAGTAGTGCGCAGTTCGCTGGTTGCGAGAGGACGGTCATCGCACTGTGTCTACCGGAAGAGTCGCGTGAGCTGCTGCGGGTGAAGTATGGGGTAGGCCCTCGGACTCTTTATTTTCCGGCGCCAGAGTCGGGAAATTGGACTTAAGACAGACAGCGGACATCCACGTTGCACTGGTGAAGACTGTATGTCGTCAGACTTTGGGTACGAGGGCCCAGCAACATTATCTTGCTCGAGCATCCAATATATGGGGTCCGCCCCCGATTGAGTGGTCCAACTCGCATACTAACAACTGTTGCCGCTGGACCAGGTTTGCGGATAGTGTCGGTTCCCGCAGACGCCATAAGATGGATCGTAATGCTGCATTCGGACATGTTTTCATGAAGCATCGTCGTCTTCGGAATTATGAGTACAAGCGGCTCCCCAACAGCTACTCTGATTATTTGTTCGAGGTTGCCTCTGTCGTAGTTGAGACCGTAGCAAGCACACGAGAAGAAGAGCATTGACGAAGCCGAATGCAAGAGTCAGGACGAGGAACATCCTATAATAGGTATTTATTCATTATACAATTGACATACTAGAGGCAAAACGAGGCACGGAACATCAATTGATGAAACGAAATTTAGCCAGGGCATATGTTAGCATGAAATCCACCGCGGCCAACACATAGATGGGTCGAAGTGTCGAAAAATCGGAAGGAAGGGTTTGCATGTCGCAAAGATCAGGTGTCTTTTACGAAGGCAGTACATATGAAAACAATATTGCTGTTGGATCAATGTTTCTAGGCTATGCATATGGACGGCGTCAGCGTTAGGCGCGCTAACAGATGTTACACCATTCTGCCTGTTATTTGGGATGGTGCTGCTTTCCTGCTCAGTAACGGATGGTTGGTCAAGAATAATTTAATGGAATTGTTAGGTATGGGCGTGGCCGTCTCCTGATGATAATCGCCAATTTCCTTCTCACCTCTTGAAGCAAGATGTCGAACGGAAGCTTCTTCTTTGACGTCGAATCGTACATGAGCGTATTAGGGGTTACACCGAAGCGGATCGACATCCTCAACGAGCGGATCGGATTTGGACTGTTGACCGTTCTTCAGCGGAACTCGGCCATGTGGGGAGAGTAGTGCCAGTGGTTGACCTCCTATTGTAGACGAACATTCTTTAGTGGGGTGTCGCATTAGTGGCGGTAAACAAAAGTGATCTGGTTGAGTGCAAAGTGTCAAGTTGAACGGATTCCCAGTGCGTGACAGGCAAACTTTGGGGTTTTGGAGCAAGAAAGATAGCCTTCCATCAAGTCTGGCGCGAGCACTCGCCCTGCCCATTCCCTTGATGATTGTATGGAGTTGTCCTACTTGTCGCTACTCTCTTA
Organism: Spirometra erinaceieuropaei; assembly: GCA_902702965.1. Lineage (NCBI taxonomy): Eukaryota > Metazoa > Platyhelminthes > Cestoda > Diphyllobothriidea > Diphyllobothriidae > Spirometra > Spirometra erinaceieuropaei. Next base: position 513,382 of record CACRXP010000441.1, on the reverse strand, counting down.
TTGCGAAGGAAGTGCTGAGCTTCGTTGGACATAAATGACTATCCCCGATCGGTGTACGTGTATACAGGAATACCGGATACGGAGAGGAGCTGGCACAAACATTTAATGCCAATTTTGGCAGTCTCATCAGGACAGGCGAATGCAAATGGGGGACGAGAATATCCAGTAGTTATTATTAGCAGATTGCGGTTCTGGGTTATCGACGGGATAAGACCTTCGAAGTCGATTCACAATCGCTCGAACGGATGGATAACTTTGGTAGGCTGGCGTTGTTCTTTAAAGGAGCGGGATTTGTTTAACAGGAGGCTTGACATTTAGCGACGACATGACGAATCTCTTCCATCGATAGGGGGAGGTTCCGAGCTCGAATAAAGTCTGGAAACTGAGAGACGCCGGAGTGGTAAGGTGGCTCATGTGGTTATTTCAGATCGACTCTAGTTAGAAGGGTTCCACAGCAA
>CACRXP010000441.1:498280-511129 GCA_902702965.1 Spirometra erinaceieuropaei | reverse complement strand
CCAGCTGTGATTGCACCCTCCTTATCCTCTTAATCCAGCGAGCGACTGTGTCGGGGGGGGGGGGATAGTATGTAGGCACCACTTTCAGTCGCTTACCTGCGCGTGCTTTGAGCTCTGCTTGCGCCCTCTTTCCCTTCCTAGTCCAGCGAGTGGCTAAGTTAGGTACAGTGAGTGACCGATCTCATGAAATGTTGGCCGAAATTCTCAAATGCGTTTTCGATTAGGAAGGATTACTTGGGCGCAGTTGTAATAATGATTATTTTGCGGCCTAGTCTTATAACATTTCGGACTCGGCAGGATGTCGGCTTTTAACTGCATTTCTATTCAATGTCCTGTAGAAAGCGTACTCGGTAAAAAATGACTACTTAAGTAGCATGCAATTTTCCCACCGATTTTCGACGGTCTTGCAAATTCGAATATATGTTTTAGAAACCATAAAATAAAACATGTTTTCTTTTAATCTATTAGTAGAGAATCACGTCTTCTTTATATTTTGTACTTAAGAAAGGAGTATAATTAGGTTTTTAAAAAGTTTTCCAATTGTCGAATAATTTGGAGCCTGATCATTCGTTGCATTAGCGCTTAGTGATTACAGTCTACAAGGTGCATGCGTTCCGCTTAAAGAAAATCACATATTTTTCTATGCCATTAAAAAGATATCATTCAGAGTCCATAAAGTTTTACAATGGACGCGGACCATGTTGTACATTTCATGAGGAGCAGTGGTAAACGGCCAGGTACGATACTATGTGAATGGACATTTCGCGGTCTTAAAAAGTCTCATAAGTAGAAACTTTTTCAAAACCCGATTATACTCCTTTCTTAAGTATAAAATATATAGAAGACGTGATTCTCTACTGATCGACTAAAAGAAAGCATATTTTTGTTTATGGTTTCTATAGAATATATTTGAATTTGCCAGACTATCGAAAATCGGTGGGAAAATTGCATGCTACTTAAGTAGTCATTTTTTACCGAGTACGCTTTCTACAGGACATTGAATAGAAATGCAGTTAAAAGCCGACATCCTGCCGAGTCCGAAATGTTATAAGACTATGCCGCAAAATAATCATTATTACATCTGCGCCCAAGTAATCCTTCCTAATCGAAAACGCATTTGAGAATTTCGGCCAACATTTCATGAGATCGGTCACTCACTGTATGTTAACTAATATTGTTTTAGTAAGCTAAGCGTATAGTATCAAGGAAGTGGGGCTGCAGAACCGAACCTCACCAAAAGCTCATTCAACAATGATTCCTTAATGATGTATTGATGACGTCTCTTACTTCCCCGAAAAGCAGGCCCGTATGTGGCGCACCTTGGATGGCGGATCTCTGTCACGCTGCCCAGCGAGCAGAGTTGGATTGATTTGGGCAGGCAGCCGGAGGTAGGTAAAGATGTTCAAACCCAGAACAGGGACTTGTTTCCCTCACAATGGACTGACAGATACGCAGAAAGCTCATTCGCTTGCTTCGGAACCTTCATAAAGCCCTCATGCGAACAGAATTCGAGGTGTGACCGAACAACACTTAGTATGCTTCAGATGAAGAGCGATTCAACGATGTGACTGAAAAATCAAACAATGAAGAATGTTCGATCTCGAATCATAACAGCAGCTTGTAAGCATAGTTTTGATCATATTAAAATTTATTGGTCGACTATATACCTAGGTCGTGGAGTGTTTTCGTTACTCGTCGTAGGGCTAAATGTGGACCTGCACCTTCGCAAGCCCAGGTGGAATGTTTGAGCAAATTGCTTGGCAAGAGTGGAGACGGCTTCCTGGTCTTCCACCGTGTAGAGGACACTACATTTCTGAAGCACAGACGCATTCGTTGTTTTTCCTTTGAGTGCAGCTAGGGGGACGGAACTGTTTGATTGAACTCTAACCGCCGTCGCCAGTCTGCACTTGAATTTTCGTCTGTTCCGTCGCATAAGAGCTCAGACGCAATTATTAGATTTTGTATACGTGCAAAGTACTCCAGTGACTGCCTATATTAGTCACAGGTATAAGGGTTTGTCTGACTTGATAACGCATCGTTGCATCATCGTTGTAGCAAACCGTTTCAATCAGAGACACGTTCTGCGAAGTTTGGCAGTCCTTATGAGAGCATAGGAGCCTACAGCCATTAGGTTCCGCTTGTTGAGAGCCGATGAGGCTACCAGTCCGGGCGTATCTTAGAAGTCTTCAGTTGGCCAGGGTAGTCAAGAGACCATAGCTCTAGGAACTGGAATCCTTACGCCTCTGCCAAGCGTGGAGAACCTAGGAGGCTGAGGGAGCCTACGGAGGTTGGTGCCAACATAAAATGATATAACAGAATGGTTAATATTGCTCAGTTGATTGTAACCGGAATTAATGAGTGTCCGCCTATGAAAAAGCGAATACACCAAGCACAGGATGGACGGAGAGTCGTTCGCAGGAAAACGTGCTGAAGGAAATTCGCCCTTTGGTTCAAGAAGTTTTTTTCAAAAAAATGTTAGCAGTCTGGAGTCAGAAGCATTTGCCACCACAGTTTCACTGATGTCTTTTCTCGTAGCACTGTCTATAGACAATAAATCAGCGGCGTGTTGGTACTCGGTAAGTCTTCAGCGGCTTAGAGGTCTGGGTTATGGCAGACAAGTCCCAGTTTTACTAGAGCTGAAAATATCTGTGCAGCAGACATTTCCGGGATATCTAGTTGAAAGAGACTGAACAGGGTGTTAAGACAACCCATCTCCTTCCACACAGTTGTCTTCACAGTCTTTACTCTAAGTGAAATGGTCTTTAACGGTACAGGAGGAATCCAACTTTCCCTGATTCCCACCGAGATTCTGAAATATGTTTCCGATTAGAAAGGAATATAAAGGCGAGTTTGCAATAGCAATTATCGTGAAAATAATACCTAAATATTTCAGTTACACCAGAATACCTGTTTTTTTAACGAGATTATTTTCGGTTCCATGCAAAACTGTACTCAGTAAAAAACGACTTCTTAAGTGGTATACACTATTCCCGTTGTTTTTCGATGTCCACATAAATGAAAACATATTTTATAGAAAACATGAGCAAAAATTTTCGTCTTGTACTCTGTTATTGGAAAATAAAATGTTCTTCTAATTTTATACTTGAAAAAATAGTGCCTTTCTTTTTTTAAAAATTCTATAAGTAGGAGATTTTCAAGACGCGAGTTGTACATTCATACAGCATCGTATTTGTCCGCTTATTAGTGCTGCTTATGGATTATGCAAAACGGCCCATTCCACTACAAAATTTTACGAGTGCTATGTGACGCCTTTTGACAGCTTACAGATATGTATGAATTTCCTTGCAAGGAAGTATACGGCATTTGGTTTGGATAACTTTTAAGACTCAAAGATAATATTCGTGCAGGTGAAAGTCGTTGAAGACTCAACAAGCTACCAAATAAATATAAAGAGAATATTTTCGCACATGTTTTCTAGAAGATGATTTGGATTTGTAAGGGTGCCGAGAATCGATGGGAAAAATCTTCACCAACAAAGTGTCATTTTTGCGGGGTGTGGTTTTTTCGCCCCCAGAAGATCAGTTGAAATGCCGCCTCCCACCATGACAGAAATACCTCGGGGTTACAATGCCCGATAATCAATCTTGCAACCCCATCCGCATAGTTCGTTCTATTCTAAAACACATTTCATGAGATAGATCGGGTGCATGTATAGCTTAGAATCTGCTCGAGTTTCGCAAAGTTGCTTTCAAAGGTTCCAAATTAGACGACAGAATTATGGAATTTACCGATCAATCCGGCCGGGGTGATAAGAAAATTCGCGTATAAAGAGATCGCTGATCTTGAATCTTGATTGTATCATGAAAAACAGTCAATTAATCCTGCAAAAGTATGGCATCCGTCTACGTACCGCATAGTAAATAGTAATGCAGTCACTTAACATTGTGAAATGCAACTACAGACTGACACTTCGGGTGACTTGAACTTCGATCTCTCACTTGAAACGTCTATCTAGCTCAGACGCACTTAATCTGACGGAAACTCCCCTCCCCCCTCCCCGGATAAACAGTGGATGTCAGACCTGTCTACTAACAATCCGTGGTTTAGCATGTCGAAGGTTTCCTTAGCATGGAGAAAGGCGCCAGCCAATCAGAAAAGAGGCGGCGTTGATTGACTTCGAACGCTCGCGAGGCTAATGACAAGCTTCGCGCGTCCCAGCAGCGGATCGACAGGGAGTGTGGGGTGGACAGGGGGGCGGCATGACAAAGCGGCGGAGAGCAAGGAGGTGCGGACTGCCACAGGCGTACTTTACACTGTCGTCAATACAACGCCTCCTGCCCAGGCTTTCAGCTCTTGCCTGCCTTTGACATGTTTCTACTAACTCCGGCTGAGGAGTCTTTGCTATCTTAGGCAGGTGCAAAGGTAATAGCAGTGGTGTGCTCGCGAGGCTAGTAAAACGGCTATTTTCTGCTGGCTATTTTAATCCGTGTTAAACGATGAGGGCTAGCGGAGGACCGACGTCAGCCCCTGAAACTACAGCGGAGTTAGGAGTCTGCAGGCACGGTGACAGTGGCGGAATAAATTACGAATTATCTACAGTCAGTGACCGACCTCATAAAATGTTGACAGAAGATCTAGATTGGATAGAATTACTTAAGTGGATATGCACCATTGAACATCGCGCAGCATTATTCCCAAGCATTTGATTCACGCCAGGAGTCCGGCTTTTGAATGGACTACTCTTCGACTGCCCACAAAACCGCAACTTTTCAAAATGACTACTTAAGTAATATGACCTGTTCCATTCGCCTTCGATGTTCTTACAAATTCGAACACATTTCTAGAAAACATGGTCGAGAATATGCATTGAAATGTGAGTTCCGCAAGGACACAGTATGTAACTCCGTTCAGGGAATAAAAACCAGGTCATTGTGACATATTCCATCCTCGCCTTTTTTTAAAATTAACGCTTCTGCGCTCTCGTAAATAAATGGAATGTGATCTAGGTCTGGAAGAACTGAAAAAAATGTCCGACTTTTTCTTGCGCTGTCAGATATCCTGACACCCTCATCCTTCCTCCGGGGTCGGGTTCTTAGTACGTGTGTTCTTCTGCAAGTAGCTGTAGAGAAATGTAGTGCAAGAACGCAATAGGTCACCTCAACATTTTTCTGAATGTTTACCGTTAAGCACCACCCATAAAATTCTTATTACACAATGATCCGGTTTTTGTTCCCTGAGTGGGGTTGCATAAGGCGTCACTGCCGTGCTTTCTAAAGCTGGCGTCTTGCCGTGACCGAAATTTCTTGAGATTAGGCTGCATGATAGTCAATCTTACAACCCCACTTATGTGATCCCACTTACTCGAAGACGTAGTTCAGCATTTCGATTGAGACTCCATGAGATCGGTCACTGACTGTAGGCGAAACACTCTTCAGGTTGTAGTGACATTTAAGTCCGTTTGGTTTTAATCAGTTACAATACGCTTTTTAAAGAACGTGACACAAATTTGAATGAGACAAAGAACAAGCACGTGCATTTTTACCTGCTGATGACTTTGTTATTATTTACTAGTTTGTAACTGTTGGGATACTGATATCTCCGTTTCCCGGCTAGCCTACTCATTGTGCCCAACTAATGGGTTTATCACTTACAAGGCCTTACTAGCGCAGATTAGAGAGGCCCATCGCGATGGCTTAAACCAGTAGGAGACCCCAGCCACTACGATCATTAGGCCGAACAGGAAAAGAATGAGTGGAACTCCAGTTGGGAGGATGTTGTATTCTACATAAAACTATCGGTGAAGGGGTTGGTGGGAGTGGACAGTCTGACGAGGGCGACTCCGACGTCACGAAAGCGGCTCCTATGAGTGTGAGACAGTGGGGCAGTCGTCCAGGGCCTTCAGGTGAGATCACGCCTGAGTCAGCCTCGAAGACGATTGGCCAGTTTGGGTCATCCATTTTTGGCCGAGAACCAGACTGTAGTTGTTGCACACGTACAGGTAGTCGCGGAGGCTCGGCGTTGCAAAATGCGCCCGCAGTTGGACCACAAAGGCCCATTCTTGTAAAGTGTCCCCGTTTCTAAGGCTTTCATATCCGTCTAGGAGGTCAGTACTTGCGATTGTATTAAACTGCGTTTCGTGGGTGTTTTAGATAGAGAACAAAACGATCGAACCAAAAATTCAAGAGCAGGAAAAAGTTATCGTGCAGAAGTCCAGATGCTGTTCTACGTACATAAAGCTGAGAGCCTGCAGAGTATAAAAGGACGCCCGGGTCGTGGGAATGTTCACAGCAAACACATCGCGAAAAGGATGAAAATTGACACTGGGCCTCCATGATGCTAATAGCATGCTTCTCTCAGACTCTCTGACATGTAGAGACATCGCCTGATAGAGAGGAGGCCAGGTGGGAAAAAAAGACGTGTTGGAGGTGACCGACAGTTGTCTTATAATTGGCAATTGGCGTGCCAGGCCCCAGCACCCGGTAGCCCTGTTGCTGCTAACCCGTGACTGCACAGTTAACTCTTGCTGAGAGCCACACGTGGACGCATTGAGTCACCAGCCGTCCGAATAGTGGGAAATTCTCATCCACTAATTATATATGCTGACCGATGAGCGAACGGAACATGAGGTAGAAAAGAGAGCCAACGCTTAACCTACTCGTGGATGAGCTAGTTAGGTATGGTTGGGGGGATGGAAGAGGGGAATACCGTCTCAGTTAACATGCCCTCCGCAACATCCAGGATGTTCGCCTTATTGAGCATCTGTAAGGGACAAACGCACTAGTTGGGCACACCGAGTAGGCTATCCAGGAAAGGAAAATAGCAGTATCCCAACAGTTACAAACTAGTAAATAAGAACAAAGTCGTCAGCAGGTAAAAGTGCACGTGCGTGTTCTTTGTCTTATTCAAAGTTGTGTCAAAGCGTATTGTAACTGATTAAAACAAAACGGACTTAAATGTCACTACACATCTAAGCAGGTTTGGGAAGTTATACTTCCTAGTTAGTTAGATTAGACCATCGAAATCGGCAAGCCACGTTCAGTAGAATTATAACAGTTTTGACAGTCGTGGCCGACGATGCCCTCGGGGTGTGCTTGTGCCGAGGCGCCAGACTATCTTGCCTTTACCTACCTGTTCATCATTCTTGAATTTACTGGTTGTTTCAGTGAATGGAAGAAACAGAACACAACGCGACGCGCTCGGCATCTGTTGGATTGTCAGGTCATTTGACATTTGATTGTTAATTCTTTCATAACTCTGGTCTTATCCGGATATCCATGGTCTGGGATTGACAGTTGTGTCCTTAGCGCTCGCAACATGCTGCATAGCAGGGTGAAAGCAGGGACGGTAATTTGCGCGTGAATTAGTTTATAGTGAGAGCAGACTTTCGCAGCATCTACTGCACTCTCACCTGACCAACCTGGACCCCATGTCATGACAGCGTCAAGAGGACCGGAGGCGGCAGAGGGCGCAAGTGGTTTGCACGGCGAAAGCACGCACCCTGGTCCACAGCGGACGCTAACCAGGATTTTGTAAAAAAAGGACAGCGCGAATCCCAATTGGCCCAATGTGCGCCTGCAACTAGGCATGCCGTCAAATCCCTGCTGTCGGCGCTTGTTATGGGTGCGCAGTTCCGATAACGCCTGCCGGATTCCGATCTACCGCGTGGCCTGTTTTGGGGGCCCAACTGGAATTATAGTGCATGCTTGTCGGCGTGGATGACCTTCCACCACTACGATGTCTCAGCGTCCAGTCTCATGCAAAAAATGCACAAATCAAGTCTAGAAGACAAGGCAGCCGATAGTTTCAAAGTCCTGCTGAAAATGCAGACTCCTTGTTAAGATACTGCTCCTGTACGAGGGTATCAGGTTCTGCACAAACGGAGGCATTTCCATAGTCTACTCGGGAATTTGTCCCGTCAAAGTATTGGGCATTTAATCCTCCAAATAGTATTTTCTTTTATTCGCAACCCGGAAATACACCTGAAGTAATGTAGAGCTTTGTAAAGGACACGCAGACGAAATTTCAGAAACAGAGTACCAATTTGAATACCATTCAGCATGGGTCGCCCTGTCTCATGACTATTCTTTGTTCAAATGAAAAATTGCCCGGGTTACAGACAAGAGTTATCGAGTAAATGCAACATTTTTGGCGACGGAAGTCTTTCACAGAGAGTTTTGAAGCAGAAGCTGCAAATGGATTAACAATCTATCCGCCTGAGAGTTTGGCGATTTCTGGCACTGCAATCACGGTGCCTACCAATGCGCAGTTTCCCTTTGACAACCAGCTTTATTGACAAACAGACGGCGTTGCCATGGGTTCGCCTCTTTGTCATCTACTAGGCGATGTCTTCATTGGCAAGTTGAAGAAATTTAGAACAATTTACCAGATCAATAGGCTAAGACATTACGGTTGCTACGTTGATGATATCTTGGTAATCGCTACCGCATAAACCAGCATAGCTGCCCTCCTATGTGCTGCAAATCAGGTGTATGCCTGAAACAAATTTACATCGGAGGTGTAAACGCGGATTAGCTCCCTTTCTTAGACGTCCTTCTAAGTAGAAAAGCTGACGGTGAAGTCCGGAGGAGGGTTTATCGGAAGAAAACTTGGTCTGGGCAGTATACGCATGGCTCCACTTCGTAACCCTTTAAAAGGAAGGTAATCCATCCCACCGTTTAGCGCAAAGGACTGGAAAGATCAACTCGCCAGACAGCATCGACGGGGAACTTGGAAAAAGGAAGGGCCAAGAGGACTTTTGCTGACATCTTTATGGGTCATTTAGAAGGATAAGTTTCCTTGAAAGTGAACATGCTGCCACTCTACAAAAGATACGTGGATGATGTTTTCGATATTGTTGAAGACATTAAGGAGGCTGAAGAATTGCTTTCTATTATGAATAAGCTACATCCAAAGATCAAATTTACAATGGAGAAGGAACAAGAAAATCAACTATCCTTCCTGGATTTTTTTACGTCTAGACAGGAAGATGATTCCATAAGACGTTCCGTTTTCCACAAAAATACTTGGAAGGGGCATTACTGGCATTTTTTGACTTCTGCACCCATACAAGGGAAACGTAACTTGGTATACACCCTTTTCCAAAGGGCTAGAAACATTTACATCAATGACACACTAAATGAAGAGCTCGCACGTCTCAAGGAAGCTCTGCTTAAGCGTGGATATCCTATACGTTTCATTCACAAATGCAGCATCTCTACGCGGCCAAAATTGGAAGAACATTCAGTTCCGAAAAAGCCCGTTTTTATATCTTTACCATTTAAGAGCGAAAATATTTTAAATACTATTAAACGACGGCTGCGTTACACCATTGAAAGGGCATACAATGCAACCGAACTCATATTACGCAGTTCTACTTAGCCTCTTCCAATTCCACGGGCGAAGGTTGCCTTGCCAATGCGTGCCACTTCAAATTGTGTTTATGAATTCACATGCACTTGCGGATGCAAGTACATTGGGCGAACGTAAAGGTAGTTGGCAGCAAGGTCTATTGAGCACCTGCCCAGATGGCTCCTAAAGCAAGAAAATGGAATCTCTCGTTCCTCCATTACAAAACACCTGCTTGATAGTGGTCACTCCGTCGACCCTAAAACTTCCTTCCGAGTACTTGCTCGGGCACGAACAACTCAGACTTTGCGTTACCTGGAGGCGGCCTATGTACGGCGGATAAAACCAGATCTTTGTAAACAGTTGGAACACGTGGTTAGCGTAACCTTGCCATGGTAGCCTTTAGCTCCCTGATTTTCACTTCCCCTTTTTCCGCTATTCTTCCCATACGGTGTTTGAGTTACTAACGTTAACGATTAGCCAGCCTTACACCATGGCCTTGTTGTTTCTGCATGAATTAAAATCTGTTGTATTCTTCCCACTCGTAATAAAACTCAGCTTACAGCGATCACGTATCCCCCTTTCCCACACAGAATTGCTCTAGTCGAACGTCATGTTTACCAGGAAAGAAAGAGGACCCAAATGCATGGTTCCATAGAGGGATTTGTTGCAGACTGTGAAGTCCCTTTTTCGAAGGTTGATGTACGACAATGAGCGAACGGAGGATTACGTTTCTTGGCCTGTCAGTGAATTTTGTGATGAGATTGGCGTTGAGTATGCAAGGAAGTGTGGTTTGCTTAGGACGGATGTGCTCGTAGAAAAGAAGCGTTTTCAGAGAGGTATGCGAAAGCAGCTGAACGACTGGCTTTAAAGAGTCAGAAGATTCGGAGGCGTTTATCGCCAGCAACCTAAAACCCGACCGTCCAGGTTGGCAATCCTGGGGATAGAAAAGGACTTGCAAGACAACTTTGAATTTCCAACTTCGCGGCCAAACGTGATGTCAGATTAAACATTACCTAGATTCTAACCCCTATATTACGAGTACTATTGACTCCACTGCCTAATTCTGACTCAACTCCTACCATACCAATATACTACTGTCAAATCCGTCATGCTTCTAACCCTTTGCCGGTAGAAGATCGTGCCGCAAAGATGCAAGCCCTTTCTGCGTTGGCTCCCTACGTCAGAATAAAAATCTGCTTGGAAAGTACGCAGTGTGCAACGCAGTCCCGCATACTACTTATTACTGTTCGCTGATTATTACCAAAGCAGCGCCGTTTAATTTGGCGTCACTGACTGCCCTTGGTTAAGACAACATGTTTCCACTTAAATATCACGTCCAGCTTACTTGTCGGTTGGTATACGCGCTAATCTGTTATACTTTACCCCTGCTGGTCACCTTGGCGGCTTCCCTGTGTTACGCTGTTCTGCATCACTATGTCGTGCCGTCGGGTCAACGTTCCCACTTTATTCTTATGGGGTTCGCCAACATCATTCGCCTTTGGGCTTCCATTGGCTATTCGGTGCCTTGATCTATGCACTTGGCATCTTATTGTGCAGGCGTTATATTTAGCTTCCTTTGGTTTTTCGGAGATGAATGTCGCTCGTTTTCAACCTTTCCGTTCGCTCTCAAGGTCATGCACGGATATATTTGAATTTATTCACGGAATTAGAACATCTCGCCAAAAATTCATCCTTTTTCATCCATAAGCCCCACCCACCTAACTTCCTGCTTCCACCGGTTCCGTTAAGCAAACTGGCCTAGCCTCCGCATTTTGGATGGGCTGGCATATTGTGTCCTTTTCGTTTGTTTTTAGCATCTAACAGTTGTCTGCTGAAAACGTCCCTTTTTGCCCCTGTTAAAAATATTTTCCGCTTTCCGAGGATAAGTGCAGTGGCGACATTAAAGGAACACTAACTCACTTTACGCTAGCATGACAGAACAAAGAAACGCTTTACTCAGGCTTTGAATCGACGATCTTGGTTGCCCGTCATGAAAGGAAGTAAAATGACTTGCTAACTGTGTTCAATGAAACGCGGTTAGACCTCTTCGGTTAGAAATCACTGGAGAGGTTTTGGGAAGTCGTCTACGGTCCTCTGGCATCTCACAACTGCTTGTCAGTTAAGTATACACTGGACATGACGAGATGCGAAGACAGTTAAGAGTATGGAGTATTGCATAATTTAATGGGCAAACATACTAAATAAAGTTTTTCTTCAGTTATTCCTGTGAGAAACGTTTTGTCGGTTTTAACAGCTGTTAACTTCTGCTTAACATCTCCCAAATAGAGAGACAAGGTCAACTATTGCATCTTATTACAACAGCAGAATTTTGGCAAAATAGTTCCTCGATGATAACCCAAGTTATAGTTAACCAACTTCAAAAGGTATTTTATGACGACGATGACGTTAACTGTTTATTGATTTTCCTTAGCCGGTTACACCTCCACGGGATGAGAGCTTAGGTCCAGGCCATTCATGTAGCGGTAATAACACGACTTCCCCAAAATTTCAACCTGTCATCGCTCTCTTTCACATCCACTAGCCCCACCCACATAACTCCCTGCTCCCACCGGTCCCGTAAGGCACAATAACCTATCCTCCGCATTTCCGATGGGGTCGCATATTGCGTTGTTGTCCTGGTTTGCCTCCGTCAAGAGGCATGCTTCATACATGTAAGGCAGTTCTCGTAGCTTAGGGTGGGAAGTAGACCAATTAGAAGATATTGTGCAGACGCTGACTAGGGAGTGCACGGAGAGTGTGGGTGATAAGTGCTCAAATCCCGCGACTGAGTGGGTATCAAGTGATTCCGAGCACCTCGGTTTACCGCAAATTTATCCGCTCTGTTACTTCCACACAGGCAGAATTGAGTTGACAGGCAGCAAAAGTGGCGTCTGCAAGGCGGATCCCAGGTAACCGAGAGAAGGTGGGAACGAAACAAACGGACCACTAGGACTAGACACAACGTGAGATGAAAAACAGGCATTAAGAGGCGCGAAAGGCGAAATAAGCGTTGTAAAGAAAGCATTCTTAAAAAATATGTCCGAGTTCACACACACACACAAAGAAGTATCACACTGCTTTTGAAAGCACGGTGGTAGGAGGGAGGGAAAGATGGACTGACGGGCTGAGATAATGAGGCCAGCTACTGAATACATCTTATCTCGACAGGACGTAGTGATCGAAGACTGATGATGAAGGGACCCTCCTGTCGGGGCTCGAAGGTTGCCACGATCAGCTGGTACTTCCCACCGGCCAGTCCAGCAAGTTCCATCATGGTGTAACCGCGCCTGAAGATGCACAGTAAGAAGGGACAATCAGATGAAAGAGTAACAGAACTTCGACGAACAGCATGACTAGGCGTATAATCGAAGATTTTACTGTTGCTGTTTTGAGGCTCATGAAAAGTACGCCGCAAAAAACCGCTGGGGGTTAAAGTACAAATCAGAGGTGGTAAAACATTTGCGGCTACACTTGCGTGGGCTATCATCATCATCATCATCATCATCATCATCATCATCATCATCATCATCATCATCATCA
>CACRXP010000441.1:478993-497936 GCA_902702965.1 Spirometra erinaceieuropaei | reverse complement strand
CATCACCACCATCATCATCATCATCGCCGTCGTCGTCGTCATCATCATCATCCACGTTAGGTTATTCGGCGCCAAAGTAGACAACATAGCGAGACGGTGCGTCGTCTAGACCGCAAGTGAACATTCTCCAGTTGGAGCGGGAACAAGCATCCTCTTGGATATCCAGCAAGAGTCATCGAAAAGTATAGCAACACATAACTGCTAAAATTGACGGAGCAATCAGTTCCGAAAAGGCCAGTTGTAATATCCTTACCCTTTAGGAGCGACAGCATCTCAAATACCATCAATCGGCGATTGGGATGCGCCATTGAAAGAATATACAACTCAGCTGAACTCAGATTCTACTGCCCTATTAAGGCTATCCAAGTTCCACGGGCAAAGGATGCCCTGCCATTGCATGCCACGTCAAATTGCGTCTATGAATTCACATGAACTTGTGGATGAAAGTACATTGGGCGAACGCAAAGGCAACTAGCAGCCAGGTCAGTTGAGCACATGCCTAAATGGCTTCTAAAGCAGGACAATAAGATTCCACTGGCTTCTATTACAATACACCTTGATAACGGTCATTCGATTGACCCCAAAACATCTTTTCAAGTATTAGTTCGAGCACGAGCAACTCGGTTATGGCGCAGCCTACATCTGGCGGGAAAACCCGACTTGGTCAACCCCAGCTTGCCCTGGTGGTTCTGAGTCCTTTTGATTTACGAAATCCCTCGACGTGTTAACTTCCCCGTTTTATTTCCTATGTTGCGTTTTCAAGTTACTATTTTATTGATTACTATACGTGCAGTATACGATGACTTTGCTGTTTTACATTGATTTCTCCTATGGAAGTTCAAACCTATGTATCTTTCTCACGTGCTATCTGTGTCATGCAACGACAGGCTGCAGTTGATAAGCCGTCGCGATATTTACTGGTTCCAATAAATTCTGCTGTCTATGCCTGCTTTAAATTCATTCCGAGGAAATATCGCTTCATATTTAACGATGTATGTCTACTTTTAAGCTGGCCAGTAAGGCGACAGCGCCTACTCGAAAAGGCTGCCGAAAGAAGAGTGCGCACAAGATCGCGTCATCGGAACCGACGCTCTTTTGCGGCGTCTCCACATCGGTGGTGGAGATTCACCTTGGAGACGTCGTCCATGTGTTTGGAGGCAGCCCTGCGGCGTTCTGGACACGTCAGTTATAGAATGCCTCAACCCAACAGCACCTACGCGTAGAGTTTACCAGTGGCAAAGGAGGGTGACTCTGATCGTAGCCTCATAACCCGGAATTCCATCTTTCACCGAAACTTGTGACGGAAAGAAAAAACTTCCTTCCGGCTTCATGCAAAAACTACACTGTAAAAATGACTACTTAATTAGCATGCAATTTTCTCATTGATTTTCGATGAGCTTGAAAATTTATTTATATTTCATCGAAAGCGTGCATCAAAATATTCATTCTTTTACTTATTCGGTAGAAAATCACGTCTTCTTCTAATTTTATCCCCGATGGAAGAGAATACTTCAGTTTCAAAAAAATTTGTAAATGTGAGATTTTTTAATACCGTAAAATGACCGTTCATAAAACGTCATGTATTTGCATTTAGGAATGTGGCTTGTAAAGTTAAAAATATTGCTCAAATCCACTGCTTAATTTTATGAACCTCATATGGTCTTCTCTTAATGCCGTAGAGAAATGTGTGGTTTTTCGTACACGGAGAATATACGACTTGTAGTTTTGGAATCCTGAATGTAAGTATAACAGCAAGTCGGGTTCTGAATTATTCGGGAATTAGAAAAGTTTTTTAAAACCCAATTGTACTCTTCCTCGAGCATAAAATTTGAGGACGTGATTTTCTACCGAATAAGTAAAAGAATGAATATTTTTATGCATGTTTTCCATGAAATATAACTAAATCTTCAAGGTCATCGAGAATCAATTAGACAATTGTATGCTATTTAAGTAGTCATTTTTCGCAGAGTATAAATCTTGCATGCAGCCGAAAATAAGTTCTTTCGAAAACCGACATCCAGAGGTAACTGAAATATTACATAATTATGTTGCAGGCTGACTAGTTTTACAACCCTACTTAATTAATCTTTTCGAAACGGGAACGCATTGCAAAATTTCGGTTGACATTTCATGAGTTAGCCCACCTACTGTACCATGGAATTATGCTGTAAGACAACTAATATTACAGTGCTACTTCGGTAAGCTTTTCGAATCGGTAGATTTTTCAGGGTTTAGGCTAACATTTCATAGAAAAGCACATCTACTACAGGTGGACCCGTACGATGTCTCACGACGAGCGGCGACAGTAGACCGTTATTAAACCTGCACGGCTAGGTTTTGAGCCGACCGCCTTTTTGTAATTAATATGAAGGTGCACAGGTGTGACGGTAGGCGGCAATTGTGTGAAAACTAATAATTGAAAGTAAGCGAAGCAAACAGGCTGGGCAAATAAAAATACAAAATCATGTAGAAGTAGTGTCGACTGACCAAGCCTGACGGTGGGAGGGGGGAAGGGAATACGGAAGCACCGTGTCACCTAGGAGCACTTTGCTAAAGGTCTCACGGGTGGCATAACGACGAATGGCAATCTGCTGGTTGAGCACACGTTCCATCTGGGAGTGTTCCACATCACTTGGAAGTGGCATTCACAAGCTCGACCCGATCGGGGTAAACAATGTTAGCTAGCGGTCCAGCCAGCTGAGCGTCTGCCTCAACAACGGAAAAGACCCCGGTTTCAACGCTTGCAACACAGGTCTGCGTGTGCACGACTGAGGATAGTAAATGAGCGAAAGACGGCCATCCCGTCTTCCTCCGTCTCTATAAGACCCCTTAAATGAGCACTCGGTTGCTCATTTCTAGTCCCAATCCGAGCTAATTATGAGCTGGGGACTTCAGAAAATACGGAATCAACACGAGAAGCACACGAGGTGTGCTCGTACCAACTACGTCAAATTCTGCAGCGATGAGGGCGAGAGTACCACCTCAGTAAAGGAATATAACAACTCGGAGGTCCTAAAAGGGGTGGTGGTGTGTTTAGAGATGCCAATAATGAAGGCAAAAATGCCTTGACCCTTCTTTCTCTTGTTCTATGCCCGGAGGTATAAACGAATGACGACAACGAGAGCACGGATTCAGGCCAGAAGAGGTCTACAAGTCCAGGGCAAAAAAAGAAAAAGGGACGGGAGGGGGGTAGACCTACCGGTAGCTACCGGTCGACATCTTCTCCTGATGGTTGATGGGCGCGACATTCAGGGAGGAGACAGACAGCTGGAAACCGACAGCAAACTCCCTTGGGCCTCGCATCTCAATAAGGAGTTGGTTATCACTGTCCCGGTTATTGAGGCTAATCTCATAGGTGGGATTGAGTTCGAAGTTTTCGTGGTTTGGACAGCCAGCAGCGTTGGCACCCTTCCATGCTCCGGTTATCTAAAGAAACGGTGAAATGCATTGGTTGGGTAGGAGGGGGAGGGGTGAATGCAAGAACGAGCACTAACAGTCAGATCACTAGAAGATGATTTCGTGCACTTCAAGACAGGGCAGCTTGTCTGTCAGCAAGCCTTTCTCGACTGCAACAAAGGCTGCTGTTCGCAGCATCTTAGAGCACAGAGGCGCGTCCTTTGTGAGACATGCTACATTTTCTATAGTGATGATCCGTTGGGACTTGCGCAGCTTTAACTATGAGGTGGTAAAATTTGGAAGCAGGAAGACCGTTAGAAACGCAGGGGACTCAGAATACACGCACAAACAATCCAACCGGTCTATTCTGTACTTGTACACGGTACGGCTGTGATCCTGCGTGATCTAGCCGGCCCCCCCAAACTGTACCTCTCCACGCGTGACGATCGAGAGGAAGACGGGTTGCTTACTGGCATAGATGCTGGCAACCCGGCGCGTACACAGGTGGCGCGGATAGTGGAACGGCCTTCAGTGACAGTTAGCTGTGAAATAAGCAGACCTTCTGGTCTGGCGAATAAGCAGCAGCCGCGGACCTGCAGGGACAGTGCAATCAGGGTGCGGAGGGCTGAGGTCTGGCACGCTGAAGGCCCTATAAAAAGTCACAAAGCCTAATGGCGGCACTGTGACAAGGGCGACCATGAATCGTCATTGAAAGAAGTTTGCTTGCTACCGCTACCTTGTGGTTAGGCCAAAACACCAGAGGAGACAACTTCGAACAAACAATCCGGACGGCTGTTGGTGACCCAAATGTAGCTGAAGCCCATGTACAAACATAAACCGCCCAGAAACTCACCGTCTTCGAGCAGGTATAGGGATCCTTTATCTGCATGAGGGAAAGGGGCGCTGTGGAGTAGGCGCGCAAGGTGTACTGTATGTTCATATTCTTTTCGTATTGTGACACCACAAGGGTGTAGGTAACTGTGCCCGGTTCCTGGACCATCTGTATTAGGCAATGCGGACTGTTGATGCGAACACTGTCCTTGTAGGGTTGGGGCTCATTGGGGTAGTAGACCTTGCGGCCAGATATGTTCTTGTACACCACAACCGCAATGAACTCATTGTTGTTGGCAAAGTCGTTCTGCGCAGGATGTGGGAAAAAGGAGAAAGGGAGAATGAGCAGGAGAGCCCGGGACGATTTCACCATCACAAAACTGTCACTAAGAGCTGGACCAAAACAACTGAAAACACCAAATCAGGATTTTCTAAGTGGGTGCAGATCTGGAGAAACTCAGCGCTGACGATTCCTTACAGGCTCAGACGGGCGTCCGAAGCCTTCCAGGAACATGCGAGGAAAAAAGGGAACAACGCAGGAGGCGCTGACAACACAGCTGGCCAACAGCGCCACAGAAGCTCGGTGCACCAATAGGAATGAGTGCTACTTGCGGGCGGAACAGACCAATTGGAATGACTTTTAGAGACTCCAGAGCCAATGAGATGGCGAGTGCAGGACAGGGGTCGTGTAGATGCAGTACCCGAAATTTTTGCATTCACAGGCGTCCCATATACGGCTGATAGAATTAAGGACAACATCTGAGAGAGATGAGGAGTTAGGGTGCCGGATGTACAGTTATGCGAAAATTGAAACGCTGTCATCGAGGACAGGGGGTCTCCAATCTTCTCGTCCTGTGAAGAAGTTTTATTTTGATCTCATTGGAGCAATTAGCATGATGATATTTATATGTATTTCTGCTAAAACACTCCGAAACGATGCTGTACTTAAACATGAATATGACAGTTAAATAGTCATATAAATTTCAGTCGTATTCAACCAGTTGTAGTGTTGCACTGCAAGAAAAAGGGAGAAATGAAAGGACTTCATTTCCTTTGAAGTATCACCACAGTGAGATCTCAAACTTGAGGGGCTAATTGTCAGGATATGCGCCAAAAGCTCATTAGAGAATGTTGTGGGTAGTTCGACTTCACGTCTTTTGTTTTTGAAAATGTTTGTTCACGCAGACAGTTTGCGGCAAAAATTGATATAAACCCACAGGATTATCGGTTCAAATTTGGAAACCGTCCAAGTTACAAAGAAGCTTCCATTTGAGGATGACTCGTGCCTTTTTAAACAGTGCAGTTCAATGGCAGTTGAAACAGCCGATTACACTTGTTTCTCATGTGAGAAGCCGTAAGTCGTCCCTGAGATGGTTTTTACAAGTCAGAAATGGTTTTCTCTGCAAATAACAGAGGGAATCCTGTTTCAAATTGTTCCGTAAATACTCTAAACGGCAAGAGGCGGGCTAGGTTATGGACGTTTAAGTAAACTCAAATCTGCTTGATTTTCGCACTGAATACCTAGACCTGCGCGAATATATAATAAATCAACAATTTGCCACCTTGAAATTTCAGATATGACTGAAGCAACGACTCGCTGTATGCTCGCCGCAGACTGGGACATGTTCTCAAATCGTGCATGTGCGGTGACCGGACTATTTCATGGAGGGTGTTTTCGATAAGAAAGGATTACTCAGGTGGGGTTGTAATATCGATTATCGCGCAGAAGAATTCCAAGGTATTTCAGTCACTTCGGGATGCCGACTTTTGAACGAATTTCTTTCCGATCGACTGCAAAAACTACACTCTGTAAGAATGGCTACTTTAAGTAGTGTGGATTTTTCTCATTGATGTTCGATGCCCCTATACCTTCAAACATATTTCGTACAAAACGCGCATGAGAATATTCCTTCTTTTGCTCGTTTGGTAGAACATTTCATTTTCCTCAAATGTTGTACTTGATGAAAATGCTTTTTGCGTTACAAGCTTCCTCATCGGGCCGCAGAATCTCAAGGTATTTCAGTCACGCCAGAATGAGTTTCCCTTCGGTTGCCTGCAAAACTAGGCTCCGCAAAAATAATGGCTACTTATGCAGTATGTATTTTACCATGGACTTTCAACGTCCTTATAAATTCAGATGTATCTTGCAGAAGGTATGCGCAAAATGATTTTTTTGCATCCATTTGGAAGCGACCTACGCTTTCTTCAAATTTTGTACTTGGAGAGAGGGTATGCTTAGGTCTCGAAACCTTTTTTTCGATTTCCGAATAGTATCAAATACATCAGGCAGCTGCACTTGCGCTTAGAGCTTCCAGACTAAGTGGAGGTAAGGAAAATCATACAGTGCTCCACTCTATCAGGAAGGTGTCCTACACGCCTCATAACATTTTGCAATAAATGTGGATCATGATGAGTGCTGCATATGAAACATTAATGAAGGGGCAAATACGACGCTGCAGGGGTTGACGTTTTATGGTCGTAAAAAATCTCATAAATGCAAACCTTTATGGACCCAATGCCATCATTTTTTCAATTATCGCATTTGAAGAGGATGTAATTTTCTACCAAGGGAATACATCAGAAATATTTTCGTGTGTTTTCTATGAAATATACTCGAATTTATAATGGCATAAAAGTGAGAGGAACTAATACCATTTAAGTCGCCAGCATTCCCCGCGTGCTTTCTGGTCTGCTTAGTTTAGACTGCCTCATCGATTAATTTCTGGGGGAATTAAATGACAAGGGAGACTGGAATGGACATGTCTGGCTTATTGGCAGTGGACGTCGTCATTCACGATGGTCGAAGCCCACTAGAGGTTTGAGGACCAAAGTGTTTTCAAGCTGCATCCCTGACCAGGAGAAGGCACGCCTCGGGATTGATGACTGTCAACTTGAAGAAGTAGACAGTTTTAAATACCTTGGGGAGTGGCTGCTGCCTAATGGATAGAGTAAGGACGACATTGTCTCCCGAATCGATGCTGCCCGCTGGGTTTTCTCAAGCCTTAGAAAAGGCCCATGGATTCGACGTGACCTCTCCATCGCCACTACGATTCGCGTGTACCGTGCATCTGTCCGGTCTGTCTTTCTCTACGGTTGTGAATGGTGGGCTTTGCGCGTGAAGGACGAGCGAAAACTGGAGGTATTTGACCACCACTGCTTGAGGACCATCCCTTGAGCAAAGTTCATCGATTTCGTCTCAAATTCAGATAGTTTGCGCTCGCTGCGACAACATCGCAAGGATAACTCAGGCCATCCAAGAAAGACGACTGAGGTGGTTCGGGCATGTTCTTCGTCGTCCACCTCAAGAGCTCAGTGTTACTGCCCGGCACCGTTGCCCCACTGGAAGCGTCGAAGAGGGAGTCAGTTCAAAACCGGGCTAGACACAGTTCGTCAAGAAATGGAGGTGGTTCTTGGACCTTCGGTATTCGGTCTCCGTCGTTGGCGAAGGGAATGGGTTGAGCTGTCCAGATCTGCTGCCGCGGATCGTCACGCGTGAAGAGGTAAAGTTCGTGACATAATCGAGGCCGGCTAGATCAGGCATGATCGCAGCCGTATTAAGCACAAGCTCACTAGACAACTATAGAGGTAGACCACTGAAATGCTTAAACAGACCCTCTGTCAAATCAGTCTGACGAAAACTGTGCAAAATCAGTTGCAGCCAATGAGGCCGCACAAAGCAGGTTTGCCGGGGCGAGACAGGAAAGGCAAAACTAACCTTATTGGTTATGTGGCGGGTGAGGAGGATCCAGACCGGTGCCTGAGTCTTTGTCCGGACCTCGAGCGTGTACTGTGGGTTGTTGGCGTAGGAGTAGATATCCTTCTTCGGCCCGGTGGCTGCCGACCACTCGCTGGAAGGTCAAGAGCAGCAATCAGGAAGTAGGAGGGAGATATCAACATGTGGAGAGGGGGAGGGGGCACTGACACCAAAGTGGTCCTCAATTTGGACTTACGCCGAGACTAGTTCTACCAAATGCAGATGCCTACGACATAAAAAGGCATCTAATGCATCATCTGGAACCCATTGTACGATGGCCAACATGGTTTTTTCGAGGGCGCTCTTGTCTCACCAGTACTGTCTACTCGCATGAGAAGTGGATGAGGGCCACAGACAGGGGGAATCCAGTAAATGCTGTAATGTGTGACGTTGGAAAGGTCTTCGATAGCGTGCCAGCGACTCCTTTTGCCAAAGAATTCGGAAATTGGAATTCGAGGAAGAATGTTCAAACTGACCGTGTTCTCAGTTCTCTAGAGTGCAGACAGTTGTTATTCGCAGTTCTATACTTCGTAATGGGTCAAGGATGAAAATGGTGTCCCACGCTAGTCTTCCTAATCTATGTGAGCGACTGCACCAGGGAATTGGATTATGAATCTGCCGTGTTTGCCAACGACAAAAAATATGGGTTAAGGTCAACTGTGTTGACGACTGAAAAAAGGTTGCAATAGAACACAGACAAGTTGAGTGGTTGAACGAGCAGGTGGATTCTCAAGTCTAATGTATCGAATTGCGTTTTTCTACATCCTAGCGTCGGCCGATAAGCATCCTAAAACACCAGTATTTTATTAACAAAAATGCAGTAAAGGACGTGAAAACGCCCAAAGATGTGAGCATGTGGACGACCGCGAACTCGATCTCGTCAGGACATGGCAAGTTTGTCCAGAAGGCAAATACCATGTTTTACTGGGGTAAGCGTGAGCTTAAAATATTTCCTCGTGAACTCTTTGACGTCTTTGGGAGGCCACATTTTAGATCGTAGAATGTCAGCCGAGAGGCTATGAACGCGGAACGTTACGGACCTCAGCAGACAGGTTCAACACAGGACAACAAAGATGGTCGATGGTTGCCGGCTGAGACCGGAGGACACCTTTGGGTTTGCACGCAAAACTCATCCACGCAGTCATCCGTACAATGTCAGAAGCGAACTTATGCGACCTGATCTCAAAAAATTTTCTTCGGCCAACGAGTAGATGATGACGACCGACACCATTTTTCATTTTTGAAGAAAACTTGGTCGCAAAAGATTTTGACAAACCTAGTCTTTCACATGATTACTTAAACACCTCGTGTTTTACCATCCTTCAGCATTGATTCGCATTGGACAACAACAATCGTCCTTTTAATTTTAAATCTTTGCAATTTTATACTGACTGTATACCTGGAAACTATCTGTACATTAATAGGGTCGTCAACAGCTTTGCCCGTAACCCTTCAAATGTGCAATACATTACACAACTGATGGTCTGTGTCAGTAACATTATAAAACAAAAGGGTTCAAAAAGGACAAGATATCGCATGGGAACGACGCTTGCCGATGAAGTCTGGCTGCAGGACGGAATACAGGCGATTCTGTTCTATTTTGGGGACCTCGCAGACCGGTTGCGCGAAAAGACGATACATCACTGAACTGAAAATGCTACTAACAAATAAAATCAGGAGACTATGCTGGAAGTGCGTTCACCGATCCAGTTAGGGGACATGCGCTCATCCCGCTGTGCATTGGCGTCCCACTGGCAGTCATACAACGACTAGTAATATACGCAGGAGATTACCGACAAGCACAAGGAAGACTGGAATGACCACTCCTGGCTGATTAATCAGACCAATGAACGCGCTTCAAGCATAGTTAATGTTCCCGAGTGCAACCGACAGGACAACAAGCCTATGGCTCAGTTGGGTTAGAGCGTCGGGCTTACTAACGCTCAATAACCAGAAGAACGCAGTTTCAAACACCAAGTGGCCGTAAACCTCGGGTAGGATGAGGCTGGCTGACGACCGCCAATGAGCCGGAAATGGTAGTCCCAGTCCCCCTGCCAGCAATCACGTTTGGCCCAAAATACTAATGGCTGTGCGATTGCCTGCGTGGCTCTAAATCGAGCCTTAAAGCACAACTGGACGAGTAGGTCCCGTAACCCCAACGATAAACGCCCGTCCAGCATGCATAACATTCCTGATCGTAACCCACAGGACAGTGAGCCGGTGTCTCAATGATTAGGGCGTCGAACTTAATAACACTTGATAACCAAAAGAACGCGAGTTGGAACACCAAGTGCCCCCAAACCTGCGGTTGAGCAAGACTGGCTGACGACGGTTGATGAGCCAGAAATGGCCATCTCAGCCTCCCCTGTCTTTGTCGGACTTCAGACAGGCAGCTGATATCCACGCTGCAGTGACGGAAACAATGTACAGTCGGGCTTCGGGTAACATAGCAGAGGATCGCTCGCACTATCCAGCATCAAATACGAAGAGTTCGCTCTCAGCTGAGCAGTCCACCTCGCGCATTATTCGTCCGCGTCACAACAGGACCAGGGTTGTGGAGCGCGTCGGTTCCCACAGACGCCACAGCATGGATCGTTATTCTTGCATCGGACACCTTTCACAAAGTTTCTTGGGGTTTTTAAGCGCAAGCGGGTCCCCAACAGTAGGTTGTATTGCTTGTCCGAAACTGTCTTCTCCAGCAGGTTGGCTCAAGAACCCAACTACAAGGCAGCGGTGGCAAGCAAAATTACTTGACGGTGGTTGACTATTGACGTACGACAGAGCCGTCATCGGGCATTGTGGCATTTTGGAAGGGAGTCGGCATGTAAGACCTCGCCCTTTCACCCTACCCCCTCCTCCCCAGTAGCACTGGCTCGACACAGTTCACAAAGACGCTGAAGTGGTTCCGCGTCTTCTGCATCCGATCGTAGTCAATAAAGGAGACAATGAGTTGACTTCACCAGATCCGCTGCTGTAGATTGCCAAACGTGGAGAGGTACACCCACGAGGCCGACTAGATTACAACTGCAAGTAGTACAATGATCCGCTGCTCAGACAGAGAAGTTCTGAACTCAGGTGTTTAATGGTTAACAGCTCTCGGGTTGAAATCACCGGCCTGGCGTCTCTACCCTGATGTGGCAACGCCTGAGTGCCGATCGGTCCCTTTGGGATCAAACTGTGACTGCAGACAAATAGGAGGGCCGATGGATGGCGGATAGCGGGCGAGACTTCCGTGAGGACTGGTTGTGGAGAACGCGAGTTTTCGCGACTGATGAATAAGCGGTCGCAAGGCGCGCAACAGTTGTCCATCGATCTAGCAAATCAGTCGCCTATAAGAGTGTCACAAACCCTTGCAGTATTACGACATGGCGAGTGTTAACCGGTCACACAATAGAGCTTCAGGCGCCATCCAACGCTGGTCTGCTGGTTGGATTTGTCAAAAATCAGTGGCGTTGGGAGGAGCGAGGTCCTACCCGACGCAGCCATAACAACAGTTTGGATCTGTGGCTCAGGCATGGCAAGAAGTAATAAATAATCAAGAGGTCTACAACAAAGGTAATGAATACCGCAATGGACCTTTAAATGTGGTCACGGCTAGCTGAGGACGTCACATATGGAATTCGACCGTTCGTCATGCATCCTTGTCAGACATGGGGCGTCGAGGTCCCTAACAGTATTGCACCAGATCGTTCGCAAGGACATATCGCCTTGGCCGGTAGCTGTTCTAGTTATCAGCTGACGCTAAACACTCTTTTGCTCTCTCAATTAAGTGCCGAGTCGAGTAAATAACGCAAAATGTATCCCTGGCAAACGAGAGTGAAACAAAAAAACGGAGCCCTGCTGACGGCCGGGCACAGTCGACGCTCATAGTTGGCGGCTCAACAAACAAAGCGTCAACTCAATGGCCAGTTATGGGACAAAGCCGCGATGAGTACTCTTTTATAAGAGCTGCCAACCGTTTTTTGCGGTAACAACGTAAGACTCTGAAGTGCGCCTACAGCGATTGGCTAGAAAGCAATATTACGCGCTAGCACGCCGCTCTGAACAACCGGTCCAAAGGCTACGCAGCCCTGGGAATAAGAGAGAAAAACGTGGCTGGTGTTATCACCACTCCACCGTTGCCTACGCAAAAGTTCAATACTGGTGAGAAAAGGGAATGAGCTATTTATAAAGCCATTGACGGGTGCGTCTTGCGAAACCTGGTGCAACAGCAAGCGAATTAGCAGGCACAGGTAGATAGGGAGAATGACCTTCAAAGACC
This sequence comes from Spirometra erinaceieuropaei, assembly GCA_902702965.1. Taxonomy (NCBI): domain Eukaryota; kingdom Metazoa; phylum Platyhelminthes; class Cestoda; order Diphyllobothriidea; family Diphyllobothriidae; genus Spirometra; species Spirometra erinaceieuropaei. The sequence continues at coordinate 485,694 of CACRXP010000441.1, read as the reverse complement.
TGCCGCGATTGCAAGACGTAATACACGCGTTCTCTCTGACTCTGAAACTTCGGTCTAGAGCTCTTACAGACAGACGGTAGATAATTGAGATAGGACCGACGAAGGTAAGGGAAACCTGTGAGCTTTGTCGCATTGGCCAGTCATTGCCTAAATTCATGGCGGGAAGAGCCGAGTACTGAAGGCGAATTGTTTTGGCTATCTAATAAAACTTGTACATCGGGCATGTAAAGAGAGAGGGAGATAGATGAAGAACGAGTCCCCCACGTCATTACCGATCACACACGCAGGTCACAATCGCGCCCTTGGAACGGCTGCGGTCTTCGAGACTTGCAATGGACGAAACACCTGCCATTGGACGCATGAGTCGAACCCTGTCAGCTCATGTCCTTGTTTAAATCTCGGACCCCCCCACCCGAGGTTTGGCCGCTGTGGACTGAAGATGGCAAACAGGAAAAGTGCCCATAAAAGATCTGGGAAACTTGTATAGTCATTTCTTGCGTATTAGTTATCGTCAACCGGCATTATCCACCCCCGGGTTCTTTGGTTCAATGCTCTCCCACTGAGCCAGAGGCCAGATGCCCTGTCTGTTTGCGATCAAGAACAGTGTTTATATCAAAAGGCGCCTCCACCGACCAGGCTACGAGACATGCTCCTTCATCGGGGGGTCTAGACTAAATTCCAAGGTACACAACGGGACGGGCATGTCCCGTAACCTGGTCGGTGAAAGTAACCTTCACAATAATACCCCCATTTTTGTCTACAACACGCCTCGACGCCGGCATAAGGAGTACGCCGCATGCCATCATTGGACAGCCAGACACCTGAACGGTATGTAATCTGAAAATAACAAAAACCGTCCCACATGGAGACCCTTGCTGGCACACTGTGGTGCGTCAAGCAGGAGGATAAGTCTGCGAGAGCAAAACAAAAACTGCATGGAGGGGGACAAAGAGCAGACCTGTGGACGCATGTGGTGTACGGGAAGAGGTCCGGGTTCCAGTTGATGTAGAAGACGTCAAAGAAGTGACAGAGGGATTTGTAGTCAATCCAGAAGACACCGTTGTCCACATACTGGGCCACATTGACGTCGAAATTCAGGCGCTTTTGCATCTCCGTCGTCCAGTGCTCTTTATCCTGGTCGGAGTAATTCCCCTTCCACTTAGTTCGACTCCAGGGGTTTTTCAAGAGGAGGAGACGAGTACTCTAAAGGGAAGACGGTGCAAGAATCTACTGGTAGCTAGATGGCAGATGACCAGTTCCGACTGAAGCACGTTAAGTGGGCGATCATGATGGCCTCAAGTCAGGCTTGTTGGTGGGGCGGTTAAACGGATTTACCCAAATTCCGAGCACAAGGGGCATAGCAGAGCCTTTCCCAGACTTCCTTGTCCGAAACAAAATCGAGTATAGAGGATGGCTGCATAAAATACAATTTAAAAGCTGGGGAGCCGGACATTCCTAGCGCGGAGGACTTTTATGCCTCGAGCTTCGGGCGGGGGGTCGGGGTTAGAGATGGCTGATGACAAATGAGGAAAAAGCGGTCATTGCTGTCCGCCTCTCGATTATTTATCGTCCTCACAATACGGTGATTATAAAGACGCTGCTACGTAGCGAGGCAGTATCAACCATATTCCGTTCTGAACACCACTCCCAAGAGAGTTTGTGTCACTTGAGACAGGCTCCAGTGATAATAGTTAAGACTGGCTGTTCTATTCTGGCTGAAAATAAAACAGTAAGTGGGTTTCCAGGGCAATAACATTTGGAGAAATGACCGCGAACCCCAGGCGACCAAGTTACGTATGATATTAAAGGAGGCAGTTGGTACCACACTGACAGTCATACGGAAGTGTGGATGCGATAAGACAGCGTCAGAAGGAATTTTGGAGCAGTAAGTCTTAAATTTTCCACTGTCTACCGGACAAATAACAACCAAGTAGCACACTGGTCTTGCCAGTTCGATTTTTAAAAAGTGTTTTAACCGAGTCTATGTAAGTGGGTCAGAGCGTGGTGGTCGACGCGAACTTCGGTGGGATCAGACCACAGCGTAGAAGTCTAGCAAAAGTCCAATAGGATAAATGAGGGAACGCGGGAGCGACTTTACACAGACCGGCGAGTATCGAAATTGGAATAGGGAAACTGGCAACAGTGCATCTTTCGCGTGGACAGGGAGCGGCTGGAGGAGAGGACGCACCTAAATTGTTACGAACTCTTTCAAGATTCCACGCTGCGAAACGCAGGTGTCTTGGCATATAAGTAGTCTTTAAGGAAAAATCCTCCTCACACGCACACGGGAAGGCACCTACCATGTGGTATAAGTGGACGATTTTGCGGCTAGGCCAATAGGACAAGAAGGCTAAACGAACAAATACCAGGAGGGGTTAGAAATAAATAGCAACAATGTTAGGCTACCCCCAAGACACCAAATTGTCCCAAAGGATCATACGATGCGACAAAAAGATTAATCATGCACTACTCGCACTTGTAGCAGATTAATTTAGAGCCAATTTCCTCTTCTATATATTACAGAAGCTAGGATAATGTGTTGAGCAAAGATCTGAGCTCATTCGATTTTGGCCCGAGTAGAGAAGATGTGGTAGCAGTAGTGGCAGCAATAGTGGTAGTAACACTAAATAGTAGTAGTAGTAGTAGTAGTAGTAGTGGTAGTAGTAGTAGTAGTAGTAGTAGTAGTAGTAGTAGTAGTAGTGGTAGTAGTAGTAGTAGTAGTAGAAGTAGTAGTAGTAGTAGTAGTAGTAGTAGTAGTAGTAGTAGTAGTAGTAGTAGTAGTAGTAGTAGTAGTAGTAGTAGTAGTAGTAGTAGTAGTAGTAGTAGTAGTAGTAGTGACGACGACGACGACAGTGGTGACTAGGGGACTCACGCCGACTTCCTGCATGTCCAAGAGCGCGTAGGCATGGGTCGGCACCAGGCCCGACCTAGATTCGTCCGACGGTGAGAGAACGCCTGTGGCAACCGTCACTAGACAGTGACCTTGGTGGAACCTGGAGGCCAAACGGCGATATTCCCGGTCAGCATTGAACACACCGGTTGAGGGCTTGATGGGAACTCGCTCGGGTATCCAGCCGGTGAGGGCATGCAAGTCGATGTTCTAGGGGAAAATAGACCTACCAATAAGGGCTTTCAGTGGAGGTTAGGAGCAGTGAGAGAACAAGACGTCAGACAACGTGGCCTTCGGGTACTGCTGGTATTTTATTAAAAAGTTTTTATATTCGCTCACACTTTTAGGTAGCTTTTGATAAACTCCCTCCATAAGTAAATTAGGCGGCAGGAGAAGTCAGCTTACCGGGAAGCAAAGCCACTATTTATGAATTATCGACGGGACGTATCGCAGTATAACACTCTGCTTAGCAGTTCTTGGTCGAGATAAAACATAGCATCGCAAAAAGAAAAATGGTGGAGTGAAAGAAAAGGAGTCCCTGCAATAATAAAATCTAATGAAAACTGCTAATTGCAGTGCGCATACGGTTCCACGGCAGCCACGTGCTATAAATACTGCATTCCTGGTGCCACCATCACCTTTGTCTGCGAATGTCTCTGATGATGGATTCGAGTGAGAATCCGAAACGTCAGGCCAATAAATTTCTTGTTCCAGTGATCGCATCTTCATTTTCTGAAAATCCAATGACTTAGTCGCGGATCCTGACAGTCCGACCGTCATTGCCGACGATGTCCACCGAGTGCTCCACAACAAGAGAAACAGGCACGGCGACTTGCGCGTGATTTAGTTTGCAGAGAGTGTAGACTTGCAGAGCATCCGTCGCACCGTCTCCTCCTTCCCCCCCCCCCCCATCTCGACCCGGTGTCAAGACAGTCACGAAGACCGGAGGTAGGGGAGGGCGCAGGTGGATGGCACGGTCATGCCCGCACCTTAACGCTCCACTCCACACCTTTAACAATGGGGGGGGGGGGTTGAGGTGGGCGGCAGGAGTCCCAATGTGCGCGACATCTGCCGGTAGCAGGGTCTGCCGCCACACCCCGAAGTGTTGGCATTTTTTATGGTGCGCAATCCGATAACGCCTGTCAGAATCTGATTTGGCACCCCCCCCCCCACGCAGCCCGTCTATATAGTCGCGTATCCTGCAAAATACATGACGCACATGAATGTCCCAAAAGTAACTACAGACTTCCTTTTTCTCTATTTCCTTTTTAAGGCTTTATTCGGAGAGGCATACAGTTATAAGTATTTGATAGTTTATGCTTTGCAGTTTTTATAAACATATCATTCCCTTGCCCATGGCTTGCCAATTCACGCTGGAGCATCGTTGCAAAATTGCCTCCTGGCAAGAAGTTTCTCAGTGGCCGACTGCAGTTAAACGCGAGTCTGAGAGGCTTTACGGCCGTCACACTGCTCCGACATGCAGCGATTCATGGCAAATTTCTGGAAAGGGGATCTGTTCTTGACAAACCACGTGGGAGAAAACCCACTACTACTACTACTACTACTACTACTACTACTACTACTACTATTACTGCTACTACTACTACCACTACTACTACACCGACGAAAATACCGAAACTCTGGAACAGATGTTGGCGCAAAGTCAAGGAAAGTCCACCTGGAAAGTCACACTGGAAACCAGCAGCAACAAAAGCTCGATTCGTGGAATGCTTCGAGGAGTGATACAGTCCTACTCGAACCGACCTGAGGTTCCTCAAACAGTTTAAACGGAAGATGACGATGCTTGTGTGGTAATGTGCGAACGGCTTCCCGGTCATTGTCAAAGTGACCCTTAACTCTTGGAAACCTTGGAGTTCAACAATGAGTCTATCCCTTATCTCACCAGTCGGGTAAACCAACACAATTGTCGAATTTGGAGAAAGTAAAGCCCAGCAGCCATGTTGGAGCATGAGCGATTCTCCGACGCTGGTGGCTTGATGCGCCATGTCTGGCACCGGGCTGATTGATCCACTTTTTTCCGCTATGCATCCGATAACACGACCGCCGTTGCAGGATAAATCTCTCCGAAGATGCCGTGGGAGTTTGCTATTCCCCAACTTAAGGCGAGAAGTGGCCTTGCTAATGTTATATTTCAACAATTTTTTAAGCTACTGAGGGATTAATCGAAGGAGTCCGTCCGAGAATGGGATCCGCGCTCCCCTGGCTTTGTGACATTTTTCTCTGAGGCTATATCAAAAGCAGGATTTATGCAACTAAGCCCCGTGACCTGTCGTAGCCGGTTGAGAAAAGAATCGGCACGGGCTATGGCGGCCTACAGGAATTGATTAAGTGTGTAGTGATCTTTTGGAGCACCCCGTATTTCCTTTTCACACTTTAAACGTCAGCCTTAGTAAATCTAACACGCAGACTGCCTCCTCCTTCTCATGACATCGTACGCTTGAGGATCTCGAATGTCCGCCCTAACTCTCAGAATCGCGACGCGACTCCACGTGCATTTTACTTCAAAAGCCGCGATGTTATCTTTTAGGTATTTTTACTGAAGTTCGCTGACACCTTCGAGAAGATTCTGGGAGCTTCCTTACGGTGAATCAGGTATCTTGACAGATTGTCGTTCAGGAGTCAATAGGGAAAACCACATTTTCTACGGGATCTCGCGGTTGGATACTGTCGTACAACGCAGCACTCAGCGTAGGTCCTTCCAAAATAGGCCCTATAAAGTCACTGTGGTAGGATAATAAAACATTGGTCCTTACTGGGGAGTAAGCAGTACGTTAGTACATAAATGAACAACTGGGTGGAGGAATTAGAAGAGCTTTATGGATGATGCGTCACAGTGTTTGCTTACGACTGTCTTCCTACTTATCGGCTGCTACCTTAACGCATGTGAGATATGAGCAGCCTACCCAAATTTGCGTGAAATCCTGGTGTGTTGTGTGTGGAAGCCAGGCCGTGTGTGTGGCACATGCAATCGGCCTCTGCGCCCAATCCCCGCATCGGTTGACAGATCAGCTCGGACAGTGGACTGGTGCCTCGGGAAGGGAACTGAGAGTGAGGTCGACAACTCTATCAGCGCATACCCCACGCTATAACTCACCCGACGCTCTTCTAAACTACCACGATGCGCTAAAAGTCGTGGTTCGAAAGATTGTTAACTGACGGGATAACTCGGTCCTTCTCTAAGGACGCAGAATCAGGCTGTAGTGGCTCCTTTTTAATGAGGCCTTTATGGGACTTCCGAGGCGTCCCCTCCCTTCTGGTTGTGCGAATTCTTGGTCTTTTGTGTGCGAACTAGGAGTTGTGGCGGCAGGCCAAGGCGCGGGTTCGAGCAATGCCAGCCACCTGTGCCTGATTCCGCGTCCGGTCTTCTTGACATCGGGCCCAAGTGGGTGAGGAGGAGGAGGAGGAGGAGGAGGAGGAGGAGGAGTAGGAGAGGGTGCGGCAGACGCAGCTCATGTCAGCTATCACTAAACGCAGTGCGGCCCTCTAGATCTGTCAGCCACTGCGTCGCCCAATCATCCCATCAGTGGACATACACAATCGGACAGTGGACTGGTGCCTCGAGGAGGGAAGAGTGAGCTCGACGACTCTCTCAGCGCATACTGCTCGCTGCAAATCATTCGACGCCCTTTTAAACTATCACGATGCGCTAAAAATCGTGGTTCGGGAGATTGCCAACTAACGGGATAATTCAGCCCTTCTCTCTGGACGCAGAATCAGGCTGTTGTGGATCCTTTTTAATGTGGCCTTTATGGGACCTCCATTCAGTTGGGATCCGAGGCGTCCCCTCCCT
>CACRXP010000441.1:453132-478299 GCA_902702965.1 Spirometra erinaceieuropaei | reverse complement strand
GAGGAGGAGGAGGAGGAGGACGGGGTGCCGTAGAGTCAGCTCAAGTCAACTATCACCATAAACAAACTCACGCGCAGGTCACAGTTTCTGCATCCGTCCTGCTGTGGGACACACGGTGGACGTCGCCGGCAACGACGGTCAAACTGTCCTGTGATGAGCGGAGGAGGAGGAGGTGCCGTAGAGGCAGCACAAGTCGAATATCACCATAAACAAACTCACGCGCAAGTCACAGTCCCTGCATCCACCCTGCTGTGGGGCACACGGTGGACATGGGTCGGAAACAACGGTCAAATTGTCACTTATCGACTGTGTAGGCCCTAGCTTTTTAAGACTGAAGCGTCTTCCAAGGTATGGTAATTTGTCAGTCTCACATGTAGTTGCCACGTTGCCTGCTCTGCGTACTGCGCACTGAAGCCTTGTAGTGACGTCAAAGGAGCAGTGAGATGGAGGAGAGCAAGTATAAGTGCAGGAAAGCCGCCTTGTTAAAACGCTAAAACAGTTTTCCGGCATGAGACCTTTTACATTCATTGAATTTGTCACAGGGGATAATCGAGGCTGCACACATGTTGATCTTGAACAGACGTTTTCATCTTCAACTGTGGGGTGAATGAAATGAGACATGTGCGAAGGTCTATTTTTGGCGGATTTTATGGGGGAGAGGCAAATTTATGCCGTAACACCTTCTGGTGCGTAATGGCAGGGATCACAGAACGTCATTAATCCGACGAGAGGCCCACGCTCAGCAGTCGGGTGTTTCGGCACAAGGTTCGGGAGAGGTTGTACTAGTTAACACACAGGTTCAACGACACAAACGGATAACAAGCATTTAGGAGAGCCAACCAGCGGGTGCGCTGCGTTTACGGGGAGAACAGCGGATCAACGAAAACGCCAAGGCGTCAACTGCAAGTACCCTACTTAGGCAACAGTGCGGACGACTTGGTATAAAAAAATGACGGTGCAAAATGCGACGCCCATCTAACTCCTGCCCCATGGATTTAACTATTGCCCTTTAGGTGGCGGCTACCGCCGACTCAGCCGAAGACGTGTAAGGAGAGAAAATGATGCGGACAGGTGCATGTTTCTTCTCCGGAACCGTACTAGTCAATATCTTGCACGAACAGCCAGGGGAGAACGAAAGATGTCAGACGGACGACTGTGAAGTCGAGGGATCGTGCTGAGATTGAAGACGATGTAGAATCAGAAAGTGAAGAGCAGTGTACAGAAATCTGAACATTAGCAATGAAAGCGAATATGTAAAGAACAACGTACGGAATTTGATCCGGGGAAATCATATCCACCCATAACCTTCATGTACGCCTTCTCCAAGAAAGACACCCACAGCTCGTTTCGGTTCGTTGAAAAGGAGCAGAGGAGTTCATCGTTGTAACCCATTGGGAGGTAGTCATCCACAATTACCTAAAAAAATGGTGTAGAAGAATAGCCCCTGTCAGTACTTCACTTACGGTACCTCTCGCAACCGGCGAACTTGACACCCCCCCCCCCTTGGTCACAGCTGTTCACATGCACAAGAGTGACCAAAGTATGGAGATCCGACATACGCTACTGGCACAACCGGCTCAGAATGGCAGCACTGTCTTCGTACTAAGCCGGACGGCAAAATGTGTTAGTAGAGTGAGCAATAACACTACTGACAAAGACGAGAGAGACTGGAATGGACATTTCTGGCTCATTGGCCGTCGTTAGCCAGTCATACCCAACCCCGAAGTGTGGAACACCTGGGGCTTGATCCCGTGACCTGATGGTTACAAGTCCAACGCCCCTAACCATCGTGCCACGAGCTCGTTGTCTTGCCGGTTGCGATCGGGTAGAAGGGCGCTCACTGATCGTGTTACGGAAGTTACTCGTCCCGTTGTGCCCTGAGCAATACTTTTTCTGGTTCGACCACGCGCATGAATAGAGTTACAAACGAAATTTCCTTTTTTCCCCGACCAGACGCCCCAAATCAAGATGAAGGCGAAGACGCGACCTTCCGTAAACTCCCCTTACGAAGCTAGGTCTTCTATTCTTTGAGAAACCTAATAGAATGGAAAGTCCACACCGAAGGGATCGAGCTAAGAGTTCGATACGTACTTAACGGGTTGGTTATAGACAATTGACATGACAGTGATAATCAACTCGGTCTTATTCAACGCACAGTGGTTGACACAACATACGCAACATAGCAACCGAAACCTGAATGGGTTATAAAGGCGTACATTTGATGTTTGTACTTTTGCCGATTCGGGTAATTTGAAAAGGTGGCACTCTGTTGAGGAAAAAATGCTCTAAATCGCTTTTCCGAAAGTAAGACAAAACATGTTTCGGCAAAAGCAGATGTCCAACGCCCTAGCCACTGTGCCACGGGCTCGATGACCGGTCGACAGGAAAGTGAAATCGTTCGTTTTTTGAAATTCTAGTTGTTGGGAGAAGAGCATTGCCTAGAAGCTAGCAAATAATAGTCTATAAACCAAAATTTGTCTGCTTTTGAAGGACGAACGCCTCCCCAATACTAATAAAAACTTTGGGGAGTACAGAGTCGGCAGATTTCGCGTTGTAGGGATCTTACAAAATTCCCGAAATTTCTTGAGACATGTCACCTATGGTGCTAGGAGTCAAGTTGTGGCAGGATAGACACGTTCAAAAAGCTGGAAAAACGCAGTTGTTGACTAGCGCTCACTGGAAGGAGTCTGGATGAGCAACTAGGAGCGCATCATTGAGCATCTGAGGATCCCGCAGCGTCAGATTTCCCGTCGCACAGGATGCAGAAGTAACTTGCATATGGATTGAGTTATCATAACCAAGACATCTGAGGAATTTTCCACGCAGTCTCTTCCTGACTAAGCCAATCGTTGCTAATAGAAGCGATGAGACGAATTCCAGGAAGCAGTTGTGAAGAAAGAGACACGATCACTGGGATAAGAGTTTCATTCACCCGACGTCTCGGATCCCTGCTCAAATCCATTATCAGAGGCAACAGCAGATACGGGTAGTTCATGTATAGGGAGTTGCAGTATTTGAAGGATGCCGTCGCCATGTTACCACTAATCGTGCCAAAATCTACGGCGGTAATGACAAAGTATGCGAAATTCGACTAAATTAGATGCAGCGAAATTATCCGTCGCTCCTATAGATAAATCACGAGTTCCGTCACGCCTTCCATAACGGCATTACGGTCAGGTGCCCAGCCCGCTAATGAAGAGAGGATTGTACTCTAAAATCCTGTCACAGCAACTATGAATAGTCACGTGACACAGCAACAACCAGCGAAAGAAGAGCGATGCGCCTGGGTTTCCGGCGACATAAACCTTCGAAAACGATAGTTTCGGAATCGGCCCAGGCCTGCGCATGTATAAGTGGTTGACAACGAGAGAACAGAATACAAGGACACACCTCGACATAAATCACAGGTTTGTTTTTCTTGAGACAGAGACGTGTCATGTGAGCATGGAAAACAGAAATCAAATGCTGAACTATAAGAAACCACGCCAAGAAAACTATCCCGTTGTGAATAAGAGGGACGTTATCAGAGGCATAGGAGAGTGGGAAAAGATCTAAGGGGCATAAAAAAGGCCGACAGTTTTTAAAGTCGGTACTCGCAGAGTTTATTGTGTTTGTTGTAAAGAGGTATTGACACTTGCCTTGCGAGGAACGCCATTCAGATGAAGTTTTACCATGTACTTTCCACACGGGTTGTACACAGGTTCTCCGTTCGCTTTCTGTGGGTAGATAATGCTAAAGTGCAGAACGAGAAAAAGTGAACAGATGATTCAATGAATCCGAGTGCGAAAATGTCGAGATACTAGCACAGGGTCGAATAGGTAAACAGGAATTTTACAGTAGAGGGCGAGTCTTTCGGGAACATAGTTCACAGCCGTCGCTGTCAGAACGTCAGATACTGAAACTCAAAAACCCATTAAAGAAAATACAAACCCTGCAGCAGCTTGCTAAACTACTGTAAATGGATGAAAAATGCGTGTTAATTTGGTCGACAACGACGAAGTTTTCAGCATACACCAGGAGACTACCCTTTGGGTAAATTTACAAACATTGTACAGAAGTTGGCAATCACGTATTTACTGATATGAAGAATGGAATTGTATTTTTGAGTGAGTTGCAGGAAACCGAAAGAGCAAAATTATACAGTTGCCCCTACAGTTGCCGAAACGACTGGTACGTCTCGGGATTTCAACTAACAACCGTGTTGAGGTCAGGAAAGGGCCTAGAAGCCACAGTTAAAAGTTAAGTCAGAGAGGTGTTCGCAGACCATGTTTTCAGACGACAGCGCATTTGGAGTAGATTTTCCGAGACATAAAGGCAACAATCATATCAAAAACCCAGACAGCTTCCACTTCTTAGTCCCTCGGGGCTGGATTACAGAAGGCATCTAAAGGTACGCGGCGAAAACAAACACGATAAAAGAACGCAATTAACGACAGACGTCAAGGACTGAGAACAAATGTTTGAAACAGACGGATTTTCTTAGCTCTGTCTAGCCGCGACAGTATATTGTTTTTAGTCTTGTCACAAGATTTGTTTAGCATGGCAAGGGATCTCTCTCGAACTAGTGAGCAGTTAAAAAATAATCTGTCTGGGTTTTACATAACTAAGGCGGTGGAGGTGGTCAAGGGAGATAGCAAACAAGGAGTGGAGGCACAAGCCTATGGCGGCACTTTAAAAGGCGTAGTTGCGGAGAAGACGAAAATGCATAAGTGAACGACGCTGCACCACTTAGCAAGCCAATATTCGGAACTGAAAGCTGCACCAAATCGCGATATGAAATAAAAAACAGCTCTGTAGAATCCACGACAGCAAAACGTGATGAGAAAAACCTACTTAGTGATAAGCCGTCTATTGAAACGCCTTTCGTACTGGGCCGCCACAGCCATCGAAGCCACAAAGGAACAGTCGGTGACAACAGTTTGTCGTATTGGAAAACAGGAAACGGCCATGATCATCTGGGGGTTGGGGGCAAAGTCGCTTGGGCGTACCCAGCGAGAAAGCAGGGATCCCTGTTTTTGCGACAATGCAAGCATACCATGACTGTCGCTGAAATAAAACAAAGACATAGGATTTTGCTAGGCAGTTTTCTAAAGATTACTGATTTACCTTGTGGTTGAACATTTTCCACTAGTGTTCCGTCATAACGTAAAACAAAATGATCAAGAGAAGGGAAATTACGTGAAGGGTTGCGGAAAGGCGAAACGTTCACGGTTATCAAGGTAGTCAAGGAAAGGTAGGTATTCGCGGCCATTAATAGTTGAAGTGGATTTCAGGACTCGCAATTCTTCCTTAGAGTAGCCCGAGCCCGATGGCTCTGGAAGAAGGAAGAAATGCTGCCATGGGATATAAGACAACGTAGAATTAAAAAAATATGAGTATAGAGGAAAATGTCTAGATGCTTTTATGAATTCGATTTTCAAAAGAAAAATGTGAGGAGCCGTACTAGGGACCCCAATAAAATTGCACTAGCCTCTGCCTAGCCCTGCACTATCAGCTCAGATTTGTTGGCTTGTGAGCTGATTAGCTTACCGGACACAAACTGCGTAGTTAACTTAGTCTACCGCCGCTGACGCCAATCACGCGAAGGAACTGTTGGACGAATTGCACTTTTGGGGACTACTGGCAAGAGCCGGTCCATCGCAAAACCAGCAACATATTAGCTGCTGAGATAACTCCGGGGTGCCTTGCAAACAGGGCAAATATCAATATCTGACCCTTTAGACAGTGCGACTATATTGAAAGGGATTCTGAGCCACACCTGTTGGCTGGTCAAGGAGGTTTTTATATCCGCGGTGAACGCAAAAAAGCAATGAAAGTGATTAGCAACAACATACGCGGTTGTGGTGATCGACTCCGACCAGTATGATTGGAGAAACTGGCGGATGAGGGATGTAGGGTCGTCTTCAGCTGCTTGAGGGTTTCCGCCCTATAAAAAGCTTAATAGCAAATAACGAAAGAACCTTTCAAGTGCTTGGGTGGCGAGCTTGTTTACTCGTTCTTTAAAGGAAACGTCCGACGACCGAGAATGCTGAACAGGAACAAGGCGTTAGAATACAACACGAAGTCTACTATTTTAAGAAGAAGCTCTATCGCCTGTGTGTATAGAGCGACGGCCTCATCTACGCACTTTGCTCCGTCAGCCTCACAGGCTTCGTTCAGAATACACTTGGCCCGTTCGTACTCCAGCTATTTAAGTTATAATAAATCTCGTCAATTCAGGGCTTACATTACCAGCAGCAGGGGTTGGAGGTTTATATGCATTTTCTAAAACTGTTAAATGAGATAAATGACATACTTTTTAAAGCAGCAAGGTCTTCTGCGTGCTTAGTATACTCGCGCGCTTTAGTAAAAAGGTCCTCATTGGAGGAGCCGGCGGCGCGGGCATTCAAGATGGCTTGCACCGCCTCCGTATAATAGAAGATTGCGAGCTGGTAGTCTTTTTTATCTTCGTATTTGCGTGCCTCCGCAGCAAAATGCAAGGCGTCGCTTTCTAATTTGGCCGGGTCCGCCATAGAAGACCCCAGAAAACCAAAATACGAGTTGATTCGCCGTTAATTTAAAAAGGGCGGCTCGGCTCTAGAAAACTAAAACGTGCCGGTAAATTTCATAAGGGAGTTACGTGTGTCAGTAATTTGGGATAACTGTTGCAAGAATGCTTGTTTAACATAGAATATTTTACCTGTTGCTGGCTTGTGAAGGCTCTCGTGGTGATTAAAAACTCCATAATTCGTGAACGGCAAATGTAAACGGTAGGACAGCTAGGGAGCCTGTCATACCATAGTGAGCGTTTAAGTGCAGGTGCGGCCTCACTCTTAATTAACTAAGATACCATTTTCCCGAAAGAAGCGCAACCAACGATGAAATGACTTGAAGTAAGGATTTAGCTTCATCGTATAATTTTGTGGATTTCTACCCTGGAAACGTGTAGGGCTCACAGGATCAGAGGAGTTACATGGCTGACTTTTCTGAGGGCTTGGTCGGCTCTCCGTTGTTTAAGTTTTATATGTGAAAAATTGGCCAAAATTTAAAATAAGCAACTGGATTAATTGGCCTTAGACTGACTGGCTTTCTCCGTCTTCCGCTGTCTTGGCCCTCTGGCCGTTGCTTATGAATCACGGCAGCATCCTGTGTTGTGTCATCACCTCATCAGGTGTCGGTTACACCTCTGTTCCTCTTTTGAGTTAGTTAGTCGACGGGCCGTGTTTACCTTAGTATTTTTAAGCTCCATGCGACCGTTTTGTCCTCATGACGGCGTATGTAATGACGAAGAACTCTACAGGCCGCAGGAAAGTTAAGATGCCTGTGTATGAAGTTGACACCTGAATGCCAGGTCTCAGGTGTGAGACCTTCTGTCCTTGAGGTGATCCCGCCTAAGATGGCTGTTCTTTGGAAGTCGAAACTGCTGCTGATTTCCCCAGAGTGCTTTGCAAGCCGTGAGTTCGGCTCTAGTCTCGGAGTTATCAGTTTGTGCACGAGTGAGCGGGTCTGCAATTTTCGTCTGTTTTGCTCAGTTCGTCGCAGTCGCCATTGTCACTACGTATTTTATAGACAACTGCTGAGGTTTCAGTGGGTGGCATTATGTCTTTGGGTGGCATCAAACAGCGATAAATTGTTGCCTGGGATGGATTGGTAATACCTGCTTTGGCGGATCTTAACAGTCGCGAAACTGCCTAGGAGACTAGTTTAACGTGGTGAATAGTCGTTTAGGCTTCGTCTTGTTGATCATGCATGCATATATATGTATGTAAGTATATGTATATATTTGGAGGGTTAGAGACAGAGCCCTTGATTATCTCATTTGTATGCATTGCTTGCGCAGATTCGCACTCTTGCGGCCGTCCTCTCTTCACTCGACGGTTGCTCTGCTTAATAAAATAGCGTGAGCGCCCATTGGTTTGAAAAAGGTGCAAGCCTAATTTGAAACCAAGATTGTGAAGACATTTGAATAATGTCATTGTCCGGGCAGTGCGCAGTTACTAAATAGTCTTAACTATTCCGTTTCTCTCGCTAGGTTCAGTCCACTGATGTGGACGTTGAGTAACTACCACTACACTATGATCCTCAGTGGCGCATCTTCTTTGGCTTATTAAATCGCTCCCGTATAATCTCGCTAAGTGGTTATACAGGCACCCGAAGCGCCTCGCCGATGGATAACAATATAGCTTTAGAAATTCCCATGCATTCCTCCAGAAGATCTATGGCTTTGGGGTAAATCCTGATGAGTGTATCCCATCGTTTGATGTGGCTACCCTGTTTTCCTCAATACCACATGACCTGGTGGTTGAGAGCGCAACCCGACACCTGCGAGATAATGCGGCCAATCTTCCAATGCAACATGTCCCAGAAATGTTTAGACTCTTTCCCTCTCTCTTAAGAACTACTGTCCGTTCGGTGAAAAGTTTTATGAAAGAACCCACTCTCTCATATCGGTTATATGGCTCAACGGATAGCCGGTCAACTTTGTTAAGAGCTGTCTCGGGCACCAAAGACAACCACGAAATTTCTGTTCTAATAGACAACCATAACTGCGGAAATTCTACTTCCTACTCCACATGTAGGGCATCTTCGAAGCAATCACTGGACAACTAAACTGGTTTGGCACCTCCATTGCTTACAAGTTGGCGTCCTCCCTGAGCGCAACATTATTCCAGGTAAAAGACCTCATACTCGTAGAGCAGCAAACTAATGTCGTCTACCGTATGCCGTGCGTTAACTGCTCTTGCCATTATGTTGGTCATACACACTAAGGAATTAGGTCGCGCATAAATGAGCATAAAATAGCTATCCGCCGTCGCAACGCTTCGTCGATCGTGTTTGCATACGCCCCTGAATGTAACCATCGCTTCAATAGGGAAGGAACTAACGTCATTGCCAGGGCTGTCACCAAACTGGATCGAGAATTCTTGGGGGCCTGGCACTCTAATACAACCAGCATCAATCGACATGTCGATATGGACGCTTATAACAAAGGTCCGATTACCCGGTTCTCTGACTTGCAGCCACGACCTAACAACAGCCGCTAACCCATACTGAGCCATCTAGAATCTCATTATTTCGCTACTTCCGCTCCCAGACACAGCAAGCCGGAACGGCAATCCCTAACAGCCGCAACGTTGGCTCACTGACCTCTGCTTCGATGCCGGATCGGCGACCACTAGATCCACCGACTGCAGTCCCTTTGGCCATCCATCCACATCTTCTAGCCGCAACAGTCTCCCCTTCCCTCCCACGCTTTAGACTCTAACTTGATTGTATGCCCACTACTTTTCACGTACTAGTTGCTTGTCTGTCAGTGGCTGTCCAGCCACGCCAACCAATATAGTCTGATCATTTAAATTTCTCCTTTTTTTCGAGCAAACAAGCTCGAAACAGTTCTGTATCAATCTACGCCCCAGACCCTGTCGTCTCCCCTCTGCTATCCTAGCTTTACCTGCTGCGGCCTGGAAAGTGGTCGTTTGTTCGTGATCCCTATCACTCATAAGCAGCCTGTTTTCTATGGGAAGTCGATGGATCGGTGCGCGCCCATTTCTGAGTTAATATAGATATATGCATGTATTTAGAAGGCAAATACGTTCTCTGGAAATAGGAGAAAACTATACTGAGTAAATTTTCAACGTTGGTTCCCCGTATCGTCATCAGACTCGAGTAATGTGAAATTAACATTTAACATTTCAAACGCGCCGAGAAATCAATATTCGTTTGGTGCTTCGGCCAGTGAGATGCCGTCATGTGCATCAGTCGGTATTAGTTGGTTTTCGATTCTTCCACTTTCCCTTGAGGTTTTTGTACGTGGCATCTAACTCGATATGCCTATTGATGTATGACTCATCGAAGTGCATGCTTCAAGAAACTCTCGACCTTTTTAGATGGGCAAACTCCGACAGTGCGAGTTTTGTCCCATGCGAAAGTGTGCCCAGTATCAAGAGTGTGCATGGCCACTTGAGGCAGGTGGTCTCGCCTCTTAACTGCCAGCTGATGTTCGTGGATGCTTGTAGAGGCAAATTTTCCCGTTTTGCCTCAATATACCGCATCATGGACATCGCATGGGATCTTATAGACAACTTCCTTTTTATCAAGGTAGCCAGCCCTATCCTTAGGGTGTACAAGCAGCGGGCGTAAAGTCTTTGCCGGCTTGTGCGCCACTTTTATCTGGTGTTTTCTCAAGTGTCTTTCGACAAGTTCAGACACATTCTTGACGTAAGGAACTATTCGCCAAGTGTTTACTTTGGACGCTTGATTGGAACTATCTAGTTCCTTTGTTTTTCGTTGGAGCACCTTTTAGTTGTTGAGCAAAAATGCACTGCTCTGATGAAGAAAACTGCAAAGTTGAACTAAACTGCCTGTTTGAATTATTTTCCCAGAACGTTTACCCTAGAGATTTTGAACGTCGATGCATGAGACAACGAGAAACAAAAACGAAGGAACTAGATAGTTCCAATCAAGCGTATATATATGTTTACATAGGTCTTTAGGATGCATTACGGGAAGGACGGTTTTCACTCTCCGCTCCCCCGTCCACTTTCCTTTTGGCCCTCCAATCGTAGCCATTATACGGTCGGCTGTCGGTGATAGAGACCCTTCAATGTTTGTCTGTCAAACAACAGCTGACCGCACAGACTGTCAAAAATAATAATTGTATTTAATGCCAGGTTTCAGGTATTATTAGGGAAGCGTTAAACACTAATTCGGCCAGTACTTAGTGTAATGAGTGAGCAGTGACGATTCATAGAGTGATAAATGACGTTTAATATTCTTTAAACAGAGACACATATCAGATTTAGGCATGCGTCGAAGTCACACTCTCGAGGAAATTTACATGCGTTTCATGGTTTCAGAGACGTTCTCCGTGCAGAAGAGATCGGGATTCCTGTTTGTGCTCATGCTTGACATAAACATTTAATTACTAAGCCGCGTAAATCCCTGATGCAGAGAAAGAAGTGCCCGGGAGGCTTGTTCTCTTAAAACGTTTCGCTCTCTCTTATAAAAGGTCGGGGAAAATGGCTGGCACGACTATATCTGCGGAATAAGTGAGGTTGCATTTGTAATAAATGCGTCTTGTGTGCCTGTTCCAATCCTGCTCTGGAGCGCACGGGAGGCGTAGTCGAAACCGACGGTCTAACTGTCATGCCGTTCGTAGTTTTTGGGAGGACGACAACCTTTAGGATTCCACCTTCGTACACTGTGAAAACAGTCATAGGGCTGTATCTTATTGTTCATTTCTATCTATACTGGGGATTGTTGCCTTTTAATTTCCATGAAATTAACTACGAGCTTGGAGTAGTTCAGTTTATTTAAGGTCTATAGACACAGACCGAATGAATATAACGAGGTTATCAGAGTCGCCGATTAGGCACGCTATCAGACGCCTTGTTGAAGTCGAAAAAGATGACATTCACTGGACAGTCCTGGTCAGGGACTTTAGTCCCTTTTCCTGAGAGTAAAAGCCACTCATAAGGCATAAGTGACCACGATGATACCCGTTCTGGGAAGAACACGATCGGTTTCTCTGCTCTCAATATGTTTTTAAGCGCCTCCTTGTTAGTAGTTTCATTACCTCGTATAATGTGCGAGTTAACTTAATGGGGCGATAATTTTCGGACTCCAACTTGGACCCACCCTTTTCGCACGGAGAAGTAAAGGTGGCTTTCCATTCTTCCAGCAATTCGCCTCCTTTCGCTGATTTTTTTAAACATCATAGTCACTGGCTCGTACAATACGTCCAGTTATTCATGAAATGCAAATGGATGAATTCTATCTGAATCAGATGATTTGACTGGTTCCAAATGGAATTATTCTGCCCTTATCGATGTGGGCGAGAAACGAGGATTATCTTCTTGTACAAGCGACGCAGAACTTTCATGTTGTAATGAGCAGGGGACAAGACAAACATTCATTTCATGAGTGAATGAATACTCACCGAAAGTCAGGACCCCCAATTATAGTCGACGAGTCAGGACAAGTAATAACAAACGACAACCAGGTAGCAAATTATTCGACCAGTATTTCCCAACTAAGTATACCATAGGAAAAGACCCGATCCCGCAACCGACCAATATGATAAACCACACATTTAATGAGGTCTCTTTTAGTGAAGAAGCGGTCGAATGTTATTAAACTGCTTTCAAACACCACCTACGGGACGGACAAAATCCCACCATGTACGTTGAAGCATATAATATATGCTCATAGTCATTCGTCGTAATCCAGTCAAATGCGATTTTCGAAACTTTTAAAAGTAGTTGACCACTGTACCTATCTTTAAAGAAAGGCAACTGATCCGATGCCCAGAGTTATCGTGATGTTCACCGAACAATGGCGATAGCAAATATCCCCGAAAAATTATTTACAACCAAGTGCTAGGCCATCTCATAAGCACTAATCTCACTTCTCCTCTCAACATGCCTTTTTATCGAAAACGTCGTTTCAGACCTGACATTTCTATTTTCCAGAGTTCGTTTCCAGTAATAGAGATGGCGAAAACGCGGTAGCTACAGTATACTTCGACCTAAAATAGCCTTTAACAAAGTTCCCCAAAAACTGAACTGAACATAAAAGATTCCAAATTAAGCAAGTAGTTCATGAAATTAGACCCCCTACTGAAGTTTTGTCGAATCAGGTCTTCAACACCGATATTAAATGGTAAAAATTCGAAATTTGGTCTCAAAACCATCCCATATTTCCAGTGGAGTACTTCACAGCACTATCCTAGCCCTTCTTCTATTTCTCATAAATATTCACCGCTTATCACTCATGCCAACCTCAGCAAGAACGTTTTTAAAGGCAGACGGCCTTAAATTCGCATATGCGTATAACGAGTATACAGTAGCTAATATGTACAGGACAGTTGAAACCGATCTTAGAAAAGGTAGCAAATGGAGAACTTGATGGAAGATGTCATCTCCTGATTTCGGCCCGTAAAAACTTCCCCGAGAATTTCCGAGGATAGCGAAGCAAAAGGAGCCCGATCAATAAAATAGTTAAGTATGAGCTATACAAATGCTTTTGGCTTATCCCACCACGTTAAACGAATATCACCGAAAGCCACTCGCATATGCGGATTGCCATGCAAGGATTTCGCCTTAAATGCACTAAAAATACGACTTTTTAAATAGGCGTTTTGCATATCCTAGATTTTTGCTCACTTTTCTTTGGCATGGTGACCTAAGATTGCCGAAGAAATTAGCAGGCATTTAAAAACATTTTACTAGATCTTTGTCCAAACGTGATGGCGCCCAGTGTTTATACTTAAAGCTTTATCATAAATACGGTCTTCGACCCCTCTGAATGAGGGGACTCCAAAATAGTATAAATTCCCTGTCCAAGGTTACACCTAGCTAAGATATTCCCAAAACGAAGTTATTACCAAACTGAAACGCCCCCGAAACACTAGAAGTAATTAAGACATTATACGAATCCCAAAATTTAAATGTCCCGGCAGTCAAACTTCTTTGAAGACTTTGAAGAAGGAGACACGATCACTGGGATAAGAGCTTGATTAACCCGACGTTTGGGATTCCCGTTGGAACCCATCATCAGAGACAAAAAAGCAGATACCCCTATCCGGTTTTTTGTCTCTGATGATGGGTTCGAGCAGGAATCCCAAACGTCAGGCTAATAAAACTCTTGTCCCAGTGATCGTGTCTCCCTCTTCAAGACCGCTTCCTGAGACTCGTCTCTTCGCGCCTATTGGGAATATGCGACTATCTTCAATGCCTTCACAGGTTCTTTTTGAAAAAAGACGAGGTTTAATAGAATTTAAGATAAAACTAAAAATCCTTTTAAATAGCAATGCACATTCAGTTTTGAGCAAGATTGGACATACTTCAAGCTCATTCTTCGATAAAGGATTTGGTCCAAAGGAGTTCTGACGATGCCAGCCACTTGAGCAGCACCGGAACATAAGCGCGAAAACAAATAAATTTGAGATAGTCAACGTCATTAATAAGCAAAGCACAAATAGAGATATCCCTTCTTTACCCCACTATTCGTTCCCCATAGGTAAATTACCCGACATTAATTACTCCTTAAGGAATAACTATTAACCCATAAGGCAGAGTGAGTAATTAGAAAGGATGGAATTTCATCAAAATTGGACGGGGCCAAGCTCCATCTAGCCCCGGATTGCCACTGGGGCCATGTGTTGGCAGGGTAGTTTGCTGAAATTTTGATGCTAACTACAAAAACATTGGTGTACGGAAGCAATTCCGGATGCGGTTCAGTTCAGTTTACTGAAGAAATTAGGCGGGGCCACTGAGTACCCCATGCGCAACGGGAAATTAGATGGAACATACATAGAAATAATATAGGTTGAAGTAGTTTAAAGGGGTCACACAGATAAGAACTTTTGAGAATGAGTCTGAGGGGTTAATTAAGTCCCTAATTTCTCCAGCCCACTTTGGAACATAAATATGTCAAGGTTTTTTTCAAAGCTGCCTATTAATGATGATATTGCGACAATTGCTGGCATGGCACTCTAAGTGAAGAACTCGGACGCAAACGCAGTCGCTGGAAGGCGTGCCTCCGTGGCGCAATCGGTTAGCGCGTTCGGCTGTTAACCGAAAGGTTGGTGGTTCGAGCCCACCCGGGGGCGCCATTTTCGTGAATATTATTGGGACAGTGCTGATGTGTGGACTTACTAACTTTTATCTTTGCCTTTCGGGAGTTATGTCCTCCTAAATGGTTTACCCCTTATATTTGTCCTAGAGTCAACAAACAAATTTCACCCAAGTTTGTACACGATATAATACATTTCGTCGTGGTTGCTGGAAATAGATCAAATGTCATATGGCGCCATGAAACAACAGTTGAAATTTATGCAACGTCAGTGGGTTCGGATTATAGAGGGAACAGATGACTATCAAAATCTTCCATACAAGCACCCGTGAAGGTTTAGTATGCTATATTACTTTTAACGATGCGATTGGGTGTGGGGGTGCTAGCTCAGATGGTAGAGCGCTCGCTTAGCATGCGAGAGGTACTGGGATCGATGCCCAGGCACTCCAGTCGAGCCCCTTTTGTCGTTTTAGGAATTTTGATGTGGGTCCGAAGACTCGACCGCAGTACAGCTAACACATCGATGTGTCGTCCAACAGGTGTGTGTGTGTGTTGTGTGGAGTGGCGGACTGGTGAGCTGGGGACGGGCTGAAGCAGCACCTTCCACGGCCCTCTCACGCAAGTGAGAGACACGCCGTTCAACCCCCGTTGTGTGAAATCCTGGTGTTTTGTGTGTATGGGGGGTCAGGTCGTGCTCGTGGCGCGCGCAGCCATGGTAGGTCGATCAGGCCAGCCACCGCGCCCATTTGCCACTCCAGTCTGCTGGCCGGCTCGGACAGCGGCTGCGGTGTGGGAATGGGAAGGGAGAGTGAGGTCGACGACTTAGCGCATTTCCTCATCACTATAAACAATCTGACACGCTTGAAGCTATCACGGTGCGCTAAAAGCCGTTGCTTGGAAGGTTGCCAACTGACGGGATAACTTGGACCTCCTTCTCGACTGGTGGGGGTCTAAGAGTCAGGCTGCAATGGCTCCTTAATGTGGCCTTTATGGCACTCCCACCACAGTGTGGGATCCGAGCCAGGCGTCGGCGGCACGCCTAGGTGCGGCTTCGGCCGTGCCAGCTTCCAGTCTCGGTTGTGTTGGTTGAAATCCAGGTTATTTGTTGTGTGGACCAGGGGGTGTGGTGGAACTCCAAGGTGAGGATCCGTCCGAGCCATCCACCTGCGGCCTCCCTCGTCTCCGGTCTACTTGACTCCGTCTTGACACCGGGTTCGGACGAGGGAGGAGGAGAGAGTGTAGGTAGACGCAGCGCAAGTCTTCTGGCACTACAAACCCCTGTGCAAGTCACCGTACGTGTTCCCACCGTATGCTGCAGCTGTGGGGCACACGGTGGACATAATCGAAATCGATGGTCGAACTGTCATTATAGTCCTATTTCTCTGCTTGATCTTAACTCATTGTAGAAACCGAAGAGCCAATCCCGGGCAAGGTCACAGAAGAGGACGCCTGGTTGGACAAGGATGACTTCGGTTTCCCCCCCCTCCCCTCCGTGGCGTGTGCGGTAGGATCTTCTGACTGCCTGCTTGTATTTCACTTTTTTTCTTCCTCTTGAGCACCCTTGTGTCTCGTTCCCACTTCTCTCTCCCGCCATTTCCGTTCCCTTATAATCACTCACCCTCCTTCGACGAGATCTTCTGATTTGGAACGGTGTTCTATCCGCTTGTTTGCTAAAAAACTTGTGGCAGCGGTGGGATACGAACCCACACCTTTTCAATCCCCTTTTATTTTCCCCATGCCCCTGACCGCCAGCTGTTTTGCGACCCAGTCGGGCTCCACCCTCCCCAGCCTTCCGACCTGGTACATTTGATTCCCGACTCTCCCGGGTTCTCCTCTGAACAGATCAGCGCTGTTCGAAACCTTATGTTCCAAAACTCCGCTGCGTTCGCGTGGGATTGTGAACCCCTTGGAAGAAAGAATGTATTGTAGCATACTATCGATACGGGTTCGGCTCGACCAATCCGTCAACCCCTCCGCCGCGTACCCGTGCATTTCCAGAAACAGTTAGAGCAAACCATCAAAGTCATGCTGGACAAGCACGTCATTCGCCACTCGTCCTCACCTTGGGCCTCTCCAATCGTCCTCGTTAAAAAGAAAGATGGATCTTTGCGATTATGTGTTGATTACCGGAAGTTGAATGTCGTAACCGTCAAAGATTCCTTCCCACTTTCACGCATTGACACCAACCTAGAGTCACTCGCAAGAGCTGCATGTTTCTCCACATTCGATTAGCAGTCCGGCTACTGGCAGGCGGAGATGGCTCCCGAGGACAGGTCTAAGACTGCATTTTCCATCCCCTTTGGGTTGCATGAGTTTGAAACTATGCCATTTGGCTTGACAAACGCGCCTGCAACCTTTCAACGTTTGATGGCCTCGGTCTTACGGGATTTAGAAACTATAACTTTCACTCTGTGGGATGTGACTGCTGCGATTCGGCGTTTTCGTCAATCTTATAGTCCAGGCCCTGATGGTGTCCCAGTAAGCATTTTAAAAGCCGATGCAAACACGATCTTCCCATCCCTCTTATGCAAGATATTTAATCTTGCTCTTGAAAGTGAAACTTACCCTAACTTGTGGAAGGAATCACACATTTTGCCCATTCCTAAGCACGGTAAATCTACATCATTTGATGACTTTCGGCCAATAAACACCCTCCCTGCAGTTTCGAAGATCTTAGAGACATTGATCAAGGATAAGATGATGTGTCACTTAACAGCGAATAACTTACTGAGTGCTGCTCAGCATGGATTCGTCAAAGCTCGATCTTGTGACACCTGTCAACTCTCTTTCTTTGACTATGTTCTCCAATCTAGGGACCATGGTTTTGCTCTTTACACAGTATATTTCGATTTCACTAAGGCTTTTGACCGTGTTGACCATGCTCTTCTCCTCTTGAAATTGTCCTCTTTCGGAATAGGTAGCAAACTTTTGAATTTTATATCCTCTTATTTGGGCACTCGCACACAACGAGTTAAGATTTCCAATACCATCTCCAACCCCACACGTGTGAGGAGTGGAGTCATTCAGGGTAGTGTACTCGGCCCGCTTTTATTTTGCCTTTTCGTTAATGATGTACCCGATTTATTTCAGAATGGTAAGCCTTTCATGCATGCCGATGATCTTAAAGTTGCATATCGATATAAGCTGGCAGATCGTGACATCGTGCTTGAGCTCCTAAAGAGCGATCTACAGGCTTTCGCCCAGTGGTGCCGCACATGGCGCCTTTTTCTTTCTTGGCATAAGTGCTCAGTCATGGTGGTTGGCGACGACCGCCAACCACAACTAAGTATTGAAGGTCACGCAATAAATGTGCCAGGGGTTATAAAGGATTTGGGCGTATCATGCTCCAAGAGTCTCAATCTCTCGGAGCACTGTGCCTTGATAGTCTCCAAAGCACGTAGAACGACCGGGTTTATCCTCCGAAATTTTAAAACTAGGGACATTAGAATCCGCCTTTTCAACATGTACGTTAGACCTGGTCTGGAATACTGTTCGTTTTCATTTAGCTTCATGCGTGCTACTGAGCGGAAGAAAATAGAATCCGTTCAACACTTTTTTACCAAGAGAATTTTAACCCCAGAACACAGACATTTGTCTTACCAAGAACGTTGCCGCCTTACAGGCCTCGATCCTTTATGGTTCCGTAGATTACAAAAGGGACTATTTTTGCTATTTAAACTCTTATATAATCACACATTTAACCCGCTCACCTCTTTAAGACATCATATCCACCCACGACGTAACAGTCACCGCGAGGTCTTCTTATTTCTGCCTCTGGCACGTACTGTTAAATATCGTCGGTTCTTTTCTGTAAATGCAATTGCTATTTGGAATAAACTACCCATGAGTGTGAAAACTCTGCAAAATTTTCCTTTATTTAAGAGAACTATTACTCGATTTTTGCATTCAGAAAAGCTCCCACAAATTTTGGGTGCTGAATCTACTGATCGACTGTACCGTAGCGATGGCGTTTGTGGTCTCTGAACACTATGGCCGGTCTCACCAGCTGTTCCTCAACGCCTCTACTTTGACTATCCCCAAATTCATGAAAGGAATTTGACGTCCGATAATCTCCGATACCGTGCAACCTCCCCCCTTCTTGACGGTCGATATTCTCCCACCGCCGGCAGTTTTTTCCCCTGAGCCCTCCAAACCACAAAGACCACCATCAACTATATTTTTATCCCTTTAGCTCAGGCGTTTTTTTCACTGCTGGTCGGATTTGTGTTTAATCGCTTCCCTTGACAATGCCTGTAAACTGGCATTAAATAAAAATTTATTTATTTATTTATGACCTATTACGTGCTTAGCCGAACTTTTACATATTTGTGCGCTGGGTACCTATTCGTAATCCGGCATCTTATAAAAGTATGCATATAATAAATTAATATAACCCTAAAATAATTAATATGGTCCTAGCATAATTTTGTTTAAGTCTCCCCCACAGCCTACCCTAAACCAATCAACAATGGCAGACTCAGTATTAAAGCCCTTGGCGCCTGGATAAGCTATAAATACGGGCGAGGATTCACTTTCCGGAACCCCGTGGCCGGTGGCCGCTAATCGGACGGGAAACACCTGTCGCCTTCTCCTCTAGATCCCAGTTTTCCAGCCGCCCCTGTGGACAGTCCCCCTGGACTCAGTTTATTTTTTGTAATCAAGATTCATCTCTTAGTTTCTCTTTGTACTCAGGTCCTTCAGTAAAGTAGCTACTAGTCTCCGTCTTCTCCTGTTGGGCCTCGTTGACTATATACTCTCGCTAGACGAAAACGTTACGAATTGGTGGCAGCGGCGACCCCAGTCGATATGTCGGACAATCTGGTCGGTAAACTCGACAAGGAGTTGCAGAAACTTGCTTTCCCAACCGCCAGCGAACCACCCTCTGCCAAGCTCAGCCGCGCGGGTAATTTTGATCGGTGAGCCCCTCTCATGGAGGACTACCTGCGGGATATTGCCGCAATTTGCCAAGGCTCAGCCATTCTGGCTCAGTTTGATGACGACGTTTACAACCTGGTTCGGACTATCGGCGTGTCATCCTCTATGTCGGAAACGGAGACCCTGAAGAAATTCGGGGGAATCCCTGAAGTACGACACCTTCCTGGCTGGAGCGCTCTGACTTTCGCCGTCGAACGCAAGAACCTCTGGAAGGGGTACTCGAATTCCACCAGGCTCTCCTTTTCCTCGGGCACGGGCTTACCTGGGAGCGAAAAAAGCAAAGCGCTTAGTAGTGGAGGAAGCTGGAGGAAGTATAACCAAGGGAGACTTGCGAAGATTGTATGGGCGATTACTAGGGGTAAATGCTGAAATCAGAGGAAGTTTTGAACTATGATTAATGCAAAAGAGGAGACAGAAGCCTGCTTCTAGTCTTCAAACCCATAAATATTTTAGGCTAGTTAGCTGACATCTATCTGAGTAGGAGATAGTTGGATATTCCGTGCCTAAAATGTTTTTAGTAAAAGGTCTTTGAACATTTTAAATTGTTGAACGAACAGCCGCGTTCATCAAACCAAAGACTGCGCAACAATACTCGGGTTTGGGAAGTGCAAACATACGATACTGTCTAAAGTTAATTTCCCGATGATAAAAATTGTAAGAAATAAAACCACATATCTGGGCAACTTTGGCTGTAATTCTGTCAGCGTGTAGCGAGAGATCAAGATTCTTTGAGCAGCTTAAACCTAAATCCTTGATGGTGATACATTCAGTCATAGGTGTGCCTTGAAGGACCACTGATTGATGTAGCCTATCAGGTCCAAAACACATAGCGACATTTAGACAGAGAGAATTCCATTAGTCATTCTGAACTACATGCTGAGAGAGCAAGTCAGCATGAATTTCCTCCAGGCAATGAAGGCTTGCAGATTGATTGGAAGAATATACACATTTGAGATCATCGGCATAAACAAATGGCTGGGAATGTTTAACTGCCAAGATATCATTTATGTAAAGAAAGAACAAAAGAGGACCTAAAACGGTACCATGTAGGACACCACTTACAATAGGGCTTTCACTGGAAAGTGAAGATTCCATTAAAAAATTCTGTTTACGATTAGACAGGTATGAATTGATAAGGTCTATTAGGGGACTTCGAATTCCCAGTCACACTTGTTAGTTATGACATCTCTTGCCTGACTGATCTTGCTTTGAGAGAGACAATGCTGAGCGAATTCCTAATATGTAGGTTTCGCTCATTGCTGCTTATAAAAAAGAGAGAGCTGTTGAAATGAAGCAATCGGTGGAAAACAAAGTTGTTGTGGTCTAAACTATGTGGGGGAATTACCACTAAGTAGAGATGCAGCATTGTGTGGAAAAATATTTGAGCAGGACACAGGAAGAGGAATGTCACTTTGTTGGGTTGGAAAAATAGGGGACATAAAATAGGATTTTATGAATTTTGAGCACAAAATGAGGGGTAGATGATGATGTATAGCGGACGAAATGGCTTCGAGAAACAGCTTACATTAGAAAAGGGCTTAAGTATTTGGGGTGTCAGGCTAGCAGTGGGATTGGAAAAGTTATCAGCAACGCTATATACATGTTTCTTGCAGGCTGGTGTGCAAGTGGGCTTCACAACTGGGATGTTTACGTTAAGTTGAGAATTCGGGATTTGAACAAGTAAAGATCTCCCTGAGCTATCATGTGGCATATTTGACCTAACTGCTAGGTCAGACCTGAGTGGCCAGATGCGGGAAAGGGATGGATTCGATCCAGGTTTATTAACTAATTCATCATCTTGAATGCAGGAGGTCGGTTGTGGTTCGACGACTGGCACATCTTTACTGTTAAGATCATGCACCCTAGTAAATTTGGTAGCCGCATTTGAGCAATCCCTGCTGCTTGGGGGCGTTTAAAAGTGGCCGGATTCAAATGACTCAGTTGAAGAGCTGGATGGAACTGTGGCCGCTGCAGATGGGGGGGGGGGGACTTGGTTGACGCCCGATGGGAATCTGCTTTAGAGGCAAATGACAGATAAGTAGAATTCTGGGGTGGCTTTACGTTTGTAATTGAGGGAGAAACTCTTCGTCGCAGTGGAGTTTTATCTCGAGTAATAAAAAATTTATTTCCCCTGAGATTTTGAGCTGAGCGCTCTAAATGGGAAAAAATAAAGTCTTCTTCTATCGACGAAAATAGTTTGACGAGAATTGGTGGATTTTCGCTTCTAGATGAAAGTCCTTCAGTTTCAGCGACGCTAAAGTTGAAGCCCCATGAGTAAAGAAGGTGTAAAGTGACATCGATCGACTGTCTACTCTTAGAAGCGTTTTTTAAAATAAATTAAAAGCTTCGCTTGTGCCTGTCATCTGTCTCACTAGCAACCAGGCAATGAGAAGCATGATCTTCCCAAAATGCTGAGATATATATGTTGGCAAATTTCCTTCAGGAAGGACACCACGAACGGAAAAAATATTCACACCGAGACATAAAATTGTTAAAATTATCGAGCGCTCCTAGGTATATTTTTTCATATGTGCAATGGGTTTCAAATGGAATTTAGTTTCCTTCAGATTTCGACGAAGGGTAGCCTGAGGTTTCATGTCGAAAAAGCAAAACAAGACTTTAGTCCATATTTGTAGTGATGATAGCCGCCGAAACTTCGAGGATATAAGGATTATAAGGATGAGGCTATGCATGATGAAGCAATTTCGGAAAACTATCAAAATTTGTGGACCAGACAGCACAATTGATACTAAGCAATTTTTACTCATTAACACAATTCGAAATTGGAAAAACAGGTAAGTGCGAATTTTGTAGTTAGCAAAACCAAACTGTGAGTAAATTTGTATTGAATAATGAGGCTATGTAGGATAACATGGAGAGCAGTAAAGTTGTCTTACTAGTAAATAAATCGACAATAAAAGCAGTCAGAGGAGACGCTTTTCGTTTAAAATATAATGTTATTCAACATTTTGCGAGGAAAAACTTTTATATATGCGAATAAATCTTAATAGGATTGAGGCTATGTTGGGTGAAAAACTATGACACCTTCTTTCCGCTTTATGATAAATTGACAAAACACGACGAGAAGATGAGATGACTTATGACCACAATAAGAAATTTTGCCAGATTTACACTGGAAAACTGTGCAAGAGATCATGAAATCGAATTAAAAATCTAGATTTCACTAATCTTTTCAAAATCGTGCTGCGCGCGTTGACCTTCAGCTTGAGCAGACGACTTTTCCTGGCCGCATCAGAAGAACGACATGCAAAATGTTGTCCGGTCATGTGAACACTGTCTAGGCCTCAAGCCTCCCAGCCAATCCTACAGAGCCCCTCTTCAGCCAATCAAGACAGGCTACCCGAACGAGAGGGTAGCGATGGACCTCGTTGGCCCGGTCACACCGTTCGCTAGAGGAAATAGATTATCCTCGTCATGGTGGACTGTTTCACCAAGATGGCTGAGGCAGTGCTTCTGCCCGATCCGTCTTCTCCCACAGTAGCCCGGCCATCTTCAACGGGTGGGTCTGCCGCTGGGGAGCCCCAGACCAACTTCACTCAGACGGAGGCTCGTCGTTCGAGAGTCCCGTCATACACGAGTTGTGTAAGGCTCTGAGGATTAAGCAGACTCGTACTACCGCGTACCATCCACAAGGCAATGGCCAGGTGGAAAGGACAAACCGGAGGTTTATCAACCTGTTGAGGAATTTTGTCGACCGGAAATCATCACTCATATGGAAGGAAGCCCTGCCAGTATGTATGTTGGCTTATCGGTCCACGGAAAAAGCCACTTCACAATATACCCCGTTTTTCCGAACGTGCGGGAGGAAGATGCGACTCTCTGTGGATCTCCAACTCCATCCTACGCATCCAGTAAAGAACGTCAACACACACGCCTCAAGGATGTGGAAAACCCTGCGTATAGCACCAGAGGAAGAGCGAGTGCATCTTCAGGAAGGTCAGCACCGTCAAAAAGCATTCTATGATCGCCTAGCACATGGAGCCCCATACAAAGAGGGAGACATCGTGTGGATGCGAAATTTGGCAGCGTCGCCGCATATACCTTCGAAATTTAGCACAACATGGAGAAACCCGTGGGTAGTTAGAAAGGTCCTCTCCGACACGACTTGCGTCGTTCGCAGCCAGGACAGGTCATACTCGGAAGAGTTTGTAGCAGTTCGCGTCTCCTTGCCCTCCGCCTTTGCCACGCTGCCTTTCTGTCCGCCTAACACTCCTTGTCGATGCGCTGCTGGACACGTGTGGCTTGTCACTAGCCTCGCGAGCGCTCCAGGTCAATCATCGCTGTCCCCCTCTGATTGGCTGGCGGACGCGGAGACAAAGAAAGACAAACAGGTGTTTAGCCTAGTAGTCGTAATAGGTACGCAAACACATTCGTGAACTTACAACCTTCTGTGCTAAGTCTGTTTCCGAACCTAGCCGAGAAATAAATTCATTGTAGTCCCCCTCGGTGCGCAGTGACAGAGTGGAAATTTTCGCCGTCCGTCTGGCAGTAACGGCGTTAACCTTCACTGTTCGGAGACTCCCGGCAACAGTTGCTTTTAGTTCCTCTATTCCAATAGAGTCAGTGACAACCCATTAAGCTACAATAAAAACAACTTGAAAGTAATAAATTTCACGTTACCTTTGTCATCCCATTCCTGGCCTACTTAACCTACAAGTACGCGTTAGTTAAACGACCACACTGACGCGACTTTGCCAACGGTGGTTAATTAATTTGAAGACAAATTAATTGGGAAAGCTAAATTTGATTGAATAATTTATAAAAATTTAGTACAGTGAGGGCGCTTGCGAGCATGAAGGACGATCTCCTGTCGAACAACTCGAATTTTTTTTCTATAGGACCGGATTAATCTTATAAAAGTTGGAGTTAACACGACTGCCCGGCTAGTCCTCTTGCTGCTCTTTGGATTCCATTGAACGTAATTGCCTAATGACCTCTTAAGTCGCTTCGTGAATGCAGACTCTAGATAGGATAGCTTCGCAGCGCCATTACTGCTCCAAACAGCGAAAACCTCTATGCATGTAGACAGTTGGACAATGAATTATATACTTACGCAAAATGACTTCATAAATCTCCTACTCGCTGAGGCTGTCTTTTAGTTTACGACCCTTAATGCTCACGTGGAGACTAGTCTCGTCTTCAAAAAGCGCAAAGAAGATACGCGTGACAAAGTCGTCTTAGTTGTTTCCACCTAGGTACTTATCCGTTTATTACTAAAATGCAGTCTACGCACAACACTCGTTATATAATCAAGAGTTGGTGTTGTAAAAAAGCGGTCCAGAAGAAATGAGATGTGGGAAGCAAAGCAGCTGGAGTCTGTACACATGACCGACTTAAACAAGGCCAATATTGGCCTTAGGGAAGAATTAATTTCTGTCGATTCTATTCACTTGCAAGCTCATTATACAGACCAAGCAGCATATATGTAACGATAAGAGAGCAAAATTTGTCCCATATAAGGCAGAGTGAGTAATTAGAAAGGATGGAATTTCATCAAAATTGGACGGGGCCAAGCCCCATCTAGCCCCGGATTGCCACTGGGGCCATGTGTTGGCAGGGTAGTTTGCTGAAATTTTGATGCTAACTACAAAAACATTGGTGTACGGAAGCAATTCCGGATGCGGTTCAGTTCAGTTTACTGAAGAAATTAGGCGGGGC
>CACRXP010000441.1:417743-448685 GCA_902702965.1 Spirometra erinaceieuropaei | reverse complement strand
CTCAGATGGTAGAGCGCTCGCTTAGCATGCGAGAGGTACTGGGATCGATGCCCAGGCACTCCAGTCGAGCCCCTTTTGTCGTTTTAGGAATTTTGATGTGGGTCCGAAGACTCGACCGCAGTACAGCTAACACATCGATGTGTCGTCCAACAGGTGTTCTTTTCGTAGTTTCGGCGTTAAATGTAGTACTGGCTCCCTCTGAAGTGTCGTACTTGTGCGAAACGTGCGCAGGCTGTACCGGCCCAGTTTATAAACGCATAGTACGATGGATTTTCATGCAGGCGCGCAGACATCTGCGCCGTTAGCGACGCCAGGTCCATGGCCCGCGTGAACCAATCAAATTGAAGCAATGAGCGAATGACGACAGTCTAACTTAGAGTCGGCTTTCATTATTATTAGGGTAACGGATCAGTTAGTGTGAGAAAAAGTTGTTCGCGGTGAGTTTTCGATCGCTTTTTCGCTTAACGCGTAGATGAACAGTGAAATTTCAACCATAGGACGTTATTACGGCCTAGCTGGGCCGCGAAATATACATGATCTCCGACTGCAGTTCTGCGCGAGCGGAAATCCTGCCACCTTTATTTCAATAACAGATCTACTGAAATAATACCAGTAGCATTATGGTCATCAACGTTTTGTCCACAAATATGTATGTAAATGCCTCCCTTATAACAATTCTTGACTGTCCTGACGCTGGCTCTAAGCGGGGAGTGGGGATTAGATAGTGCGGCAGATACTGTGCAAGTCCACTAACATTATAAGCTTATTCACGCTTAAGCCACCATACCTATTACAACTTGGTGTTTAACACACGGTGGACATCGTCGAAATCGACGGTCGAACTGTCCAATATCAAACAACAACTCTGATCAGAATCCGTGCGAGATCTAAGTAGAGATTAAGGATGATCTATGCGGAATCTACGTCGAGTTTACCACTCACTTCTAATCAGAATCCACACCGAGTCTCAGCACAGAATTGGCACCGAAAAGTCTTATCTCGTTTTTCAGCCGAGCTGAACCCTCCCCATATTTCCCAACAATCCTCCCCTTCTACCCTTTCTCCTCGTTTTCCTACCCACAATGCTACTCTGAGTGGTCGCTAGGAATATGAATTTAGACGACGACAGATGTCGTTAATCAGAAAGTACTTCTAAAAGAACAATATTGGGGAATGCAAAGGAGATATAGAAAAAAAAGTACAAAATTGTGCACAAACTGGCTAGTTTACCGCTAACAAGTGCAGTTGCCGCGACAAGTAAGCATTCAATGATGTTAACTTTTCATTGACCGCACTTACTGCTGCTGTTGATAATTGTCGGGGGAGAATGCCTTTAGGTTAATCAAATCTACTACTAACAAACGGCTGCATAAATCTGCCCAAGATCGGCCGGAAATCCCTCATACTCTTCTTATGACCGTCGATTGCCAAGAAAATCACTACCTCTTCACCTAACATATGCATGGAAAAAGTATGCAACTGCTCAGTAACCTGCTTTACAAATCCTGAGTAAACGTACTCACTACTGCCCAATGCCGTTACCGGTGGCAGACCACTTGTTCTACCCAGAAGTGCTTCTGCGTCCAAGGGCATGTCACAGACGTCGCCTAGCGTAAATCCGCCTCATAATCTTCAGCTGACGTGCAAGGTACTTGCGAGGTATTTGGGAGCGTATAGACCAGGTCCCAGTTTGTCACCTACGGTTAACTCCTCTACAGTTGACAGGGCCGTAGGAGATCCCTCAGATTCACTGTGCCAAGGAATAGCCATCAAAACTGATTCATCACCAGAAGGGTACTTACTGGTGTCTGGGGACCAATTGCCGATGGACAAACACCTCGATGATGATGATGATGATGAGTGGGACGGGTGCATTTCCACCATATTCTCGGCTATTTCGCGTAACATGTTTGTGACCTCATAATCAATGCGCCTACGATGAGTTCTCCACGATATTGTCCTGGGCCTAGTAAAAAGAAAGGCGTAAAAAACTTAATAGTGCAAGTTAACAAAAGGGGATTAAGACAAGGTAGGATCGCGCGCGCGTGCAGTGGCGTGGGAAATGACGCCCAGGCGCGAGCGTGCAATAGTCAGCACGCCGTGCTATCGATTATAATCGATAGTTTATCAGCGTATGCCAATTCAAGTGCGTCCTTGGCAGCCTTGGTGCAATGATTGTGGCCAACCAAGCAGATGCATCGAGACTCGATTGTGGGGTGTTAAGGAGTGCATGACCTGAATTTTCGAAAATAGTGCCTCTCATCCCAATAAACACCAAAGTGTGCTGAAGTAGGTGGGATTTATAGGGGATAGAACCGAGCTCAACTTTTCGTCCTTTCCTCAGAGGAACAAATGCTTATGCACTGCGTGTCAGACAACGTGACAATCAATTCTCCAAGTTAATTTATGCTCTCATCTGTGCGCGTAGAAGAGGTCGCATGAGATCCGGTAAGCCTCTTGCCTGGACAGCTTTTTTGGCTGGAGAATTGTCAATTTCTTCGAAATTTATGTCCATGGCAGGAGGCATTTGGCGCTTGTGTGGGGAACGTACGTTACTTGACGGAGTTACAAAATCAACTCAGTGTATCTAGAGTAAATAACAAAAACTATTGAAAACTCCATCAAAAAAGCAAATTGGCGTGAAAAAACAATTAAGATGCTAGAAGTTACAGGCAATTTCAACATGTGAAATGCATGAGGCCGATAATAAGACAGAAATGTTTAAAAAATAGTGAATTTGCTAAACAACCACGAGCAAGATATCGACTACCTATGCAGTAGTATGGCCAGCAGTGTTACAATTAATGAAAACAAAATAGATTATAGAAATCTAGATAGTAGTATGTTTTATTCACAAAAATGTTTAATATGCGAGGTTCGCGGAGTTCTGACTGACCCTAGATAGTTCGACCGCCGTGTCCGACGATATCCACCGTGTGCTTCAAGGCAAGGCAAGAGCAGGCGCGGTGCCTTGTGCGTAAATCAGCTTTTAAGGGAAATGGGCTTGCTCAGCATCTAACGCGCCCCCTTCTCGTCCCCCACCTGTGGTTCGTGTCAAGATATAGTTGAGAAGATCGGAGGCGGGAGAGGGGGCAGGTGGCTGGCACCGTCAGACACGCACCTAGGCGTACCACCACACCCCCTGGTTTACATCAAACACTTAACCAGGCTTTTAATCAAAAACAAGATAAAGGGGTCAGGAAGAGGAGGATGGATGGGCAACTATGCATATGACCCGTATACCCAGCGGGAACGCAAGTGCATTCCCCAACGGGGATCCAGGAGCCAGGGAGCTGCCATCGCCCGCCAGGCTGCGAAGACCATGGGTTGTTGACTCACCGTATAGCGGAGGCATAGTAGACGCCATTTAAACACACTCACTTTGGTAGTATGCGCGGCATACGTAGGTAAAAAATCCAAAATCAAACGACTCCGTACGAGAAAAGAATGAGCGTTGATTGGTGCAGCATGGTTCCGTTTTAAATTTGCAATTCGTCCTAGGCGCCATTTGCACGTCAGGATCAGGTGCCCACAGCAACTAAAACGTTACTATAAGGCCACCTCTGGCTTGTCTACTGAGAAAAGGGCAGAGGTTTATGGTGACCAGGCGTTATTCATACGTCAAACTTTTGAGTTCAGGACCAAGCTGTGCAGCCCGGCAGTCAGTGACCAATCTCACAAAATGTTAACCGAACTTCAGCAATGCGTTTTTGATTAGGAAAGATTGCTTAAGTAGGGCTGCAATAATGATTACTTAGTGCCGTAATATTCCAGAAACCCCGCGTAGTTGGCTTTTGAGGACACTCCCTCTCGGATGATTGTTAAAAAAGCGCACTCAACAAAAACGGCTACTTAAATAGCGTTCATTTCCTCCATTATTTTTCGGTGGCCTTTTGAATTCAAGTACTTTATTTATGGAAAACCTTTACGAAATATGGTGTTTTATAGTTATTTGGTGACAAATCTTTTCTTCTTCAAAATTTATAAGCGAAAAAGGATATTTTTCGACTTGCAAAATTTTTCGATCACCGCATAATTTTGAACTCGAACTGCTGTTGCATTTTCGTTCAGTGTTTTCAGTCAACGAGCTGTATAATTTCTGTATATTTCTTCGTGCCATTAACAAAATACCATACCGGGCTCATAAAGTATTACAACGGATCTGAATTTTGTTTTATACCTGATGAGGAGCATAAGTAAACAGACAGATACGATATTATTCGAGGGGGCATTTCACGGTCTTAAAAAATTATACAGTTAAAATCCTTTTTCAAAACGAAAGAGATAATTTATTTGAATAAAAAATTTGGGGAAAACGTGATCTGCCACAAATTGAGTACAAGAAAGAATATTTTTGTGTATGCCTTTTGCAAGATATTTTTGGGTTTATAATAGTATAGAAAATCAACGCAGAAAATGCATACTAATTAAATAGTCATTTTTTATCAAGTGCGTTTTTTGTAAACGGCTAGAAAGAAGTGCAGTCAGAATCCAACATCCATACATGTCCGAAATAGCACGGGATCATATCACAAAAGAATCGACCTTGCAACTCCTACCTAAGTAGACTTCCAAATCCAAAACGCATTCGAGATTTTTGGTTAACCTTTCATACGATCAATCACTGTGCGTCGTTCTGAATTCACAGTCGCCAAGCCCGTACCGAACACTTTAGGTGTGACCGCACAAATGTTCTGCACACCCCTCTGAAGAGATCCGCGTCCAGTTTTACAAACGTCCTGCGTACCCGCGCAGAGACTTTCGTGCCCTGCGTTGTTACACTTAAATCGTCTGTTTGCGCATTTACGGTTCTGAGTGGTCGATAGTTCAGGACATATTGCCGTGAAATTACACTTCTTCCTTGTCTCGCAAACATAATATGCACTACCACACATTTGTCGACACTAAATCTCACCCACCAGAGCTCGCGCCATTTCTGCGGACTTTCTATATCCTGTTGCAATACCTGGGAGCCTTTCACATCTTTTATTTCCCTGCACGGTTTATGATAAGCTGCAAAGGGCACTGTATCAGATTTCGACACTTGTACTAGATCATTTGTGTAAAGCATGAATAGGAGAGGCCCAAGGACCGGTTCCTCTGGGAGTGCACTTTTAACAGATGGCCATTCTGAACAGTAGCTACCCACAGTAACCTTTTATGTACTATCAGTTACGAATTCTGTAATCCGGTCCAGGAGGTCTCTTCTAATTCCTTAGTCTGACATATTTTACATGAGGTTCTCTTTTAGAGCGCTACCAAGGCCCTTGCTGAAGCCATAATAAATGACATTGACTGGATATCCTTCGTGCACTGCCTGTGACCAGCTTTCGAACGATGCAAGGAGGTTTGTGAAGCAGGACCTCTGCTCGCAGAAACCATGCTAGGCTGAGTCGGTCTGCCAGCGGAATGCATTAAGTGATATAACTGATTTTTTAAATTATTCTCTCCATCGGCTGGCAGCAGATGCATGTTAGATTGACTGCTCGATGATTGGCGGAATAAAGCCCTGATCGTCCCTCATGGATTGGTAGGACATTTGCTCATTTCCATGTATCGGGGAGTTTTAAGAGACTTCCGGAAGATGGTAAACAGTTCTTCGAATAATTTTTCAGTAAGTTGGCCCAGGAGTACACCTGGAATCTCATTCGGTCGGGTTGACTTGGCGGGATCTAAATTCTTTAATTTAATCAAAACTAGCTGCGGCGTTAATAATAATGTGTTTGGAAGAAATAAGTTATCTGGGAAAGATAAACAAGTACGGTATAATACCTTTACCACAAGTTTAATTATACATTTTCGACTTTGGTTCCCCAAGTGGTCCTCAGACGACCTCAAGGAAAAGTGGAAAAGGCGTTGGCCAATCAGAATGTTACGCCAACAGGAGTGACAGGGCAAAATCGACTTTTAGGCATGTTTAATTGTTAAGTGTTTTGCACACTTACTTCACTTCTGAGGACGACTTGGGTAACCAATGTCGAGAATTTGCAATTAAATTTGTTTGTCTTTCCCAAGGAATTTATTTCTTCCGAATTATGCTTCTTGGCATGTCTGTTTTCAAATTCATACGTATAATACTGAATACTGCATGTAATAGTACTTGTTTTATAATACTATGTTTGTAAATGGGCTGGCGAGAAACTGCGACGGAGAGCTGGGTTGAAGTAGAGGTTCCATGGTGTAAACACTGGAGAAATGCAGAGAGGGGCTCGACTTTTTGGAGTTCATCATTCAGAATTTGGCTTCCGATATAAGCATAGAAGGCTTTGAGTTTTTACGGTGCTTCCTTCAGAGGCTCCACTTTGTAAGCTGCACGTGCTCCACGGAGAAGTCTTTTGCAGAAGTTGCGTGGTCGTCGGAAGTCCTCATGTTTTTCTGAACTTCCTAATTGTAGAAACATTTTAAACACTTTGCGCTTCTTTCAAATCTTCTTCTTCGCCGCCGTCGTTAGACATTTAAGTCTGCTTCTGGTCAAACGCTTCTTGTCGAGACAGTACAATTCAACTAAGTCTTTGATAGCAAATTCAAAGGTCCCTCAACATTCTTTGACACCTCGTTGTAACGATTCCGTCCACAGTATGTGTCTACTCACCGATTTCATGCCCTCAAATTTACCCCGTCAGCCATTTCTTGATGACTTTGAGCTTCGTCCGGGACAGCTACAAGTGTTGGTTCGTGCGATCGCATGAACCGAAGGGCGGACCTATGACTATTTCACTAACACTTTCTTCGCTCCTGTTGAATGCTAGATTCAACAAACTTTATATCTGACATTTACGCATTTAAGTGGTTACTCGGAAATATTGGAAGAGGAATTCATCGAGCTCAATGTACAATAGCATTTGGTCATATCCCTCCCCATGGCCCTTAACTGCCATGAGGCCCCAGTCTACAAGCGGTGCATGGAAATTTCCTAAAGTAATAGTGTTCCGCCTGTAACATTCCTCGCGGAGTTCAGTGATCGACGCTTGGTCTTCTTCTACGGGTTGATTTGCAGGCGCATATACAACGGTGACAGTAACGTTTTCAGATCTACCAACTAAAGAAGACCCTGCAGCATCTCAAAATCGCACATTTCTCAATAGGCTTGCGTTCAACTTAGCTACTACTTTTTCTTTTGATTTCGTCTCGTCTTAGCGTTCGATAGTCATCTACTTGTATTTCACAGTCTTTGAGATCTTGGTTGAGCCATGTTTCAGTTGAGGTAACACCATTAGGACTTGTTTCGGTCATAACGATTTTTGATATATTAAGTTTGTTCAAGAGATTTTGCATATTTCCAAAGAAGAATGCAATTTTGCGTTAATTTCCATGTTGACTCGTCCGTTTGTGGGACGTTCGTCGGACTGGCGGGACGTCCTTCGCAGAAGGGGATTTTGTTGTCGAACAATCACTCAGTTGATTACTATCAACCCCTTCTCTCCCTGTTGTTCCAGGGTCTTAAATTCCTCTCTCATTTCGTTCCAGTTCACTCTCTCTTGTGCAAAATCGGCCGCTTAAAAAACAGCCCTATGGCCGGGATCCTCCTTGTCGTTCGTTCGAGCAGAAAGTCCCTTTTAATTTTGTTTTCCAAAACAATTTTTGAAGACCTCCATTGCTTTTTTTAAGAAGCCGCTTTATCTTTGCTCTGCAATCAGGAAAGTGTTGAAACTGAATTTATTAATTAGCCATTATTATTTCGGTAAGAAATGGTGCGTAGCCGCACCTGATGGACATAGTGCTGTTGATGTACTTAATTATTTTGAGTTGGTGTGTTTACGTTGGCATAGTGTTGCTGTGTGTTGCGGTGTATGCACTGTTGGCGGCCTTGTTTCTTTGTAGCCGTGTCTACCGTTTTTGGCCCAATGCCGGTGGTCCTTCTTGACTTTCGGCCAGTCGTCCCCTTCTAACTTTTGCATCGGATGTTTCAGAGTTAGGGTCTGTGGCTGCGGTTAAGGGTTACGGCTTAGGGTAAGGGTTAGGCGCTTGAGTTATGGGTTAGCGGCTAGGGTTGTGGGTTAGAGTTAGGGGTTAGGGCAGCTATTTGTCAATCCCTCAACAGACAACCGAGCATTCTCAAGTAGCTTTTCTTTTGCTTACAGTTACTTGACCTTGTCACCTGTGCGTTCCTCGGTCACACCTCTAAAAACCCCTACTGCGGCCAGTCCCGCATTACAGGTGGCTGGGGTTTGTTTACCTCAGGTGCGACCTAATAACCACATCTGACCATTATTTCATTCAAACACTCTAGCAAGTTTGTGCTATAAGGATTAAAAAAGATGTTCCTCCTACATAACTTTCGGAAACTTTGAAATAGCTGAATGTTTGTTGGTAACAAGGCATCATAGGGACTATGACATTAACGGCCGTCAATATAATCAGTCAAAAGATAACGGTTAATTAGTACTGCAAGCTTTCGATAAGACAAAAATAAGGACTGATCTCTTTTCGTGTCTGGAAACCATAATGCATCAAAAATTGTGTCTCAAAGTTGCTCATTATAGGACTGATTTCCTGATTCACGAGTCAAGCACCGTTTTGTCACACAGCATCCCCGAGAGAGACTAAATAGGAATGAGACACAGCAGTGGAGTTCTGACTCGATGCACAATTCAAGGAAGCAAGCTCTTTGTGCTTCAATGTTAACATTTCGAAAGAGAAACCCCCTCTTACTCTATTCCCGTTGGCGACGAAAATAAGAGCAGTCCGTTTCACCTCACTTGACAGCCTTTGTCAAGAGAGCAGTACTGAACGAAAACAAACTGCTAAGGGGAGAAAGTGGGAAGACTGTTTACGACATCACTCCAACTAAGGTTGTTTTCCACTCTTAGGAAGAAAAAACTCCTGTGTGATGTCAGGGCTTGCCAGGCCGCATGGCGTTGGATGTTTAGGGGAATAACAACTGCTGCAGACTAGTGCTTTTTTCCTGTGCTGAGAGGGAGGGGTAGGCAATGCAAGGCGTTCCGCCATGCAAGATAGGGATTCGAAACCGCACCGGCTGACTGATGAACAGGCGTGCCGCGTTCGAACAGTTGGTGTACTTCGTTTGCCCTTCTTGTTATGCTTTTTAAGTAACTGATTTTTAGTCAACTCCTAAGGTCTCTGAAAGCGTTAATTCCCCCGGATTGAACAATCTACATGGTAGGAGTAACGACTGAGTTGTCGATATTGCGAAAGTGCATTAAAGAATGCAAAAATAAGGTAAGAGATTTCGCGAAACTTCAGTAATGGTACAATAAAATATTACTTTTAAGCACCAGCTGGCCTGTTATCCTGTCATTCTCAATGGACGAACATAATGTCCCACGCCAGTTGAGGCCGATCCAGTCTCCAACAGCTTCACTGTTCTAAAAACGAAAAACACAATTTTTCATTAAAAATTGTATGTCCTCGAGGCTCTCTCCGTAATCAGTGTAGTGGGTGAGTAAGGACAGAGACGGTTAACATTTGAAATAACTTTATATGTTCTCCATTTAATAGACTTAATTCATTTGATGAAGGAACGAAAAAATAAGTAAACCGACGTGATGCTGAGGATACATTAGTCGATCTATGAGGTAAATGTTCGCTTATTAATCTGAGAAATTAAGAAAAAAAGAAGGCGCCTGTTGGGAGTCATCTGAATGCGAGAATAAATAAGATGCATTCAGAAAAATAAGAATTGTCTGACTAGTGTGCAAGTTAATCCATAAAACCCAATGACACAAAGATAATTTGACTATTTATTATAATATGAAGCAGATGATCGTCGACAGAAACCAAAGTTGGACAAGTGTGCTGCAACGTTGTGCAGAAGCTCATAAATTGTTTGGGTACATTAAAAACAATTATTGACTCTCTATTCAAAAGACGGTCTCAGGAAATATAGAAATCACAAAACTATAATCGGTTTGAGTTCAATTTTGAAATATAAAGTTATTTCTGCCGGCGAAATAAATCTGATAATCAGAGACTCCATCCAAAGTTCAAGGGTTGGAGATTAAGAAGCTGACGATGACCATGGAGTCTAAACGGTGCAATTGACGATGTATAGTAGATGTGCTAACTCATAAAATGTCAACACAAAATTTCGAAATGCATTCTCGTTTCAAAAAGATAAATTAAGTAGTGTTGTAAAACTTATCATGATGCAGCATAAATCTATAGTGATTCAGTTACCTCAGCGTGTCGACTTTCGAAAGAACTTATTTTACGCTGCATGCAAGATCTATACTCTGCAAAAAGTGACTACCTAAGTAGCATGCAATTTTCTCATTGATTTTCGATGCCCTCAAAAATTAAATTATATTTCATGGAAAACATACATAGGAATATTCATTCTTTTACTTACTCGGTAGAAAATCACGTCTTCTTCCAATTTCCAACTCAGAAGAAGAGTATAATTCGGTTTTAAAAAACTTTTCTAATTACCGAATAGTTTTGAACCCGACCTGCTTTTACACTAGCATTCAGGGTTTTAAAACTACAAGCTGTATATTTCCGTGTACGGAAAACCACACATTTCTCTGCTGTGTTAAAAGGAAACCATATAAAGTTTATAAAATTAAGCAGTGGATTTGAG
The DNA here is from genome assembly GCA_902702965.1 of Spirometra erinaceieuropaei. Taxonomy (NCBI): domain Eukaryota; kingdom Metazoa; phylum Platyhelminthes; class Cestoda; order Diphyllobothriidea; family Diphyllobothriidae; genus Spirometra; species Spirometra erinaceieuropaei. The sequence continues at coordinate 438,145 of CACRXP010000441.1, read as the reverse complement.
CAATACTGTTAACTGTGCCACATTCGTTAATGCAGATACATGACGTTTCATGAACGGTCATTAAACGGTATTAAAAAATTTCGCAATTAGAAACTTTTTAACACCGAATTATACTCTACTTTTGAGTAAAAAAATTGGAAGAAAACGAGATTTTCTACAGAATAAGTAAAAGAATAATTATTTTTATGCATTTTCTCCATGAAATATAATTGAATTTTTAAGGGCATCGAAAATCACTGAGAAAATTACAGTGCGTGAGCTATCTCATGAAATGTTTGCTGAAATTTGAAATGTGTTTTCGATTAGGAAGGATTACTTGGTCGCACTTGTAATACTAATTATCTTAAGGCATACTCTTATAACATTTCGGACCCGGCAGAATGTCGGCTTTTAGATGCACTTCTTTTCAATCTCCGGTAGAAAGCGTGCTCGGAAAAAATGACAACATAAGTAGCATGCATTTTTCCCATTGATTTTTGATGGTCTTAGAAATTCAAATATATTTTATAGAAACCACAAACAAAAATATGCTTTCTTTTAGTCAATCAATAGATAATCACGTCTTTTTTTATATTTTATACTTAAGGAAGGAGCATAGTTAGGTTTTAAAAAAGTTGTCTAATTGCCGAATAATTTGGAGCCTGGTCCTTCGTTGCATTAGCGCTTAGTGATTACACTCTACAAGGTGCATGCGTTCCGCTTAAAGAAAATCGCATATTTTTCTATGTCATTAAAGAGATATCATACAGTCCATAAAATTTTGCAATGGATGCGGACCATGTTGTACATTTAATGAGGAGCAGTGGTAAACGGCCAGGTACGATGCTATGTGAATGGACATATCGCGGTCTTAAAAAGTCTCATAATTATAAACTTTTATAAAACCTAATTATGCTCCTTCCTTAAGTATAAAATATAAAAAAAGACGTGATTATCTATTGATTGACTAAAAGAAAGCATATTTTTGTTTGTGGTTTCTATAAAATATATTTGAATTTCTAAGACCATCAAAAATCAATGGGAAAAATGCATGCTACTTATGTTGTCATTTTTTACTAAGCACGCTATCTACAGGAGATTGAAAAGAAGTGCATCTAAAAGCCGACTTTCTGCAAGTCCGAAATGATATAAGAGTATGCCTTAAGATGATCAATATTACAACCGCGACCAAGTAATCCTTCCTAATCGAAAACGCATTTCAGAATTTCAGCCGACATTTAATGAGATAGGTCACGCACTGTATATACTCCTAAAGTAGTCATTTTTTGTAGATTATAGATCTTGCATGCAGCGGAAACCATGTTCTTTCGAAAGTTGACACCCTGAGATAACTGGATCATTAAAGATTTATACTGCATCATGATTAGTTTTACAACACTACTTAATTTATCTTTTCGAAACGAGAATGCATTTCGAAATTTTGGTTGACATTTCATGAGTTAGCACATCTACTGTACATGCAATTTTTCTGAATGCTGAGAAGGCAACTAATGGTCTACTCTTTAACGAGAAACAATTTCAAATGAAAGCTTACTTCGAGGTAACAAGAAAGGGTTTGGAAACAGTTAAGTTTAGTTCAGTCAAGTAGGGATTGAGAGGACCGCAAAAAGTCAAACTAGATAGACTGATGAGGACTGAGACTGTAATTAATGCGCTGGGGAAGGCACAGTCTTGATTCAAATCCCAAAACCCTAAAATTTATAGGCTACCTTAATAACACACTTCAATGCAGAAGGTGCTAGGTGTGGCATGAGATTAGGCTTTCAATTAAAAAAACTTCGAAAAGTTGAAACTTCCCCACAGTCAGGCAAATTCCGCAAATCTGAGGAAGGACAAACACGCCTTGCTCATAGTTTAGTTTTGGAACCGGATAAATATGCGACATGATGCTCTAAATCTGGGTACCATTGGTGGAAAGTAGGCCAAAATTTGAAATGTTTTTAAGGATTAGGGGACGAAGAAGTTCGCTGGATCAAGACGTAGAAAATTATGCCTTGATACAGAGGATATACGTTTCCCAGCCATTCTCTGTACTGCAAGCGATAACAGATCTGATTTAAGGACGTTAGTGAGTATGGCAATTTGGCCGTCGTGATCGACGACTTCCACCATGCGTCCCACAGCAGGTGGAGAGCAGACACGTTAATTTTTGCGGGATTTTTTCTGTAGTGATAGTAGACTTGCACGGCGTCTACCATACTCCCTCCTTCCTCCTCCTCCTCCTCCTCCTCCTCCTCCTCCTCCTCCTCCCCCCCACCTAGTTTGGTGTCAAGACAGTGTTCAGAAGACCGGAGGCGGTGAGGGCGTAGGTGGCTGACGTGGCCGAAGCCGTCCCCTAGGAGTGCCACCACATCCGACTCGGACCCCACTGAGTGGGAGTGCCAGATTGAAAAGGAACCATTGCAGCCTGACTCTTCAGACCTCCAGTCGGCCACCCTACACAACAAACACTGGGCTGACTGCGAGGTCCATGTTACCCGTTAGTTGACAAACTTCCAAGCAACGGCTCTTAGTGCATCGTGATGGTTTCAAGCGCGTCCGATGGCTCACAATGAGGAAAATAGGCTGAGTCGTCAAACTCGTTCTTTATTCCCGCTCTCAGGCTCCGCCCGTAGTGGGTATGCATACTTAAGCTCAGCAGGATAAATAAACACCTTAGAATGTCTGATAATTAATAGAATCCAATGAATGTGAAGGAGGAGTGATGCCTTTCATACCTATCATATTGATGATGCAATCTAGCAATTTATAAAGCAAAAACGTTCATCTTATACCGCCAGGCACTACTTGACAGCTTCTGAAAAGATGTGGTAACCCTGGACACTGGACCTTCATTGCATTGGCGCCATAAGAGTAAACAGATTTCCATCGCCGAAAGTGACACCACGTCCCACCGCATTTAACAGTGTTTACGTCAAAATCGACAGATAATTACCGAATGTCATCCAGGGGACTATGTCTACCTGGTAAATCAGTCGTGGGCAGTGATCAGGCGCTGGTTGAAAGGGGCGTTAGTGATCTTCTAGTACGTTCGATTGAAGGTGGCAGACTTTTTACCGGCCGCTTTAGTGTTGTCCCCCGCTCTGTCTCCTTACTCTGGATTCCACTGGCCAATCGACTCAACTGTGTTCACAGAGCCCCCTTGTCGGAGAAAGGATAACACAAGATCTCTAAATGCTGCGTGTTAAAACGAAAATTTCAGGCGACACTGGTCCCCTGGCCATCTCTGTGACCAGTTGCCTCGGAGTTCTGCAAGAACAATGTTTTGCCGCGAGAGTTGACAGTCATTGCTGGCTGTGTCTCCCATGTGTTCTACAGTGGGATTGAGAGCACGCACAGTGGCTTTCGTTAGAGTTAGTTCAAAATGACAGTAAACTTGTGCTGCGTCTACTGTACTATCTACTCCTCGTTCATCTAGAACCGGTGTCAAAACAAAACCAAGAAGACTGGAAGGGGGAGGATGCAGTTTGCCTGCGCTGCGGAACCCCGCACCTAGGCGTGCTGTCACCTCCCCTAGTCCACAGCATAGACTGATCAGGAGTTTGTATGACAAGAGAAGAGGAGGGAACAGCGGCTTGGATTCTGCGGGACGACGGGCCGCAGAGGCTACAGTTAGGAGTTATTGCAGCCTGACTCTCAGACCTCCAGTCGGCTACTTCACGCAAAAACAAACTGCGTTGACCGCGAGTTCCGAATTATCCTTTAAGCAGGTAACCTTACGAAGAACGGCTTTTAGCCTACCGTAATAACTTCAAGCGCGCTAGACTGTTCATAGTGAAGAAAATGCGTTGAGTCGTCGACCCCAATATCTATCTTCATTCCCAGGCTCTAGCCGGTGAATCTTCGGTAGAGGCCGATTATGCTGTCCTGGTCTCAAATGTAAGTGCAGTGTGGGCATTGCAAGTAAAGCAAGCCGAAGGAGGATGCTGGAATCGTTAGTGCGAAAGAAACGAAAAACACAATAGGAAAGGGACAACCTGATGTTTCGGTTCGGAGGTAGGATTAATTTTAGGGCTTAGGTTATTGCTAGGACAAGAACTGAGTTTGGGGTCAGGGTTTGTGCTAAGTTTAAGGGTTCCGGTTACAGTTAGGGCTTGAATTACGGTTTACGTTTACGTTTAGTGTAGAGGTTGAAGGTAGTGCGAGCTTTAGAGTTAAGGTAGGATTACGGTTAAGGTCAGGGTTAGGGCTAGGATTTGTGGTTGGTTTAGGGTTAGGTATGGTGTCAAGTTTAGGGTTAGCGTTAGGTTTATAATATCGCTAAGTATTAGGTTTACTTTTCAGGTTACGACCAGATTTACCGTCAGGTTTGAGATATTACTGCCAGCGTGTCTTGTCAGCCAGACGTTTTACCGGGGTTCTAGGCTTCCGTAAATCCCTCGGCGGATTTCTCATACATCAGGTTGCTCTTTCCGGTTCAACCTCGGCTAATAATTTCAGCATCCCACTTCGGCTTACTTTACTTCCAGTGTCTACATTGCACTTACACTTGGGACCAGGACAACGTGACCCACCCTTGCCGATTTTTTTGGTGTGCGGAATGGGTGCATTGGCTGACGCTTGTGCCATATACACGACCTAGGCTCCAAAACACGAGCACCCGGATTTCCCTTAAAAAGAGATGAGCGTCATGCATCTCACATACGTGAGAATGCCATAGATCGGGTAAAAAAGATGCCATTACAGCCCGAATCTCAGATCCCCAGTGCGTCACTACATAAAAACCCGCACTGGGCTGACTGCGAGATCTGAGTTCCATCCCCAATTGGCATCCTTTTTAGCCACGGCGCTTAACGCACCGTGCTAGTCTCAGGCTTCGATCACACATGCATCAGAGGAGTCACATGAAGAAGGAGCCGAAGAAAACAATTCCCATTTAAGTGAGTGATGCCAATTAAGTGCTTGTTTAATGTGATGTGGTCATGAGCGTTGTCGGCAATTGTGAGGGGAGATGTGGTGGTATGGTATGAACGGCGGGGTTTTGCCGAAGGTTTTCATGAGGGCACATGTAGCCTTATAAATCCGTATAATGAATAAATATAGGAAAGCGGTGGGGGTCGTTGAGCGGACGGCGTCTGGTCCGTGTCGATGCTCCAGGCACTGGCCCACCAGTCTCTGTGAGATTAATTCACAAGCGACCGACTAAACAGATGCGTCAGATGAACGTGCAGCAATGGTGTGTGCAGGAGCGATTCGGGGCCTCGGGTTGATGGTTGTCGTGATTTTGTTAGTGGTGAGCGTGCTGGTCGATAGAAAATCGGCTGGGTTGGGAATAGGCGGGTGGCTGAAATTTATAGGTTGGTAAATTAGTTAGCTCTCGAAAACTACTGTGAATAGCTGATCTCGTGAAATGCTAGCTAATATTCTGAAGTGCGTTTTTGATTAGAGAGGATTACTCAAGTGGCGTTGCAACATTAATCGTTCTGTGGCATAACCCACTAAAATTTCGGGCTTTTCAGAATGTTGGCTTTTGAATGTGCCTCTTGTCGTCCTCCTGTAAAAATGGCGCTTTGAAAAGTGGCTATTTAAGTCACGTACATTTTTCACATTCATTTTTCATGGCTTTTAAACGTTTAAATGAATTTTATGAGAGACATGTATAAAATGAGTTTTTATCCTTTAAATTTTATACTCGAGGAAGAAGTACCTTTCGGTATCAAAAATTTTCCAATTATGAGACTTTTAAAGACGGAGATGTTTATTCATGCAGCATCGCATATGTTCGTTTATTAATACAATTAATGAATTATGCAACATAATCCTGACCCTTGGAAAAATTTTGCGGACTCTAGATTATATCACTTTAAAGACCTAGAAAAATATATGATTTTCTTCTCCCCGTAGAATGAAACCACCAAGCAGTTATGCAGCTGCCGATTTGGCTCAGAATTATTTGAGAACTGTAAAACTTCCAAAAACCTAAAGATATATTTCCTTCGTATATGAATTGTAAATACCAAAGTGTGAAGTGTTGACGGTAGGCTGCGTAACCCTACCTCTCAAATAAACTTAACTGTTTTATTATTGACAAACGTAGTATGTCGTATTTCCGACACAGATAGTAGCTAACAGCCCAGACGTGTGTTTCACCGACATTCTGCCGCTGCGTGACACAGCTGCGAGGGGTTCAGCTCTTCCGTGGATCCCCAGCGTTCCCGATGCTCTTTCTGGTATAAACCACTCGTAATACTACTTGTTTGTAAAATGGACATTGCGTGGTCATTCCGCAGTAGTCGATTGTCTTCGACTCGAATGTTCATTAAAATTTCGGGTCTGACCTTAAAAAGTCATGTCCCGGAGACTTAACCCCTTTTTCTGCACTAAACAGTTTCTGTATTTATTCGCTTGTATCTTATTATTGTTTATGAGAAGGGCTATGCACAAGTATTCTTGAAGAAACAAATAAGTTTGGCGTACGCTTTTGACAACAGAAACCGTTCAGAAATATTGACGAAAAAGAGCCTTTGAGCGTTTGTAAACCAAAAGGCAGTCGACAATCCTTGCAGCACGCATAGTGTACTGAGTACCGACGTGACACAAAGGGTTCAAATTCTCTTTCAGAAGAAATAAGTAAGTCATGAAAGGCAATGCAAGTACATTGGGCAGCTAGGAAATCAAGACAAGACAAATGGATTACGGAAAGGAGGAGGGCGAGCATCATGCCGTATAATTTATCAACGAAAAGTCCACCTGCAACAGCTCGGTGGATGCTGTTATATCAAAGTATAAGATAACACACAAAGCGAGATTTCCTAAGCTATGAATTCATGAACAAAACAGGTTCTTCTAAAATAAATATAGTGATTGCCTATGCATGCTTAATCCAGTGGAGTTACACAACCCATCCTCGCAGGTAAAAGAGAGCATATTTTGTGCGTTTTTCAAAAAATGCCTTTAAGTTTAGAAGATCATCGAAAATCAAAGCGGAAAATGCGCGCTTTGTAAGTAGTCTTTTTTAAAAGGCTGCAATTTCTATAGGAGGTCAGGAAAAATGGGACCCAAAAGCCAACATTTTGACGTGTAAGCAATGTTCTGAAAGTATGCCATGGGAAATGTCCTGGAAATATCAACGAGACAGGCGAATCTGGGCTTTTAGCGGGTATCTATGCTGCTATTATGGTATCATATAATTCTTCTATATCATGGAGTTATGACGCGTTATGATTAATCTCATAACCCCACTTACAAAATCGTCTCTAATCAAAAACGCCTTTTAGAATTTGGGATAAAATTTCATAAGATCATTCGTTGGATGCAAGTGAGTTTGATGGGTGGGTACCGATAACCGTCATGACACAAAAGTTAATTCTTAAACTTGCTTGATGAGCCCAATAGTCTAGTTCGTAAACTCTTGTCATGAGTTCGGAACATTAAACTGCTGTTTATCATGACTGCCCAAGAAAACTTAACACTGACATTTAAAATAAAAATGGAACAATATGCAAACCAATTAACTGCGCTTAAACTCAGGCGTTATCATAAGCATTTGATAAAGTGCAATGCGTACATCTAAATACGCGCGTCTGGATGCGACTACAGGTACGCAACTCTGTATCGTATTAGTAGTAAACTGCCTGCAATAATCAAATAAGCTGTACCGTTTATTTCAGTTCGGAACAAGTTAGCAATACTTTTGATTGATTTTTAAGTATCGAAGGTGCACGCCTAAAAGCCTTCTAGCATCTTTCACCTCAAACTCAGTCAGATAGTTCGATAACAAGCAAATGGAATTTTTACGGTAAAAAGCAATGTGATTCCTGGAAAAGGGGAAGGAACTATTGATTGCTTTCAACAGCTTTAAATACAGTGGTTTGTTTAAGCTTCGTGCGAATGCAAAAGTCTTGCAAGTGGAATGGACTGCTTAAAAGAGAATACTGATTAAACCAATGCAATTATTATTGCGCACTTGCAACTTATTACATTCACTGGCCGATCTCGTGGAATTATAACCAAAATTCTGAAGTGGGTATTCAGTAAGAAGGGACTTTCTAAGTTGGTATATATTAGAAATATCGCGCGGTTTAAGCCTATGATATTTCAATCAAATTTACGGGCAGATCGGACTAAACGTTACTGGGGAACTGGAAAATTTTGTGACACGTAAATAAACATCTCCTTTTAATAAAAGTGCAAAAATACATGACTTTCCCTAAATTAATTCAAGAAATAATATTTTGTGTGCAGTTCTCAAAGAATATATTTAAATTTATATGAGAATTAAAGCGTAACAGTAAAATTGCATACCAACTGCGAAGTTAGCCTTTGTAAGTAGGACGGTTTTGGGCGACCGTAGCCATGTGTACTCGAAAGTCAAAATCTTGACGTGCCTGAAATATCATGAAGTTACGTCACTCAATAATCAATATTACAATTTGACCCATGTAGTCCTCCCTAGTCGGATACGCAATTCGGAATTTCGATCAACAAGTCACAATATCGGCCAATGATTGTACTTGAGCTTCTTGGCATCCAATTCGGTACAAAATTATTGGCAATACCCACATGTGCTGGGGAACCAGGCAAGTCAAATTAATTTACCCACGGTAGAAGGGCGCTCACCGATTGCTCTACGCAACCCACTCATCCCCTTGTGCCTTGGGTCTCTCTCTCGAACCCCGCCAGCAACCGCACAGCGGCGTGTGATACAGGCAGAATAGCATTATCAACAACGGCAAGAGAGACTGGAGAGGACATTTTTAGTTTTTTTGAGTTGGACTCCTAACCAAAAGGTCGCGGGATCGAGGTCCAGGTGTTTCATTCGGGGTTGGACAAGATTGTCTGATGACGACTAAGAAGCCAGAAATGGCAATGCTGGCCCCTCTTGTCTTTATTTGCATGCTGTTTTGTCAATATTGTCTCTAAAACACAATTTTATGCTCATGATTTTGGTGGTTTAGTTTCAAATAAGGTTACTTGCCCCACACCGTGTGATAGGCCGGAACGGGCTTAATGCTCATTGGGGGATTATATTTTTTAGATTTTTATTTAAAGATTTGAGCGAGGCTCAAATTTGAAGTAGACAACTGTGAATGAAGAGTATGCAAAGACGGATAACTGTGAATTATTGATCGTTATTTTCCCTCTTTGGGATTTTCATAAAAGTCACAATGTATTACTAACAAACTATAGTAGTATGGCCGAATTTTAGGTTATAAACGTTAACATCAGTGTTTAAAAAATGTAAACCTAAAAAGCATGCAACTCCAAACACCGCATCACCCTAAAACTAAGAAGCAGGTAGCGTGTTGTGTTTAGATGCCTTTTGGCGAATTAGTCATTGCGTGTAGGATCCGTCGACAAATAGATGCATTCGCAATAACGACCTACCACCATACAAATGCGCGTATTGCTCCTTCTGTTTAGTTTCCTAAGTTACCGAGGTCTTTGAAGCACTAATGACTATTGGACAAAACAATTCGTTTGGAAAATATTTGAACTTTACCTACTTGTGAATAGAGGCCTACTGCCTTTCTTTCCTTATTTGAATCGAAAACCCTTTCAAAGTAAATGCGATATATCTAATTTGCTTAGAAAGACGTAGTAGAATAGTCATACTGCCCAAGCAAGTTAAGACTTACCATGCAAAGCGACTACAAAGTTGATTTACCGTAGAATTTTCAAAGGAGGCGCCACGGCTAGGAACTGATAAAATAAAGATAAATTCGATAAAGTTTAATTTACAAGAAGACGTAGGATAAAATTTGCATAGGACGCGTTTGCATATATTTTAACTTAAAATGATTTTTCAAAAGGGCGCAGAAATATTTGTTCAAGATCACAACCTTGTACATTACGTCATTAGTTATTTCCGCGTAACAGCTGCAGTGGACAGGCTTTGCTTATCCTAGTTATACTACCTCAAAGTAACACAGTTAAAACATCCCAGTATGTTGCGTATCCCCATCGCAACTAAGTGTCAAAGGGCGCCGAAAACGAAGTTATTTTAGTAGCCTTTGTAGAAAATTGTTATATTAACAAGTTGAAACTATGTATCACAAGTTTAAAACTGGAACTACTCAAGACAGCGATATTTTTGTTTTATTTCCATTTAAAATTGTGACCCGTAAATATTTAAAATTAAGAAATGTACGCTGAGAAGTAATTAGGCGTCAATAATTTCAGTTATTGCGGAGCCTTTTGTGACTTTTTGATGAATTAGTAATGAATACATTTTGCATTACTAAAAGTGATTTTGGAAAAGGTGTTAAAAGGTTATCAGGTCTTCAATGTACACAAAATGTGTAGAGAATTTCAGTGATGATGAAGAACAAAGTATGACTAACAATAATTACAACTGCATAGATTTAACCCCCCACAGAGAATATTAGCCGACCTAGTGTAGGTACAATATTTGTCCTACTCTCATCGCCGCATTTATTGATCAGATTTATCAGCTGGAATTGTGTCAAGTGTTTCCTTGAATACAAAGCTAAGGTTTCTGTCATTGAAAAAATTTACGCTCAGAAATTTTACTGAATTCAATGAATAAACGGTTAAATCAGAGATATTTGGTGTGTTGGAAATCGCAAAGTAGACACAGAATACAGGTTATGCACTAATATGGGAATCCGCCGACAGCTACTTCCACGAAATAACTTAAGTTCCGAGATATCATAAATTAAATTATTAACATAAATCGTTATAAATATCAAAATAATACAGCACTCCGAAGGAAAATAACAGAAGGCGTTTGTTCCTACGCCGCAATCCTTAAATTAGGTTTTACTGAATAAGCTACAAAAATTTCAGATGACTGCGCAATTAAAATAATCCACAGACGTCGTATATAAATTTTATTTCATGCCTCGGTATGCAGGTTTAGGATTTTTTGTCAGACACTACCTGTTTCATTTTTACATCGAGTCCACTGCAGTTATCTTACGAAAATGCACTTAATTATATGCTGTAATTTGTGGACATGGCGGTTGCAGACGATATATATGACTCGGTGAACATGAGTCCACCGCAAACGGCAGACCTATCATAAGCATGACGATTAGAAGACAGTCGGCTACGAAAGACAGACTGATAATCTATAAAGATATTTAATCTGGGAGACCCCACGTCTTTGTGCAGTGACTACCTTCTAGAGAGTTATAAATGTCTTAACATGCTTAAATATTTTGGGTTTAAGAAACAAAAATGGCCAACTGCCTTAAATGTGCGAAAATTTGGATACAATTGATATTCGCTTGCACAGTTGATACGGAATTTCTTTAAAACTTTGGCCTGCTGGTGCCATTTGCGTTTACTCTGTCAATTTCCATATTTGTTTTGGATAAGCGACTTCGAATGAAAATGACATAGCATGACATGGAAAAATAATTTTCTTTGAAGTTGCTTGCACTACAATACTGAAAATATGGTTTAGTGTTCGGTGTATTCGACTGAGAATTTGACATGAATGGCAAAGCCATTTGTGCAATATGAGCGCTCGTTGGTAAAAAATCGAAAGCCAGTGATTCTTGCATGCACGCCTAGCAGCAATGTCGGAATAGACAGGTAACAGTGTTGGTAACATGGTATGACGAAGCTAAAATAGTGTTTCTATATTTAACATTTGGTAGATTAAAATGTACTTGCCGCGGGTGGCTTTCATGGTCACTTCGAATACAAACAAGCATAAATTGTGCTTAAGCGCAGATAATTAGTGATCTTTATTTAAAAATAGCACAAGTAACCTTGTTTTAAACAACACATACCTATAGACCTGTGACAGTGCAGGGTTCGTTGCCATATTCAATGAAACGTTGTCGGAATTTCATAAAGCCCATATTTGTCACGATATATTTGTTAATGAAATTGCATAGTTTGGGTCAAACAACCAGCCAGACAGAACTGCCGATGCGCAGTGCGGTCAGTAATATACAGAGACTGAAAAGGCTGCAGACATTTCGCCATTTTTGGCAGCATTATTCAGAAATAAAACAGAAAAATATTGACAAATCACACATTTGCAATTAATTGAAATTCATATTGACCCAACTGTGAAAAACTCGGCGTCTCGGTGGGATTCGAACCCACGCAGTGAGCGGAAGGTGTTCGTACAACCAACGCTCTAATCACTGGAGCTAAGAGGCCCTGCCGGACGACGCGAGTTTGATCACATCTATGAACAAAAAGAAATGTTGTTTGAGTGTTGTGCGACACCATATTAGCAGCAAAAGTACTAGCTAAAAGCTCAGACACGTGTTCCGCTAATAACCCATCACTGTACACATGGCACAGATGCTAGGGGTTCGGCTCTTCAATAGGTACCCCAACATTTCGCATCTGCTTTCTGGTAGATACTCCAGTTTATCAAATGTTGCTTTTTAATCTTCTCGGAAATTAAATGAGAACTTGGACCAAATCAGTTTGCACTAAAGTCTGTAATCGTAGACCGACATTTTACTTGTGCCGAGGTTCATCATACACAGCGGAATAACCACCCAGTATTCATTAACTACGAAAGGCGACTTTAAGTTCATACTAGCAAAACAGGCATTTATAAGCCCAGACACACCGTGTTTTGCTAGATTAAAATTAATTAATTCAAACACAGAGGAAAAACAAAACGAACTAAAAGACTTAGGACATTTTAGGAGTTACTTTGACTGTAATAAAACGGGGCAATTTTTCTAACAGTAAAAATGATATAATAACTGGAGTTATGGCAAAACCCCATAAAAAACTCACACAGACGGGAAAAAATACCGTGAAGACGAAAGGAATGCAAATGTCTGCTAACATAAACTGTACTTAAACTTCGGTCAAACCGTCTATAATGCAAACGTCTGAGAATATTAAGTCCAAAAATGTTATAAGTGAGCGCCCGCTGATCAGCATTTAATATGTCGATGACTTAAGTTGTTGCAAAGTGTGGGAAGCAGGAAATAAATTTGATGACATTCATGTCTACCTAATTTTTGAATATGAATTTAACCACTTATTCCTTATGAAAATGTTTAGCAATAGATATCTAGGACTGTTAGATAGCGTTATCCCTCTATGACATAAATCTGAGACTTTGTGTAGCGATTGTTGCAGGGTAGCCGTTTGACAAATCAAGCATGGTAAACAAGATAAACTTTGCAAGTAGAGACGCAACGTTAGCTATATTATTATAGCGTACTCCTTCTTCTTTGCGCTCAAGTTGAAATAACTATACACAGAAACCAGTAGAATGTTTAGATAGTCACACGGATTGCAATGTTTTATCAATACATTTTTGCTCAAAATGCTTTGTACTTGACGTTTGCAATACTTTTGCCTAATCTTTCTACAGTAAACCAACTAGTTATTGTAATAGTGCCAGAGTCACGCACGCAAACGAAAAACGCAGAAAACACTGAATGTTCATAAAGCGTCATGTCTCGGCATTTACCAGTGTGGCATGTTAAGTTAACAATACGGATCAACTCTAGTGCTAAAATTTATGATCCCTATATAGTCCCCCTTTATAAGTGTAGAGAAATATATGGTTTTCCGTACGTCGAAAATATACGGCTTGTAGTTTGGAAACACTGAATGGAAGTGTAACAGCAAAGCGGGTTCAAAATTAACCGAGAATCGGGAAAGTTTTTTAACCGAATTATACCCTTCTTTCGAGTAAAAGATTGGAAAAAAACGCAATTTAACATCGAATAAGAGCGAGAATGGGTATTTTTATGCATGTTTTCCATGAAATATAATTGGACTTTAGAGGGCATTGAAAATCAATGGGAAAAACGCATGCTATTTAAGTAGTCACTGCTTACAGTGTGTAGTTTTTGTATGCAACCGGAAGGAAATTTACTGCAAAACCGGCATCGTGAGGTAACTGAAATATTACAGATTTATGCTGTATGATGATTAGTTTTATAAACCTACTTAAACTTTTTGAATCAAAACATATTTCACAATTTAGGTGGGCATTTCATGAGTTAGCCCACCTTTTGTTTGTTTACCCAAACAACTTGGTAAATAAGATAACTTCATAACAAAATCCAAATACCCATTTGCAAGATCCCTGGGAGAACTACTGCCCAAAAGTCAACGTGATTCACACTAAAGAGCAAGAAATCTGCTTAATTAATAACTGCATTTTTTAAAAAGATATTATAAGTATTTCATAAAGTCTGTAATTGCATTGCTTACGATGTAGTTGATGCGGCAAGGACAACTTCGTTTAAAATTCTGGCTTTTACTGTGTTGCAAATAAACATTTTTGTGAACTTCTATTTCGGATGGGGGGCTTAACGACTAAGAAATCAAAAATTCCCAAATGCAACGAGCAAAAACTAACGTCTATGATGTAATTTCTGGCGCCAATTGAGTTTACATTGAAAAGTCACTGACTGCTTTGCGCTCTTCTATGTTGTCTATTAATTTCCCAAAATTATAGTCTTTGTAGATTAAGTTTACTAAAACATTTAGAGTATGAAATCTTTTAAAGATTTAACTTTATGGTTGGTTTTTGAACATTTTTTCATCTGACCATGCTGTACGTCATGTTTTTATGCGTATTGAGTTTTCAGACAAAATAGCCGAAAAAACAGTGGTCCAAAGCTTAGGCCTGACAATGCTCGAAGGAAACTTTCTCGATAATTGGTCTCCAATGGCAATACATAATCTAGCTCACAAGAGATGATGACGGAAATTAAGATTATAAGACTATATTGATGCTTAAGCGTTCTGTGGTTCGGCCATGTCCTCCGAAAACGAATCCTACAGTATTCATAAGATTTTTTAGTGTTGTTGGTCGCATTACTTACAAATTCGGATGGCCATCGACGATACTCTTCAGTTGAGCAATTATCTATGCCCACGTATGCCCTAAACTGCGTTTTTCAGCCACACGCCTTTTGATGTGAAAGGTTAATGATCCAAATTCAAGAGCTTTGGCAACGTAAACTGTCCGTATTCAAATATACTTTTCTACGTAAATCAAGTGAAGCAGCATGTGAACAAACACGCTGACTTTATAAAACTGAAAATTTTAACAAAGCGAAGTGTCAGATTTGTGAGCCTTTTCGATATCATGCCCCAAGGGCAGTAACAATGCCCAAAGGCAATCCTTTGTTTAAACGTACCCATATTTTCCCGTCCTTTGCAGATATCCCACAAGCACCCGTGATGCGACTTTTCGCCAATGAGTTATAAAAGCTTTTCTGCATATGATAAAATATCTTTTACATAGCCTAGCTTCTGCGCATACGTACTTTGGCGCCAAAGTGAATAGGAAATTAGGAGTTTTAGTATTTAAGTGGCCAATCTCTAGTGCATTTTTGATCGTAGAACGGAGGCCGAGGGTAAGCAAAGATAACAAAATGACTGCAATATAAAGGGAAAATCGAGGTTATTCGTTTGCAGCTGACAGTCTCCAGTACTGTATTAAGCGAAGTGGAAAAGCTATCCAAACGTTTTAAAGTTCTTCCTAACTTTACCATAAAGAAAGGTGAAGTATGCTACTGACTTACCGAAGAAACCCTTAAAGAGATAAGTTTGTCCTGCTTGATTGGTGCCGTATAGTTAGTTTCCTAAAACAATTTTAATAGTTGCAATTGCGCTGACCTTACATACGTCACGTGTTTTCGCCTTCCTTACAATTTTAATTCAGCGAGTCTGTGTCTCGAGGGGAGTGCTGATACGTCACCGTCGATTACATCAGGCATCAGTTCACACGCGCCTCCGTGCGCCTTCTTCCAGCCCTGCCTGCGCTCTGTTTATTATCTTAATCCAGCGAGTGGTTAAGAAGACTCTCTGATAGAATTGTTCCGTCGTTTCCTCTATAGAGGGTATGTACCACAGACTGGCACGCAGTTCCCTCCGTGGCTTTTAGGTAGCCATTGCACTCGCCCTATCCTCTTCATCCACCGAGTGGCTGTGTCGCGAGAGAGTGTGTAAACGCCAACTTCGGTTCACCAAACATCGGATAACACGTGCTACAAGCTCTGCAGGCGCTATCTTCTCCCTTATAATTCATCGAGTGGCCACAATTGGTATGTTTACCAAAATTGTTTTAGGAAGCTAATCATATGGCATCAATCAAGTGGGGCTGCAGAACCAAACCTCGCCGTTTGACAGCTTGGCGGAGCACATTCAATATTAACTTACCTTGTGGACCTTTAGACTTCTCGATGCTGAAGGTTCATGCTTAATCGAGTCTGCAAATATGATCTGAACGTCCATCTGCATAAAAATGCGCAAGAACGCACTAAGTTGGTAGAGATGTTTAAGAAATATCGGTTTGATATGGTTATACAACTCCACTTAAATTAAACGAACCCTAGCCACCTCTTATATGGCATCGGTGTTAATAGAGGTTTTTACAAGTGGGGTCAGGGAACGTACAGGCGTCGGAGTCAAGTAGTTGTATGTAAAAGAAAAGTTTTTGGGAATGCAAGGGTGTATTTTTGAATGGGTGAGAAGTATTTGCCCTAACCCTAACCCCTAACCACAACCGGTAAACCCTTACCATAACCTCACCCTAAAAGTATTGTGTCCATCAGGTGGAGCTACATAACCGCATCTTGCCGAAATATCTTATTTTAAAAGGTCCTGATGAACACAGAACTGAACCTATGCCTATGCGCAGTTAGTGGAAAACACTGTCAATCACAATGCTCTAAATATGCCTTAAAGGAGATCCTGAAAATCATTTGGCTCTACCATCTCGAATGGTAACGGAATTATTTTAAGCAAAAAGCGTTTACTTGGTACGCTCAAAAGTGGTTGCTTTGCTTCAAACGTAGTATTTTTTAATCTTATTTTTGAACAGTTGTTATCATCTTTGCTCATTTTTGGATTCAATAGCCACAAACTGAAAACTTTTGAAATTATTTCCAAACAGGCCCTGTGCTACCCAATTTTTAAGGAAATATGTCGAGAAAAACATCTCGTCATATGCTCAAAACGTAGTTGGCTGACGAGTAAAGGTCATTGCATCTTTTGTCTTTAAAAAAATTGCTTATGTCTGGGAATACCGCGTTAGACAAAACAAAAGATTGCGCCTTGGAGTTATTTAATAGTATAGATGGTACAGATTTATAAGTCAGCATTGTTTTGGAAAATGGCATCCTTATATTTTTTAATATGATGGTTATTTTTATCCTGTTTTATACGTTTGACTCAGCCCAAAACTCCGTCTGGAATTGGCAAGGGGTATTCTGGTAAAGCTCCCCTACCAGAAAAAACACGAAAATGTGAGTGCAGCAATTATGAACGTGGGAGATTGCCTACACATGAGAAAGGCTTGCTTTTATTCACTTTTCATCTTAATAAGACAGCGCTACTGAACCTTCTACCCGGGAATAAACATTTTGTATGAAGTGCCAAGCCAACAATTAAGTCGCTCCTCATCCGCTCTTATCCGCGCCAACGATATTTATTTCCTTCAATGCATTCCATCAAGTCGACCACTGTTTGTTTAGACCTAAGTTCAAAACGCCCCCCAACAGGAACCGTTATCCTATTGTACAAACTTCAGTGGTTCAGGAAATCGCAGTCTACAAGATGCAAACCTGGAGGGTCAGGCAAAAATAAGCCTACTCCACGGAATGTGCACAGCAGATCGCTGTTGTTTATGACCTGCAGTTTGCGCACTTGACCGTTTAGAAAAAAGATGGGCGAGAATTAGGACAATAGAAGGGAGAGACATATTCTGTCATGGATTTCAAAGGGCAGAGCTTTAGTAGTAAATGAACACAAAGGCAGAACATAATAATTTAACAAACAACAACTTCAAATTACAAACTTGTTTTTAGGTGGTAAGAACTATTAAGGTACTGTTTAACCGGTAGGGGAGATGGAACAGAACCCCGGACTGAACATTAACACCAACATGCACCTCAGATTTGGACTATTCAGTCTCCCTTATCATTATCGGTAATGTCATTCTGTCTATAGTGCGCGCCGCTGTGCGGCTGCTGGTTGGGCCCGAAAGAGAGCCCGTAAGGCACAACGGTGGGCGATCTTCTACCAATATTCAAATTCTCATGAATAGAGTGCTCACAAAGCCACTGCCTGCACACCAACATATCATAAAGAATGAGTACACTTTTTAAAAGCTCAAATACCTTTCCGTGTTTTCCGTTAGAACCGACAGATTTTGGATCAGTAACTAGATCACTGAGTTTTACCATAACCTACCCTTTGGATAAAGATAAAAACTCTAATCTTTCTGACCTACCAACAGATTATGACTGTATAACGCATGTAAGTTTTCTAATAAGATCACTTGTGTCGTTCTTACCCTATCTGCAAATAAATTTAAATATATAACACATGCATCACCCAATCGCATTTTACAGGAGATAAAGAGTTTTGGAGACAAGAACAATTATTTTGATAACCTCAATGAACGCATGAATGTGAACAATTATTTCGTTAATTAATCAGCAAACAGTCGAGGGAACAGGCGAGTTCCAGAAATCAGTTCAGAAGAAGAAGATGCGATCGCTGGAACGAGGAGTTTACTGGCCTGACTTTTCAGATTCTCACCCGAACCCATCATCAAAGGTAGTTGCAGATAAGGGTAGTGAAGACACAAAGACTGCATTATTTATAGTACATAGTTGTCGTGGGGTCACATGAGTGCTATAAGTTACAGCTTTCGCGATCTTGCGGGGGGGGCGGAATTGAAGTGATGATGGCTCGTCAGTCCGATTCCAAATCGTTACTTGCCGCAGCTCCATCATACATGTTGGATGTTGACGTAATAAGTGTTCGGAAATTTGACCTCCTGTCACCAGGATTGTTGCTCGCCCGCGCCCTGCCTCGGGAATGTCTCAGTACGGAATATGGTACCGGTAGGCCATCACGCTTGTTGATTGATTTGAGGCCTGAGAACCATGATTCGATCAGCTTGCGGCAGGGGAATCAGTCACGTGGCATAGAAAACACACGTTACGCTGTCAGCGGGATGTATGGGGAGCACTATGTTTTGATGTCTGTCTTTCAAAAGTGCAAAGTCGTCGGTAGGCCGCGGAAACGTCATTCCATTTTGTGCGTTAACATGTGAACGTTTACTTTTGCAAATTTACTTAACTTTACTTAACGCTTAGTTTATTTAATGTTAACTCATTAGAATTTCTATAATGACGAATAAGTCCGAAAGATCTACTAAAGTCTACAATTATTTTTTACGCTGATGTCACAAATAAAATAGCACAGATGGATTTAATTATGTCGTTAAGTACTTTAGAGACCAAAAAGGAAGAGATTTTTTTATAGAAAGAGGTTTATTATAGGTCTGACGCCTTCAGTAGATATTCGTCTTTCCACCTTCAGAAACTGGAGAGTCGTGTGGACAGCCATCATTATATAGTGGGTGGGCTAAAGCATTAAATATCAACTGAAACTCCGAAATGCGTTTTCGTTCCGAAAAGATTAATTAAATAGGGTTGTAAAACTAATCAGTATGCGGTAAAATTTTATAATAATACAGTAACCTCAGGATGCCGGCTTTCACATGGACTTCCTTCCAGCTGCATATAAAAACGATACTCTATAAAAATATCCACTTTGTTAGCATACATTTTTATCATTGATCTTCGATGTCCCAAAAAGGCCAATTATATTTCATGGAAAACACGTACAAAACTACGTATTCTCCCGTTGATTCGGTAGAAAATGATGTCTTCTTTCAAATGTATATTCAAAATAGGGACATAATTCGGGTTTTGAAAAGTTTCTAATTGTGAGACTTTTTAATGGCCGTTCATAAAACGTCATGTCTCTGCATTTACCAATGTGACTTTAGTTTATGATCCCCATATAGTCTCCCTTTATGCGTGTAGAGAAGTAAATGGTTTTCTGTACGCGGAAAATATACGGCTTGTAGTTTGGAAACACTGAATGGAAGTGTAACGGCAAAGTGGGTTCAAAATAATTCGAAAATCGGAAAAGTTCTTCAAACCGAATTATACCCTTCTTTTGAGTATACAATTGGAAGAAAACGTAATTTTCTACCGAATAAGCAGGAAAATGAGCATTTTTATGCATGATTTCCATGAAACATAATTTGACATTTAGAGGAATCGAAAATCATTTAGAAAAATGCATGCTACCTAGGTAGTCATTTTTACAGAGTGTCGTTTTTGTATGCAGCCGGAAGGAAGTACCTTCGCAAGCGGGCATCCTGAGGTTGCTTAATTATTACAGAATTATTCTGCAAACTGACTGGTTTTACAAAGTTACTTAATTTATCTTTTCGAAACGAAAACGCATTTCGGAATTTCGATTGGTATTTCATGAGTTAGCCCACATACTGTATACTGCTTTTGACTTTGTTTACATCCGTCTACCACGCCATTATTCGGCAAAGCGTGGCATCTGAAAACCCGGCGGTAGTTCTCTGCCCCCTGGTTCTCCGCCGGTAGCTGGGCTTGCTCCCCGTTGTGTACACAGGTGGTGTGCATGGCTGCTCAGTCAACCTCCTC
>CACRXP010000441.1:397764-417601 GCA_902702965.1 Spirometra erinaceieuropaei | reverse complement strand
ATTCCAGTGTTCCAGTGATCCCGGGCCCAGGTGACAGAGGGAGAGGGAGCGCGGCAAATGCTGCGTAAGTGAACTCTCACTATAAACTAAATCACGCGCAAATCACCGTGCCTGCTTCGCTTTGATGTAAAGCACTTTGATGTAAAACACAACGAT
This sequence comes from Spirometra erinaceieuropaei, assembly GCA_902702965.1. Taxonomy (NCBI): domain Eukaryota; kingdom Metazoa; phylum Platyhelminthes; class Cestoda; order Diphyllobothriidea; family Diphyllobothriidae; genus Spirometra; species Spirometra erinaceieuropaei. The sequence continues at coordinate 417,445 of CACRXP010000441.1, read as the reverse complement.
CAAACTGCTACTCTGCCATATGAGGTGAGGTAGAAAATACTCCGAGATCTGTTCAGAGTCAGCGTCTATGCACTACTTTTCCTACAATGGAGTCGAATGCCGCAAAGAAGGTGGAAAAAGGACATAGCTAATCAAAGTCACGGTGGAGCGGTCGTTTTATAAAAGTGGCTTCTGAAACTATGACTAGATCCTACGCGTCGCTCGAAATAGGAGCTGCTTATTGGCCTAACTCAACAATCCGCCAGCAAGTGATGCGACCAAACGACCCTATCACGAAGTAGGGAAAGTCGATCGCTGTAAAAAAGTGGGCGGTGACATAGGCGGGACTCACTTTCAACTTTGACGTCGTTGATATTGTGGGTCGAGGCGATGGTCACACGTCAAGACAGGTGCACGAATCCTGGATATCCGCCGAATGCTCAGTCAGTCGCCACATTTATTTGCCTATCCGCTGCCTGGTTTTACAAATATTCTTGATAGAAGACAGTCATGGCGTGAAACAATCGGGTCCACCTGTTACCTGCGTGGTTTACGAAAGCAGGAGTGACACAATTCACAGTCTGATGCAGCCCAAAATTCTAGGCTAGTAAGCTACACAAAAAGCAGAGGCTGTTTTATGATGAAGGTTATGCGCATGACTTTCCAGTATCTGAAAATGCCTTAACGTAATTACTACTCGAAAGTGACGTTCTTCGGCGTGTTAGAAAAATATATAGTTATTATTAAAAAGAAGTAAAAACAATTAAAAGTAATAAATCCCATAATTGACCAAAACGATGGACGCATTATTGATCAAAAGCTACAACTGACAGTTGGAAGAAAATTTGGGTTTACTATTGAGCAGAAATAATGGAGTAAAGACTACCTGTCCAAAGACCCAGCCACCGTTTTCTTTTAGTGACAAAAAATACTAAAATCAGTCACTCAGATTATTTATTATTCTAAAAGTTTAAGGGCTATATGGTATAGCAAACAATAAACTATGTAGACTGCGGACGCACGAATCTGACGTTTTAAGGAGTCATGCCCAGAGGCGATTAAATCCGAATAGTTGATTAACCAGCCTGTATCAGCACTGTTTGTGAGCATTAAACTTAGTTTTAAACATTTAATGAAATCCAAAGTTTCGGTTATCAGTATGTAGCATTTTAAAAATCGGCTTGAATTAGCGCACGTTGTCGTCAACCTTGACTCTGATGATCGCTGTTTGAACGAAAAGGCTACTTAATGGTACTGTGAGAGCTATTTGTGGAAGCATTTCTCAAAAGCAAGTAGTTACTTGACGGCGCACAAAACACTGAAGAAGCGGCATTTATGGACGCATGATAACAAAGAAAAGTGGCTAATAATCTGTAATGACCATTAGTAGTCTGCGAATTTAGCGCCTCAAGCACGTTCGTTAAGAAATTAAAATTTGCCATATGATTCCAATCTAATATTTCCTTCCAATTTCAACTTTCTCTAAATTGCTGCAAAGAGGATTTTTGATCAACTTTTGTTTAATTTAATGGGCGTTTCATCCGCCATTTTATGGAAAAATTCAGAAACGACAATCAAAATGTCTCCCTTTAGGTCAGTGAGCCATCTAATACCAATCACTTTTTTCTTCTAGGGCACTGTGTTCACAGAAATCCTGAACCGACTGGGGCGGAAGGGCTTTGTTTTTGTACGGGTGCCTATTTCCTGCAGGCGAACCATAATGACCACATTGATTTCGTACAATTTTTTAAAAAACCCCACTAAGTAAGGTCTCTCAGAGAGATTTGCAACACCTAAATAGTACAATTTATTGACTAGTCATAGCTAAACATAAATATTTTGGACAAAACAACCACAACGCACGAAAACTTCAAAGAAGTGCGCAGAACACAATGCTCCTTATGTATTAGGACATCCTAGTGGTTGAATTCCACACCCCGAGAAGATCAGTCCTCATTACTTTTATCCCAAAGTGCATATCAGAAAGATAACATTTTCGCCCCCTTACCGAAAGCTGAAGTGTACCTCGATGATGCAGGGAGTTTTATTACGTTGCGCAATAATTTACCGTACTAACAACACAGGTATTAGCTAAAAGCCCAGACACGCGTGTTTCGCCGATCTTGTGCCGCTGCCTGACGCAGCTGCGAGGGGTTCGGCTCGTCAGTGGGTCCCCCAGCTTTCCCCGTGTGTTTTCTGGTATATGAACTCCAGTTTCAACTTGCCTTGCTTAATTTCCGAGGAAATTAATGCGCGAACTTGGAGTAACTCTTTCGAAACAGGCCTTTTCAGGCACGGTCCGAAATTTGATATGAATATTTGAGCTGAAATCCATCAGCTACTGCGGAATAACCGCTTAATATTCACAAACCGCCAACAGGCAGCCAGTAGTATAGCATTGNCTGGGGGACCCACTGACGAGCCGAACCCCTCGCAGCTGCGTCAGGCAGCGGCACAAGATCGGCGAAACACGCGTGTCTGGGCTTTTAGCTAATACCTGTGTTGTTAGTACGGTAAATTATTGCGCAATGCTATACTACTGGCTGCCTGTTGGCGGTTTGTGAATATTAAGCGGTTATTCCGCAGTAGCTGATGGATTTCAGCTCAAATATTCATATCAAATTTCGGACCGTGCCTGAAAAGGCCTGTTTCGAAAGAGTTACTCCAAGTTCGCGCATTAATTTCCTCGGAAATTAAGCAAGGCAAGTTTTATTACGGCACATAACAGTGTGGAAGACATTTGTTCTATTTAAACTCTAAAACTGACAGGCTGTGGTAGGTAAGAAAAAGATTCCTTTATTTACCCTGCGAGAAATCCTTTGAAATGCCGTCATTCTTATATAACTTGCTTCATAAAAGCCCCCACGCTGGAGTGCAGTATGCATATTACAATCAATAGTTTCAAATTGAATTAAACTGGGCCTTTCGTATCCTTTTGCGGCCTAAATATTCCGGCTAGTCATCGCCGGATATTTTAGGTGTTCCATTTATTTCTGAAGAGAATCTTAGGCGCTGGAGTGCTATTGTTGCTCTCAAACGCTTTTGTAATTACTGCCACCAAGCACAGAGTTTTCTGACTGTAAAGGGTGTTTTTATGCCAGAAAGCTGGCTCTTTGTTCATCGGGATTCATTTTTTTGGATGTAAAGCTTCAACCAACTATCATTTAGCAGCAAACTTCGGGGCTGGATGGAAGCATTACTAAATTGGTTCATCGTGGACAGCGTTAAGAAAATTCATCTAGCAGTTCGCTGAACAGTTAACTGAACACGCAGTCACTTATGATTAGTGATTGGGTACCATTGAGCGAGAATTGTCTGCGAGCAGTCAGAGAGAGTATCATTAGAAAAGTTTGGTAAGCGCGGATATATAATAGCCTCACAAAAAGTCCGATTTGGCTGCCCTTGATTCTTATTTCTAAAATTCCTCATGTTGTACCCGTGAACTATGTTATTTGTAATTATATTTGAAACACCAAATATTTAAATAGTGCAGTCTTGGACAAAACACTGGATTATGGATTGCTTAACATCTGTATGCAAGACACGGAAAGGACCTCGGGAAAAGAGCAAAAACAGGACTAATATTCAGCTCACGAACCCCCGATAGACTGCATAGCCATAATCGTCCCTCTAAAACATGTGTCAATTTAGCGAAAAGTTTGTTCGCAGACAGGCCGTCAAAATCAGCACGCAACCGTATTCAAAAACCCAGTGTTGAAAATGAGAAAAATTATTTTACAAATACTCGAGTGAGTCTGTGTCGATGACAATACCCTATTTTTACGTAATTCGATTTATTTATTTAATGCTGGCATACGGGTGTACGATGTGAAACGCTTGCTACCTACAGTATGTGGCCTATCTCATGAAACCTGATAATGGGAACTAATGCAAGAATTTCTGGACATCTTCAACGTTGTGCATTTTGCTTGCTTACTCACTTACTTCAACCAAAGATCCGTTCCTTGTACAAACATTGTGTTGGCATAATTATATCAAGCAAAATATTTGTAAAATTTAGCGAAACTGGACGCTGCAATACATTTGTGCAATTTCGTTTGCGAATAAATGCCCTAAACACCGGTTGCTTATCTGAGAGAGTTTTTCGCTAAAAGGAAACAAATGTATCCGCGAGAGTTTAAATAAACAGATTTTATGTCCAATGCTCACCGTGGCGATCGACTTTCTAATAAAGGAGTTGTTTTAAGATAACCAGACTTTCTGTCGATTTTAAGAAGTCATATAAGGAGGTCTGTGCAGCTTGTTACCCAAAAGTGCAGTAGCAACGCAGACAGGGATTTCTGCGTTTAAGTAAGCTGAACTTGTTCTGCCGTTTAGAAAATTTTACGTGGTGTCACATAACTGGCCACCATCGAAAGGTCATTTCCAGTTTTAGGCATATTAAACATTACTTATCGTGTAGTCTAGCTTTTGCGCATACCGAATTCGGAAATAGAATTGGCAAAGCACTAACAATTTCATCGAAAATAGCAGTATTTATATGGCGGCTATATCGTGCATTCAAAATCGAAGAACGGAGTCTAAAAGCGAGAAAAACAGTGCAAATGACCGCGCTATATAGAAAAACATGTTCTTACGTTTACCATAGGAAATCATTAGTAATGTCTGGAAACATGAAAGAAATGACCAGTGTCAAATTTTATCCCTGTCTCACCGACATAGCACATAAAGAGATCCATAAGCGGAGTGTAATATTAAAGGCAGTCTTAAAGAGGTAACATGTTAGGGAAAGTTTTTTTATCGAATACAGGCCCATTCTTTGTTTCCTTTCGTTGTGAACAGCCATTTCTTTCGAAAACCAAGTTCGATGTTTAAATGAATGCTCAAATGTGACGTAAGCGGCCTTTTCTCTGAAAAAGATCACCCAAATTCGTACTAATTCGGTTAATGCCTTCAAGAATTATCTTTTTCAAAGGTTTGTAGCAGAAGGATGATCCAGAATCTGTCTTTATGGACAATCAAATGAAAATTCTGAAACGCATAACGCATTTAGTAAAATTTATAGGCCGATCTGAAACTTAACGTAATCCAAACCGAACGAAAAGTGTAAATAAATTTAACGGAAAAACAGTTCCTTCTACAAACAAAAAACGATATGTTTATGATCACGCCTGTCAGTTCTGTTTAAATGTATCAAGCACTGATCGGCCTGGCAGCGTGTCGCCTTAAGAAAACGTTTTTTTCTACGACGTCTTCATCGGCGTAATTAAGAAAAATCCCGTTTCTCTTGTTGAATTCTATCTCATTCAGCTCAAATGAGTCAAGAATACCAGGAATCATTGGAAAAATGTTTCGGGATCTACAATCAGGATTTAGGCTATTGAAAAAACGCCCTATATGAAATTACCCTAATTCTTTAACAGTATGTAGATGTAAACCTTACCAACACATGATTTTAAACGTTATTTTATTTGCAATTTCACATTTACACCTTTTTGCATGGGAAGACAGTCTATAAATCTAAAAACAAAGTACAATAGATTGCAGTCATTTCTGACATCTTTGGGATATTGCGCCTTTCTAAAAATCGACATTTCTAAAAGACGCAACATTGTTTTTAATATTTCTTTTATCCTTTTAATCCTCTAAACGTTTACTTAATTAACATAGACAATGGATTCAGGAAACGGTGTCGGTTTGCGAGTGATTGGTAATCATACGTTATTTTCGACATCTTTCATGAATTGGGTCACCTACTGTAATAAGATGAGAATCACACGAAATGCGATTTGCCTGAAAATGGTTGCGTATAAATCTGACCCAAGCCATATTATCCTCAGCTGTTTTGGGTCACATTCTATGGAAAGATAGAAAATGTATCGCGAAAGCTAGAACATGTGACAGTGATCATTTATTTTGTAGGTACTTCCGACAAAATCAGTAGTCCAGTTGCAGTAGAGAAGGTTGATTTTTGTCCTTTTATTCGATCTCTGCTGAGCACCAAGCAGGCTCTCCATTTATAAATTATGTCAAAAGAGGTATAGAGCTGTATGGATGTTAAAAAATTTCCAGAAATTGAAAGATCGTTAATGAGCCGCTATTTTTCGGGATGTGTCAAGGTCCGTTTAGGCTACAGCGAAAATACTAAGCACAAATATGCTATCGCTACAAGCCAACAAGTTAGGCATAAGTGAAGAGAAAACGATTTTGAGTTCTATTCTCGCACATCTTGTCGATACGAATCACCGAGTCAATGCCAAGGAAGCCTTTCCGATTGTCAACCGGACACCAGCAGGCTTCCCCAGAGGCCTACACCAACGGGTGCTAGCTACAGCCTAGACAGTGGCCAATCCAGTGTTCTGTTGTAAAAAGACGTTGACACGGGCGTTCTGTCTTCCGTGGCCAACGCCGACCGCAGATGATGACTGCACCCAACCTCTTGATCGCAATAGTGTGTGCTCAACGTACCCGACTTACAAACATCAGTTACGGCTGACGTCATCCACCTTCGCCCCCTTGATCCAATCATCATTGCGCGCCGACCACGACATAACACACCGAACACGCCATAACACGCCTCGCCATGCGGTTGGTGTGCGAACGAATAGTGTTAATAGCCCCTGAATCAATTATAAACCCTGTAACTTTGCATATTTTCAACTTCTACGTAACTGTTTCGGCCTGATGACGAGTTACCGAAAACGCGTGTTTGCCAAATTGACTTTTCAGTTGTAACGTGGAAATATTCGCAGAACTTAGACAATGAATAAGAATCCCTAAGAACATATTTTTATTTGTCTGCGTCTTCTGAACGGTTATGATGCCTAATCTTAGAGCTGAACTAACGTCGGGAAGATGAAGTCCAGATCGACACTTGACCAGTCAGTTGGGCAACATTCCATTGTGGATGTTCACTTAGGTTTTCAGAGCCGTTATCAATTAAAGTTAGTTTATTTTTAGTTCGGTATCTGACGGCGCTTTAGGTATATTTGTTCGAAATTCTATGAGCTCTTTCTCATTACATTGTCAGCTCTCATGCGGCATTGCTCCGGCCCTCGATCTGTTAGCGATGTCATAAAACTAAGTGTTTATTTCATCACGCCTTGAGTTGCTACACGTAACAATGGGTTCTGTCATAGAAAAGATTTGAAGTCGTAACACACTTAATTATCGGAATTTTGGGTGGAGTAACCGACAGATTTTTAAAGAACGATGAGCGCGTACAATGCCGCCACTCGCCTAATGAGATCACACGGTGTTAAAATATGATGTCAGTCACGAAGAGCTCCGGATGCCCGTTGCCCTAGTGCAGATTCACCATTTTAGGCAGCCTTTTTGAGCGTATCGAAGCTGTCGTAGGAGCAAGAACGGAAATTCACATATGGAAAAGAATGAGTAATTGTGAGACGTGCACTGATCTGCCAAGATTTCCGCCAGCATACAATTTTCAAGCACATTCAAAGCCTCGCAACTTAGATGCATGCAGAAAATATTAACTTTTAAAGCCATCATGATTTCGCTGCCAACCCATCGCTTTCAAATAAAAAAATAGATCAGACAATAGCAATGGAGAGCCGTTTAGCTGATTTCGTAATCAAACTGAATGTAAACGCATATCACAGGATGGTGGGCCTAACCTTTCTATACGGCTTTAAATTTATTTCGCGTAAAACCAAAATATTAATGGAAGTGATATCGACATAAGTAATGCAGAGAGCTCTCAGAACATATCATAATTGGTTCAGAGACTTACTACAGTGCTTGGTAACTCAAAGTAATTCAAGCTTTTAATTTCCAGGGTAAGGTTATTTGAATTCTCAGCAGTTGATGAGAAAGCAAATACCAGACTAAGCGTAAATGTCATTTTACATATACAGGAACTTCTACGAAAATTGCGCTTTATTTAATCTGGATAATGCTTTCGTACACAGCAGTATAGCAAATGAAACCGGCAGTCACTTCATATACACGAAAAGCAAAATAGTAACCCGACCAGTCTATATGAGTATAAAGTATGTTGGATACGGAACATTAGTTAATATAGGGGCAATGATTTTACAGACTGGTGCAGACAATAGATATGATTGCATATATTGCAGTCAAAATTCAGACATATCAGGTATCAGACTGGTGAAGTTAGGAGATCCGGGTTGATAATTTGAAGAAGGAGAGGAAGAGCCGATGGTTATCCCAGACATTTCATCGAGAGAAGCAGACGTCGAGCTCACGAACGACGGCCAAATGGGCAGCAACTCGAAGTCCGGAGGGCCAGTTCCTACTTTAAAGCGATCTCTGAAGCGGACTCTTGACTGTTGCAACCCGACATTATAGGCAGAGCCCATCGACCCCAGGCATGCCGTCTGATGCAACCTAGGGACCCATTGCCACCCGCTGAATCCGCAATAGTTATCCACAAAATAAATTGTAATGAGGGCGATTGCAACCATGTGGGAGAAACCGAGCGGAAATTGTAAACTCGCTTACAAGAACACAAATCGGCCACTCGGAGGTTAGACCCTAACTATCAGTTGGCAACACACGCTGGACAAACTTGGCATGCTTTGGATCTCCAGAGAGCTACCATCTGCGGCCGGAACCACACAAAATCAGAACAGCTAACTATCGAAGCGTGGTTCTCCAATGCCCACTCCATTAACAGGCATCTGGATCTTCCTGCAGCTTACAAAGTCGTACGTCATCACAATCGTGGAGCGCAGAACCACACAACCACACTGAACTTAAAAAGGACATACGGAGACAACCGGACGGCGAGTATACTCGGTGAGTAAGAACAAGAACCGCCAGACCGACCAACCGATAAAGGTTCAATCAGCTCCCCCGACGGGGTGGTGAATCACAAAGCACGTAAGCAATGCTCCCTTTAACCATCTCCCGAGAGATCGATCATCATGAGACCATTTGAAATTTCTGGTCGATTGAGTACATTTTACTCTTTGGCAATGGAGAACTGATCAAGCCCTTTGGGACGGCAGCATTTAAATAAACCCATTCCGGGAGGGCATCTTATTCTTCAAGTATCAAGTATCGTGCGAGTAATATGTTGACGTCTTTTGCAATGCTCATACATAGAAGCTGAGAAAGACCGAAATAAACTGACGAGATTGATTATTTTGTAAACGAGGGTACAGCAAAAACACTCAATGTCACACAAGAGCATAAATGCCCATAGTCTGGTTCGACGCGGTTTATGGCATTTTGGATTTAGTTAATGTGGTCTCGGTAACTAGTCGTGGGATCTAACATTCAAATCTGAACCATCCCTGAGAACATTGTGAGCAAACATTCCACAGTGATTACTGTGAAGGGGTTATTTTGTTAATATGAGCAAAGGAGAGCGCTCTAATGACCGATTTTATCGCGGGAAAACACTCCGAAACCCGGGGTTGCAGAATTGGTATTATGGTGTCTAAACTTTAACATATGTAATTAAAGCGCCACAGTCCAATGATTGTCAGACGTTTTGGAGAGTCAGAGGAGAGTGAGTCGCCTAAAAAGCGAGCCCATAATGTATTTCGATGCTACGTTTCGGTTTCGTTTTCATTATTCGAGATCCAGTGGTATAAACCATCGCACTTCTCCCAAAAAAATGCATAGACAGGATGGACAAGATAACCTTTTCCACAAGTAAATCCTCGACTTCTTAACTTTTCCATCGCAAAGTGCACTTCCTATCTCCCGTTTCAATGTTAAATGAGGCAGAAGGCATGCCAACAGGCTAATCAACTTTTGAACTAATAGCCGAGGCAGTTCCGCAACTGCTCTTCCAGCATTACGGACCGAAATTCTGGACATTATATGCATTTGACGCCTACCTTTTCAACTAACGTAGTCAGATATTGTCATTAAAAGAAAGCCTCAACGTTCCCTTACAAAACGGATTGAGGGGGAAGATGGTCAGCTGGTTTTTCATGACATGCTAATCTGACGCATAGTTCGCGATGCCTTAATATCCAGGGTGCCTAAATTAGCAGCAAAAACAACACAACTACTGAGCAACAACAGCAACCACTTAATTTACCGCAAATGTTGTTACCAATGGCTGCGCTATCAGCTTGTCGAAACACTCCAGTGAATAGAGGAAACAGATCGATGTATCGAAAAAGTCTTTAAACTGCCCTCAGTGTGACTGGCCAGTTGCATAACAGCGTCAAAGGTGCATATAAAGACCCAGCAGAATAAAAAAGCGTGCCATGGCCACGTCAGGAATGTGACAAGAGTCTGAGATCGCCTTCTCATGTTGATTGGCTATAATATTGCGCACAACTCATAACACATGCTGAGGCAAGCTTGCAGGGCAGGATTTATTGGTGCCAACAAAGTGCGCGATGGCTCACCAGCTGTGTCCTACCGCTTTACAACACAAATAGGTAGAGGGATGAATACAGTAGTTCGAATTCGTGCGGCCAACCAATGCAGGAACAGCAAAGTCGTGGTTTTGGTTAGTGCTGACTAGTAAAAAACACAATGTGGTAAGAATGGCGGAAAGAACGTTAACGAGCAAAAAGAAAGGGGAATGTGAAAAACATGGAGCTAGGGGTTACCTTGGTAAAGTGAGGCTGACTGCACATTCTAGCTGTTAACATAGATATGGTTTTATCTGCCGTATATAGGCCACCTCTAGATAACGCAGGGTCCATGCTGTTCGTGCCCGAGTAAGCACTCGGTCGACAGAGTGACCACTATCGGGCAGATGTCTAGTAATGTAGGAACGCGGGGTTTCGTTCTCTCATTTTATTTGACATCTGGACAGGTGCTCAGTAGACCTGACTGCCAACTGCCTTTGCGTTCACCCAATGCGCATGAACCCGCATGTCCGTGTGAATTCATAAACATAATTTGGAGTAGCATGCATTGGCAAGGCATCCTTCGTCCGTGGAAATTGAAGGGGCTTAGAAGGACTGCATAATATGAATTTAGCTGCATTGCATGTCCTTTCGACAGTGCAACGCAGCCATCGTTTGGTAGTTTTTCAAATACTGTCACCCTTAAAGGGTAAAGATAGAGGGACGAGCCTTTTCGGAATTGAATGTTCCGTTAATTTTGGCCGCAAAGAGTTGCTGTACTTTTGGAGGAGGTGTGCACGATATTCACGCTAAGCAGAATTTCCTTGAGTCATAAACAGCTAGAAAATGTGGTCAGCCTAACTTTGCCATGGTTATCTCTGGCTCCATGAGTTTCACATTGCCCTTTGTTTTAGTAACTATCGTTATTCCCACTATTTCTCCCAAACTGTGCTTAAGTTACTGATTTTATTGGTTAGCCGGCATCACCCAAAACCATAGCCTTGCTGCTTCTGAATTGATTTTTTGCACGAATTCAAACTGCCGTATTCTTCCCGCTTGTAATTTATGTTATAAAGCGACAAGGCGCAGCTGATGGGCCATTACGCTTGCTTCAGCTTTGTATGGAGGAAAATTATTCAAAATTTCATAACTTATGGTCGGAATCAAGTGGAGACCAAATTTTTGCCCACCAACGACAGGAAATATATTAAAAACTTTATCGAATTTGATGCGTTTACAAGTAAACTAACTGGTGTACACAAGCGAAGCGACAGTGCTATGCGGGAGTCGACGAACAATCCCCAGTGTTGGGGGAAAATGACGCCATCTCCAAGGCTGCTGTTCATTTAAACAGATATGGCCACACACTGAGTCCATTCTCCGAGCGAGCTAACACATGCGTGATTTATGAGATACAGGAGTCTTTATCCTCAACTCACAATGCGCCATCATGCGCAGTGGATTTCACCTACCATATTCAGCACTAAGATAGTGCCTGGGCGCTGTACTTTAGCATGCGAAGAGCGAATGAAAGGACGCGCTTTTTATGGTCGCAACGGTGAGCCAAATGTTCAAATAACTATCATGTGAATAGTGGCGTACTTGCTTCAATTCATGGCGCGAATGGGGGCCGTCACTTCACCATAGCACCAAGCGTCACGATCTGTAAGGAATTCGGTAAATGTCACATTCTGCAGGTATTGGTGTCGCATAGCAACTGCATCCGCATATAAATATATATTACATTACTTTTGCGTTCATTAGGCCTATTTGCTGTTGTCTCAAGTGTGAGTCCCAAATGCCAAGCAAATAAATTTTTCATCTCTGCGATCGCGCCCCTGTGTGCAAATTTATGGAAATAAAATGTGAGATGCCTAAAATACTCATGCGCGTAGGTACAATTACTTCTCATTAAAGGAGAAATATATTTATTTGGGAATTCTGTCCTCGAAAGTGCAATGCAAAGGCCCAAAAGGTTACCATATAATTCTACGACTTACTGAGAGCTTTTTGTTCTCCTTTTTTCGAGGAAAATTATGACAGATACTTTTTAAAGCTCGAACGAGCAGAAAGTGGTAGAGGAATTAGGTTGACATTTTCTTTCTTAAAAACTAGCATGGCGAGTTAAGCAGGAAGTTGCAATTAAATACGGGCGTAAGTACCTCTCATACTACAGGTGACCTATTTCAGTGTCTTAACTTTGACTTTATGTCAAACTCTTGTCTAAATTCTTACATTAGCCCACGTAACCTTAGTCATAGCTCTAGCACTATACCCACGGCCGACCCTGACCCCCAAGGATTTAGAGCAAGACCACGTGCAGTACGGGGGTACTTGTGACGTTGCCAAATTATAGTTTGCGTTTTAGGGGGACTGTCTAAAACTACTGCGTGCATCAGGTAGAATGAGGGGGTTTGAACCTGACATCGCGCTGGAGGTCATCAACGGAACTTAATTTAATTTGTCGCTCTTTTATATGACTCAGCAATGACTGCCTAGTCAACGAGTGATCAAGCCACATAAACAGCGGATTCGATATGTTTTGTTCAGGGAGCCTCAAACAGGGAACGCCACTCGGTAGACTTAAGGTCAGCCTGTAAAATATGGTATGTTGTACTTAAAATCCGCAATTTAGCTGCCAATACTAGCTAATGTACAAAGCCCACGGGGAGGTGTTAGTTTGTTTGGTGTTAAGTCCCGCGTAACAACTAGGGTAAGTGTTAATAAGTCGATAATATCATTCAATAGTAATCTCATAATATTCCGGTCTCGCCAAGATGTTGCCGTTTGAGTTAAGTTCATTTGGCCACCTGTAGAAGCCACATTTAGTAAAAAAGGACCACTTAAGGAATGTGAAATTTTTACGTAAACGTCTGAATGCCTCTTAAATTTGAATGTATTTTATGAAAACACTTGCATAAAAATATCCTTACGTGTACTCGGCTGGTAGCAAATCATATTTTCTCTAAGTTTTTAGACCAAAAATTATATTTTTAAGTTTTAAAAAGTTGTTGATTCCGAAAAAATTTAAAGACTAGCCAGCTGATGCATTTACATTGACCGAACATATTCTATAAGCTATAAACTTTCTGCATAAGTAAAACGTGACACTCGATGCTACTAAAAAATCCCGCAAAAACTCATAAAATGTGGAGGTAAATGCAAATAAGATTGCATACTTCACAAGAAGCATTTTAAAATGGGCAGGCACGATGCTGTTTCAATGGCTTCTACACGGTTTAAGAGAATCTCACATTTAGAAATTTCTCAGGGTCGAAGAATAGCCTATCTGGAAGTGCAAAGTTTGCAAAAAGACGTGATTTGCTGCCGTGGGTGGGAAAATGGAACATTTCTGTGCATTATTTCTATAGAATTATTTGACTTTATATGTATACAAATCGGCATCCAAAAGTTTGATCAGAAAGTAGTAAGTCCTCTCGGAGATGCAACAAACTTAATTCCACAAACTTTGGACACTGACTTCCCAGGTCGTCTTTAAACGTATGATAAGTATGCAAACCAGTCAGCATGTTAAGAAGTTTTAAAGGCGGACATCAAAAATAAGTTGCAATGCATTCTAATTAAGTAATTACTTATTCTGGGGTGCAGTCTGTATAGACTGCTGGAAAGAAGTATATTCAAATCAAAAATATTATAGAATTATGCATTAGAACAGTAAATATAGCAACTCCACCTACACAAAGCCTCCTAGTTAAAAATGTCTCACAAAATTTTGGCTTAAATCTCCATGAGATAGGTCCATGAATCCAGTAGTTGCGGGCGGCAGCCATAACATCAGGCGTCATTAGGGAATCAGTCATGGAACCAGAGAGGATTTGTATTTCAAATTTATTTCATTTAGTGCATGAGGGTTAAAGAGCACTTAACTGTTATGCATTGCTAAAGATCAACTGCCGACAATCCTATGGCTCGTAAGCTTCTCTGGAGAAAAAACCCCAATCTTCAGTGCAAAGGTACTTCTTGCTCAAAACACTATTCGTTCACGCAGCAAGAATCTGCTAGCATGCGCCAACTAATAGAATTTGTTACGTTTACTCAATTCTCCGAAGATGTTCCTCAAATTGTTAGTTTGCTTAAGAGGTTATACAACCGTTTCTATGGACTTTGATTGGCAGAGCTTAATTTGGAAATGAATGAGTTTTCGACTTTTCCTCAAAATCTACTTAGCTTTGCCCAAGAGACATTGTTACACTCATTTAATAATGGAACGTTGTCACAGAACAAACCAGAAGCTATTTTTAGAAATAAATAGGCCGATGAGCATAAAATATTTCATCGTGTCAAATAAGGACAGTATACCCCCTAATTAATTCATTGCCATGGCGACATCGCTGATCTACGGGAGTTTGTTATTCATACTCATCTCTGACAAACACTCCTGAAAGACTGAAAACTAAATTTAATTTTCCCCTAAATCGGACTTGTCTCGTCGTCATGCCCACTCACCAATAACATTTAAAAATATTTTTCTAAGTAAAACCCATCAATCTGGGTTTTATTTTCGAAGACCTTTTCTGTTGCTTAACTACTTAAACTATTATTCAAAGGCGGAGGTAATACGCATAGCCAAGGAATTCTTGCTCATTAAAAATGGTTGGGTGAAAACGATATCTTCTATATCAAATTCCATGATGACCGAATTAGAGCTGCAGAACTGTTGACCTCGAAGCGTTCGTCTATGGACTGCTCAACAGAAATGAAGAATAAGACAAAGTGCTGCAAGTGAAAATCTAACGGCGGGTTAGTTGAGTATTTGAAGTCTTTGACAGCTCGCTATGGCGAATTTTCTCTGCAGTTGAAAATACAACGAGTGACCGACCTCATGAAAAATAAGTCGAAATCCAGAAATGTGTTTCCGATTGAGAAGGTTTACTTTGTTGGAGTTCTAATACATATTATCTTGAAACAAAATCCTATTATATCTCGGGTTTGGTAGGATGCCTGCTTTTAAATACGCTTTTATCCAATCTCCTGTACAAACCCTACTTGGTAAAAAATGACTACTACTGTAGTAGGCTTTTTCACATTGATTTCCAGTTGTCTTAACTATTCAAATATATTATATAAAAAAGTTAACAAAAATATGCTTTCTTTTGCTCGTTTAGATTAGAATTACCTCTTGTTTATATTTTATACTAGATGGAGGAGTATAGTTAGGTTGTAAAATGTTTTTTGATTCCCGGATAATTTGGAGCCTAATTGGCCGGTACATTATCGCCCCGTTATTTCAATCTGCAAGATTCATGCACTCCGTGTGAAGAAAATCACATATTCTCCTTTGCCATTAAAAAATACCATATAGAGTCCATGCAATTGTGCAATGGATGCGGACTATTTTGCGCATTTTATAAGGGACAGTGGCAAAAGGAGAGGCCTGATGCTGTGTGTATGGACATCGCACGGTCTTAAAAATTAATGATTAGAAATATTTAACGAGATAACGTGGTTCTCTATTAAACGATTGAAAGAAAGCACATTATTGTTCGCGGTTTCTATAAACTTTATTTAAATTTGCAAGATTATTGAAAGTCAGCGAGTAAAACGCACACTACTTAAGTAGTCATTTTTTACCGAGGTTGAAAAACAGTATGTTTTAAAGCTCACATCCTGATAAGTCTGAAATATTTAAGGGTATTACTGCAAGACAGTCAATATCACAAGCGCACCCAAGAAAACCTTCCTAATCAAGAACACATTTCAGAAATTTGGCAATATTTGATAAGATCGGTTTCTCACAGTATTTTCTCTGCTATTACCATTCCTTAATAGACTTTCTAAATGTACTGATTGACGATAAACACAAGATCACGGATAATCCTGAGGCGGTTTATGTGTTCCTTAAAAACGTTACTATTTTGGTCTACAACGTTTTATCCAACCTAAAGGGTGTCCAATTGTCAGTATTTAAAGTATCCGTACTGTTGTTCATACTATCCGCCATGCGAGGTAGGTTTGCAGAAATACATAAAAAATTTTAATATCTGTGAAGTTTTCTTAGTTAATCCGGCTGGCGTCTTTCTTTGGCGTAAAAAATGTCCCTGGCTTCGAATGAGTAGCGCATTTTGATTGTTGACAGTTTATTGTTTGTGAATATTTTTTCGACTCCCAATACTAAACATGTGTAGTATGGTCACCAGTGGGCTTTCGTTATTCCGTGTTTCCACTAGTTTTTCCAACGCCGGTTTAAACAGGCGAAAATCCCCTTGACGGATTGAAGTTTGTTGACTAACGGAAAAATTGTCCTATACTTCCCTACGGATCGCTGTAGTTTAACTTCAGCGCCATTGAACTCCTGAGTAGTAATACAGATACAATTCTCAGACGTCTTATTCCCCCTATTTAAGACAACAGAAAAGAAAATCCATTATCATTTTTTTAAATGAAGAGGTCATACAGCATTCAAAGAATATTCCTTACCACTGCCTCCACATTCAACTCATTCATTTTCCTTCTGAGTTGCAAGTCCCTTATCGTCAAAATGTATGACGAATGTGACAGCATACTTGCGGTAGCCAAACACCATCTTAGTCATACTTTATCTCTCAGATCTCTTACAGATATCACGTGGCCACAGAATGCATTCAAAGTACTTAGACTGGAAAATGCGTTCCCCATTGAGGCCGGAAGAATAACCCGAGCGGTAGGCAATCAAAAGTTCTCAATTAATAGGAACATCAGAAGGATCGGAGCTTACGTTTTTGCTATGATTCGGGAAGGTGGTGAACACTTAATTGTTAGCCACTCAACTGGCTTGTGCAAGTGAAATCATACCGAAAACTTGCCATCGTCTTTTAAACTTGTTTTTCATGATTTGTCTAAGGTGAATCAAAGACAACACGTCAAGGTCCTTCAAAAGTGACGTCAAGTTTCTGTAAAAAATTATATTTTATCAATTTCCTCTTTCGAACTTGCTTCTCTGGATTATAGTTTGGTTATCAGTACACAAAACCGTCAAAGGCGATCTAAATTATTGTATAATCGAAACAGGTTATAAAAGTCTGGCAGCTAGCAACTAAACTGAAAGCATCTAGGATATTATCGTACCATGTGTAACAGTCTACGCAGAAAAGACGGGAACTGGGAATTTTCACAGACACGCAGGTGCGCTTGCTGCAATAACTGGTCAGTCAGCCAATCATGACACCACATGCAACTTTCTGCAACGCATTCGGAGGCCAAAATTTTGATAGACATGCAGTGACACAGCAAAAATACTTCATAAACACTGCAAGATGTATAAGACCCACTACCGCCGGCTGATGTTGTTGTAGGGTCAAAAGCTCTGTGAGCGTCTGCTATGCTGGGGCAAAACATCAATGGTCCTCGCAGCCTAGTGTGCGCTGGCAGTTCTCCGACAACGGGTTTCCTGCCGGTACACGTGCCTGCGCTGCGCCGAGCATCGTTTTCCAACTATTCTCCTCTTTCTGACCCGTCGTGGTGTTGTTGTTGATTGAAATCCTGGTCAATTGCTGTGTGGACCAAGGGGGTGTGGAGCGAAGTGTCAAGGTGCAGGACCGGTCGCGTCATCCACCCGTGCCCTCCTCCGCCTTCGGTCTTCTTAACTCCGTCTTGAGACCGGGCTTAGTTGGAGGAGGAGAGAGTGCGGAAGATGCAGTACAAGTATAAGCTCACTATTAAATAATTCAGGTCCAAGTACATGCGCCTGTTTCACCCTGCTGTGAAGCCCACGACGGACATCGTTGGATGCGATGATCGAACTGTCATCATCCAATTTTGTTTCTGACGATAGATTTGACTGAGAATCTGAGACGTCAGGGTAATAGAACTGTTGGTTCGGCAGTCGTACCCCCCCATTTGCAGTCGACAAACCACTTAAATAACCTACAAATGACCTAAAATGAAGGATATTTGTTTTTCTTTCTATTCACTAGATCCCTTGGAGTTTTGCATGCGAGGACTATATAAAAATAATCCTCTCTAGATTCTTTTTATTGAAATCATCAAAAGGCATTTCGGTTTCTGAAATTAATTTCAAGGATTAACTTGGTATTCTAACAGGAAACAAATGTTCATTTAGACACGACGATTAGACATCTATTTCAATACGTTCCTGCTGAAATGTGCCATTTTGTAAGAACTTGGTAAATTAAAAGAAAGTTGGCAGTGCTCAGTTTTGAAATCTTATCTCATTTGGACAAATATGGTAGTTAAGTAAGACTTGATTACATAAAATTCGAAAAATGGATAAATAAGCTTACAAATACGATGGCAAATCATGCTAAAGCAATATTGTTTTAGTAGGTTTCTGTCGCTTTAAGAAATGTGCAAAAAACTATGTTCCAAACTGCGCTCTGGGATCACAGCGAAGAAATTTTCATCTTTACACTTCAATCAGTAAATGAAAACCCTCTGTCGTTTGTAAAACTCACTTTCATCGCATATATTCATTTAACGACTTCTTACAAACCACGCTATCTTTGACAGGGGGGAAACTTATGATTGTATGTTTGTCGGAAATATAAGTGAAAGAGGAGGTATAAAATCAAAGACTTAAAAGCATTTTTCCTGTAAAAAACCACTTGACTTAAAGTAACTTCTATTATTGGCGTTTTCAAGCACACAATCTAATAACGTCCAAAATAACCTGCCTGAAATCATGGACTTTTAACTGAGATTCACGCTTTACTCAAGCCTTTTCACCCACTGCTAAGCATGACTTGTAACTATATTTGCATGGTCTGTTATCGACCCTGACTTTTGACGTATCCATCTTGTCCCCTGAAATGCGTGGGAATGGTAATTAACTATTCGTATAGTTGGATCTAAATCGTCAGAGAACTAGGAAGATTAACGAGGGTTAATTTGAGTGTTCCCATGTGGTGGGTACGCTCTGTCGGAATTAGTATTGTGCGGACTATTTGCAAACTTATCTGTATAAGCCAAGCCGTGCAATCTAGTGCGTTTGCGAGAGAAAGCTATCTTAGCGGCATCCGCAATTTTCCATAGTAGAGAACCGATGCGGTCAGAGAAAAATACTGTTCTCGTTAGACACTGTTCAGTGGGACGGAAATTTTTTAAATATCGCACATATCGAATAAATGCATGTTTAATTTACTATCTGGTTGAAGTATCACAGAAATTCCCCCTAAAAGTAACATAGGTTGTTAATAAAGAAGGGTTGCTGATAACCGGTGTTTAAGTTGTGGAAACACTAGAAGTGGTCAAAACAACCCGGGAAGGACACGATGGTGAGAATCTTATAAAATCTCTGGTCTCTGACGAATATGCGCATCGCTTCATAGGATGTGCCTTTTGCACACCGAACGACTGTCATTGGTTGTAGCCATGCGTGCACTGAGCAAAGCACCAATGAGACGGCAAGAAACACATCAGTTAGAGAATGCACATGAATTACTACCCACTATTTAAAGGTAGTGATACAAATGCGATCATTT
>CACRXP010000441.1:361872-387617 GCA_902702965.1 Spirometra erinaceieuropaei | reverse complement strand
CATCGCAAACTGCTGGACGGTTTGTGAAAGACGAACTAGAGTACCCTTTTTGATAAATGCAAAATAAGTTGTTTTTATATATATGTGTGTATATTTCTGGCATCGTTGAATTTGTCGTATTTGTCACACCGGTTTATATGAATATCGTAAGTTCAATTTGCAAAAAATGAAATGTCTTTTCGTATGTGCATTCTGATTGCGTGACGGAATAGGGACGGGTTCATGCTACACTAAAGTCATCCCAGTGCGTCGACCAATGACCAAGAATTGTGAACATCTTAGTATTTATGAGTGCTAACAGTAGAACATGATTTCACGTTTAATGATCAAATAGTTCTGGTGCGACATTCAGCGTATCCACCACAAGTTTGATGGTGGTTTGGCATTGATCAAAATGGGCTCATAAATATTTTTTACGCAAACACTAGATATAGTTGAAGTAAGAATCCGAAACTTTGGGCCAATAGATTTCTTGTTCCAGTGATTGCATCTTCGTCTTCTGACTAGATATATAAGCCTATTGATAATCAAACGGAAGTGGTGGTAGAAGCGAAAGAACGAGTTCTAGAAAACCGTCTGAGAGAAAAAGACTCGGTCTCTGAGGTGTTGAATTCGTAATCAAATGTTTTATCGGCATTCAAGAGGTGCGAATGCTATGCCACTACATACCTATCAAAATGAACGCCTCAGCGTTCACTTAAGATGGTTGTAGTGGTCGCGATAGTGGCTTGGTAGCAAACAGTTGAGTCGCTAGTTGCCCCAATTTCATTGCCCATGATTTTGACTGACGTGGCAATCACTCCGCCAATTGTCTCATTGACATTAGCATTCAGAGTGGCATTCGCCCACGCGACTAAGCACTCTGCCCAGGAGGGAAAGGGCCACCGCGTTTGCTAATCGACCATGAATCAAGAAACTATTTTAACAGGTGCGACCAGCTGCGTCGTATACGTGGGTCATTTCTTTTGATATACATTCAGGGCCATATCAAGTGTGTTTGAATTCTCCTCAAAATTTGTTCAGGCAACTTATGATATTTTTCTGCTCACTAAAGTACCACCGAAATCGCCCCCACAATTAGCACTGACTTAGGGACTCGGCTCACTGTCATGAACCTAGTGGGAGCTTATTTGCCAGCTCTGATATGCTCTCAGATTTGACCCGCCACTAAATTCCTTCTAAGGGAAGGCATTACAGCAGGGGAAATTGGCTTGAGGTTCTGCAAAGGACACACAAAGGTGGTAGGTAAAACAGTTATGTAAGAAATAGAGGATGTTCTTCCAGCTACGTTCATATCCCTTCCACTCAGTTACGGTCTGAGCCACTCTTTTTGTTCCGGCGGAAACCCGGTCCAGTGTGCTGATTCCTGTCTGCGATCTCTTTGACTCTGGTTTGATCTTGGACTCAGAACGGCGAGGGAGGAGAGGGTATGGTTAGTGCGTTGCAGGTCCAATGTCATCATAATTATTCATAAGTCATCGTCCCTGTGCCCACCATACGGTGAGACAGACAGTGAACAATTACTGTAACGACAGTTGAACTTCAATATCCCAGAAATACTGCGACACTAGTTTAATTACAACCCGTTTTTTAACACTGCCTTTGGTTATGGATTCATGTGGGATCTAAAAACTTCAGCCTAACAAATCACAGCTTCCAGCAACTGCGCATTCCAGAAGTGCCTGATTCGAACGTCATGTTTACTAGGAAGAGAATAGGACTCAAATGCACGGTTGTGAATCATTAGCTAACGAGATTACGTTTCTCAGCCTGCCAATGAATTACGCGACGATATCGATATTGAATATGAATTGAAAAGTGGTTTGCTTACGATGCATGACGACTGTGCTTGTGGCAGAGAAGTGTCTCTAAGGAGATATGGGAAGACCGTTGGATGGCTGCCTTTGAAAAGTCCGGAAGTGTTAAGCGCTGTAGAGACGTTTTTGTTGGATAGGACATTGTCCGGTATCTAATCCGTATGTAAGAAGTGCTACTGGCCAACTATTTTATCCTAAATCAAAACACGCCATGATACTATCCTACTGTAAAGTCCACCAAGCTGCTGGCCCTTCATTGGCGGAAAAGTGTGTCCTAATGATAGTACTATACGAATAATCCAAGCCCTTCTTGCTTTGGCTTCCAAAGTCAGAAGAAGAGTTTGATCTTAGCATTTACAGTAGATGTGCTAACTCATGAAATGTCAACCAAAATTTCGAAATGCGTTCTCGTTTCGTAAAGATAAATTAGGTAGTATTGCATAACCAATCATGATGCAACATAAATCTATAATGATCCAGTTACCTCAGGGTGTCCGCTTTCGAAAGAACTTATTTTCGGCTGCATGCAAGACCTATACTCTGCAAAAAGTGACTACATATGTAGTATGCAATTTTCTCAATGATTTTCGATGCCCTTGAAAATTCAATTATACGTCATGGAAAAGATGCATAAAATATTCATTCTTTTACTTATTCGGTAGAAAATCACGTCTTCTTCCAATTTCATACTCAGAAGAAGAGTATAATTCGGTTTTAAAAAGTTTCTTATTATGAGATTTTTTAAAACCGTTAAATGGCCGTTCATGAAACATCATGTATCTGCACTTACGAATGTGACTTTTAAAGTTAACAATATTGCTCAAATCCACTGCTTACTTTTATGAACCTCATATGGTCTCCTCTTAACACCGTAGAGAAACGCATGGTTTTCCGTACACGGAAAATATACAGATTGTGGTTTTGAAACTCTGAATGCAAGTGTAACAGCAGGTCGGTTTCAAAATTATTTGGGAATTAGAAAAGTTGTTTAAAACCGCATTATACTATTCTTCTGAGTAAGAAATAGGAAGAAAAGGTGATTTTCTACCGAATAAGTAAAAGAATGAATATTTTTATGCATGCTTTCCATGAAGTATAATTGAATTTTCAAGGGCATCGAAAATCATTGAGAAAATTGCATACTACATATGTAGTCACTTTTTGCAAAGTATAGGTCTTGCATGCAGCCGAAAATAAGTTCTTTCGAAAGCCGACACTCTGAGGTAACTGGATCATTATAGATTTATGCTGCATCTTGATTAGTTGTACAACACTTCTGAATTAATCTTTTCGAAACGAGAACGCATTTCGAAATTTTGGTTGACATTTCATGACTTAGCACATCTACTGTAATCCTGTTGTCTGCTGAAGATTTTCCTCTGTACCTACATAAATGAACATTTAACGGGCGCTTAGAAAGGGCATTAACTCAACTTTCTCGACCTTGACGGAACAAATAAATGTTTTACTCAGACTTAATTGACATTCTTGCTTGCCAGTTGCAAAAGCAAGAACAAAGTACTTATTGACTGGGTTCAGCAGACGCTAAACAGACTGCATGATCGTGTTAGATATAATTGGCGGTGTTCTTGGTAAGTCATCTAAGGTTTTTTAACATATCGCAACTGTTTGCCAGTTAAACACATACTGGACACAAGATATGCAGAATTACAGTTAAAGGTTCAGAATATTTTCTAACTCTAAAGGCCAAAATATATAGAAAATTTAGTTTTCACAGCCCCTTCCATGAGAAGTCTTTTGTCGGGCATTAATTTGTGGACTTTTTGATTAGCATTTCCTAGATAGAGGGACACGGTCAATTACTTAATCGCTTTAAAACAGATGAATTTAAAAAATAACAATTCATCAATAAAAACCCAAAAAATTGTGAACCAACTCAAAACGTTACTTTATGAGGATGACAAGGTTACCAACATATTTATGTCTCCTTAGCCGGTTATGCCTCCACAGGAAGTGAGATTGACATTAGGTCATTTGGGTAGCAATAATACCAAGACTTCAATAGAGTTTGATGAGACTGGCCAGATTTTGAACGTATGTTAAGATTACTCATTTGCATGAACAAGAAGTCACTAGTAACTACTCACATACTTTTCTGAGGTCTTTGTCGAATGAAATGGCAAAATATAAATACCACATTATGTAAGATACTGTTTTAAAAACACATAGATGGGTTAGTTGCAGAGATTTGGATGTATGACTATTGAACATTTCCCATTTCTAATTAATTGCATAGATGCTAATATTAAATATACAACGATATTCACAATATTTAAGTAGGTACCTCCAAGCATATGGCATTGTTGCTGAAATATTTCTCCTCAAAATAAAATAACCAAGTTGTGTTTTATGATGTGACTACTTTACGTTTGTATGGTTGAAATAGCATAACAACTCCATTCTGGGGAATTTCTGCGCATCAGTGCGCAAAACAGTTGGAATGACATGCTTAACGGGACTTTAGACTGGTCTCATTTGGGAAACTCAGCACCGATTTAATAGCCACTTTTTGCTGCTGAAATCATGCGTACAGTCTCATTATCCATTAGAAGAATTTGAGAAATTTACTTTTTATGCGAATACGTGCCTCGCAATTTCAGTTTCCTTATTATCCTTTTCAGAAAAGGTGACTCAAATTTGATGGAAACAGATAAATTCTACTGATAATACTAACTAACCGATTAATTGAGATGCATAAACTAGAGTTTCGTAAGCCTATAACAAATGTGTTATGTCAAGAAAAGTTAGTCAAAATTGTGAAATTGGTTTTTGATTCGAAGAGATAATTCAAATAATTCAAATAATTCAAATAATATTTGTTATAGTTCAGTAAAATCTCAAAATGTCATTCACGTCGGCGTGCCAGTTTTTAAACGAGTTCCTTCCGGCCGTCTGCGAAAACTGCAGTATGCAAATATGACTAAGTGAATAGTTTGATTTTTTCTCAATGTTTTCAATGCTTTTATTTATCGAGATATCTTTTACAAACAATACGCACAAAATGCCCTCTACTGTACCCATTTAGTAACATAATTACGTCTCAAGACTTTACATTTGAGAAATGAGTATAAGCCTTCGTCAAAAATGTTTTGCTTAACGATTAATACAGCGTCTAATTCGCCGTTACACTTACTAAATTAAAAATTATGATGCCTTATGAATGAACAATTTAGGCTTTAAAAATCTTATAACTGTGAACATTTTTTAACCGATGGGCGTTTTTCTTCTAAGTGCAGAATCTAAAGAAGACGGTATTTGCCAATATCGAGGAGAAAGTACAAAGTTTTCTATACGCTTTTATAAAACATATTCTTATTTACAAATGAATAAAAATCACGCTACTTATGTAGTCGCCTGATGCTGTGTGCCGTTTTTGCAAATGGTCAGACTTAATGTCGTTCCAGAGCCAAAATTCCGACGTGACTGAAACATTTCAGGTTATGTTGCACGGCAATTAATGTTTCAACCCTACCTAACTCATCTTTACCGATCGAGGGCGGATCAAGAATTTTGGTCAACATTCCATGAGTTAGCACATGCACCATATCCTCTCTAGCACAAGCGAAAAGGTGGGTTGCAGACAGTAGTGGAAAGGAAAGAAACAAATTTCTTCAAAGCAAGAATTTCAGGCGTTTGAATTTTCAGATTTTTACTCGAACGCAGCATCAGAGAGCGTCACAGGCGAGATAGATGGATGCAAAAGTGATCCAGAAGTTGTGAAGTCTATCTGCCATTACACTATAAAGTTATCGTATCAACCCCGGAGGGCCTAATGGCCAAACAATGGTCAGGCCAGTCACTATCAGCGATGATGCAAATGTAACAACTAATTTACTCGAATCTTGACCAATGGGCAGTTATTGCACCAAGTACGGTCATTGATGAGGAATAAACCAGTGCACGAGTATTACCTTGCCGTTCATAGTCTTAAACATTGCATTCCTTCAAAAGATCCGTTGGGGAGCACATATTTGTTTCTGTAAAGTATCATCGGACCTGTACATTTATATGAAGGCGGGGAACAAGTGGAAAATGTAAGTGATTAAAAAATTAGATTACAGTTCGTCTTTCATTCAAGTAGAATGAGAAGAGAGGAGGTCGTAATGGGTAGCAGAGAGTTCGGAGGCAGTGCAGGCTAAAGGGAAGGAGGGAGGGCGTCAAAGCGTGCATGCAGTTAACCACCTCGTGACCAAGGCAGACGTAGGGCTCGTACCAGGTTCTTCTGCACGCACAATACCGGCTTTCGTAACCTAATGGCGGTCGCATTTGCTGTTGCAAGCAGACAGTGACCCAGTGGCTGCGGGTAGCTCGAAGTCTATCCGGAATCAAAAATGCAAGTGAGATTGGAACCTTTTATGCTTTTAATTTTGCCATTTCTTGGCCACGCGGAAAGTTGTTTCTTTGTTTTTTTGGATAAACGACTGCTCGTTTGACCAATATAACCTCGAAAGGCGTAGGTGAGGGAGTAGATGCATGTGAACGTGGTCTGTGTTGGGAACCCATCCTTACGTTTCGTGTGTAAAACGAGGTTGGTTGGGAAAATACCTACACATTTGCCGCTGGAAGCGTTCATGAAGCAGCCAAATCAGGAAGTTTTCTGGGAAGCTGACTCGTTACTTCCCTTTAAAAAGGAACTTTGGGGGATAGAGTTTTCTTTGCTACCGACAGTGTAGTGGGTTGTGCGGCTCTCTCGGTAATATTCTTTGGAATGGATCTGTCAGGATACCCGTTCTAACAAAGCGGGTCCTTGGTATTTCTAAGTTTCTTGTCAACGCCATCTTCCGGACAGATATTTTTGGCTGCTTGCGGCAAAAAACGGACTAGATTGCGTTCCAACTAAGGGACTGCAGACGTTCGTTGAGTGTCCAGACCAAGTTTTATTCGGATAGACGTCCCCTCTGAACGTCATCGTCAGCTCTTCTGCTTAAAAAGAAGTCTACGAAGGGGACGAATCTGCTCTTTTTACCTTTGACCTAAGCGTGATCGACAAATGTGACTGAATTACAGCATCCAAGAGGCCAATTGAACATCGCATGAAACTGACGCCGGCCTTGCCTATCTTCCGACATTTGGCTCATATATGGGAGTTGTGTTGTTCTTTCGAAAACCCGTGATATGTTCAAGACGACATTGGGGTTGGAAGTACAGAAGTCAGTCGATTTTACGAGGTTGCATCGATATCTGCAGTAACGTTTTCATCATACACCAACTCTGTCTCCCTAGCCTTATTCAACTTTCAAGAAGGTGAAACCTACACAATTTATTATTACGAAACAGGCTATCATCTCAAAGGCAAGCGATACAAATCGAGGCAAACATTTAAACGCCCAAATTGTTGGCGGTAACAAAGCATAAGTGGAAACGGTCAAACGTGGTTATGTGGCCCCACCTGAAGCAAACGGACCTCAGCCACCTGTAATACGGGAGCGGTGGTATTAGGAGTTTCTACAGGTGGGGCGGGAGAACGCACAGGTGACGAGGTCAAGTGGTTTTGTGCAAAAGGAAAGCTATTGGAGACGCGCGATTGCACTCTGAGCGGTTGAGAACTTGTTCTGATCCCTAAACTCAACCCTAACCTCTAACCTTAACCCTTAACTCCAACGCCAACAGTATTGTGTCTATAAGATGAGACTGCATAACCGTATCTTATCATGAAAACAATAATGCCCTCTCGAAAAAGTGGGCACGATCGCTGGAACAAGGCCTTTATTTGCCTGGAGTTTCGGATTCCTGCTCGAACCCATCATCAGAGACAAAAACAGTCTTAAATTGATGTACATCGACTGCACGCATCTTGTCCACGGCCAATTCTGACCGTGTTCATGACAAAGCAGCCGTTTTGCAGAGGCTGGGCCATCTAGGTTTATACCTGTCGTTTTGACAAGCAACAGCCAAATGCTGACTAAATCACATCTCATATCTCGTATGTTTGCCTATTTTATGATGGTCGCGTGTGGTTGAGTGTTGCAGTGCATTCCCAGACAAGTGACTAGCGAAAATACTACTCTAGCTAACTGCTGCGTTTTTGATACAACTGTAACTAACGCACTGTCAAATGGTGAATTATTTATCCAATGAAGTTTTTCGTTCCTTTTTTGGTCAACGCCCGTCCATGGTTTGTCATTTCCCTGTAAAAATGACAGTAACAAGCTCAAAGTGATTATAAGTTGTATAAGGCAGTAGAATAAAGGCGGTAACATAACCTTGTTGAAGGATGTAGCACGTACATTGTCAACTTCCCCGGAGTCAGGAAGTTGAACACATGCAATTTTGTTTCTGCGGTAAATTAGGCGCTCCAAATTGAATGCTTTATTAATAACGTGACCGATCGCTCGCCTAGCTTCATGCCTTAAATTATGAATTTAAAACCGGGCGATGCTCTCGCAGACATCCTCTCTCATATCGGGTGAAAATAGATCCCCAAAAATCTTTTCTTTGTTTTCTTTTGGAATATAATTTAAAATTCTTTCAACGTGTGCTATTAATGGAAATCAAGCGGTAATGCTAAGCGGACATAAATTGATCGCGTTTGCCTTGGTTTGTTTAAACAAACTGACTGTTGTTCCATTGGCGGTGTTATATTTTTCTCACAAAATCAACATAATATGAGTTCCATGCGCATGAGACATGTTTATTAGCAAATGTTCTTCCACCGAACTCCATTCGCCTTTGTAAAAAATTGTGCATTCAAACATGCTGAGGATACCGCTACACTGAATTCCCGCTCGTCATCATGTTCCTGCCTTTGTGCTTTGTACCGCAAACGATCATTGCAACCGCATTTACTGTGCTTTGGACGTAAATGATTGAAAACAAGGCCGCCAGTCTCTTGCTCCTTATCCTTTACGTCATGCCCCTACAGCGAGTCCGTCGGACAAAAAGCGACCGACGACATCAAAAGGACAACAGTTTACGAGTCTATTCGGCATACGCCTTAGTGTTAGTACTGCGATTCACTCCAGAGGACATTAGTTTTGGTATTCCTGTTAACATTTCTTTGCCAAAAATCAGTTTGAAAAGTATGACTATACCGTAAAGCCTGTCGCACAGATCGCATTATACATTTGATGGGGATTATCGTCATTTAGCTTATCACCAACAGACATTTAGTCATTTATTAGAATAATATGAGGTTGAAACGAAAATTCGTTCAGTTTGAATCATGTGCGTATATCGAAACGTACATATATGTGTTCCAGTGTCTTCTGCAATATTAAAATACTTGTCAGTGAACATAGTGATGCCCCGTTTGTAAAAGTTCTTAGGTGTCAATGAGAAACGAGGAACAGGGTCCTTTTCTCTTGGTGTCCGTCAATATTCAGAAAAAACGGCCTTGAAAACAAGGCATATCCCAGTGGGACAGGATCAGAATAACAAAATGAGTTCAGCAGTATTTCCTAGCTTCATTCAGCTGATAGACACTCGAGGGACATTTGAGGGATAGGGGAAAAAATGTTGGTGATGAAAGTCGATTCTCACCCTTTGCATCACAGATGAGCATTTTCTCTGAAGAAGAGTTCTCTAAATACAATGAAGTCTATAGTGTGTATCGCCGGTAATGGCTTGACATTGCCCTAACGGTTCATATTTGATGCCTTGCTCGATCTTAATGTAATAAATATGATCTTTTTTTAATAAGGATGGGCCCATTTTGGTTCCTGAACTAAAAGAGTCCTACGGCTAATACAGAGGTGACGATACTCCGCGTTAATATGAAGTATCCCGTTCAATCAACCAGAAAAATCTGACCAAAAATAAACTTTGAGGCTGTTAGATGGCAAAACTTCACAGCAGATGAGGAGCGGTTGGCAACTGTCTCCAAGTGCTTCGTGGAGAACTTCCTCAAAAACAGCCAAAACCAAAAGAAAAAGTTGTCAGCGAACAGTGCTTCCGATAACTTCTCGTCAGGTCAGTGCAATTATATGGGACTGAGTACAATGAGTGAAAAACAATCGACAAAAGTTAGTTTTTAGTTTTTAAAAAACAGGCTAGACAAGAGCGGAAGGACACAGAAAGTTGTATGTGGTTGGTCAACCTTTGACCATGATAAGGGCGGTGCCTGAACGAGGTTCTTCTGGACGCATAGGGTCGGTTTTCGTAACCTGATGGCGTCGCTTCTGCTGTTATTAACAGGCACTGGCCTAGTAGCTTAGGGTAGCTCGAGGGGACCTTGTAAATCACACGAAATGCTTCAGCGGAATTCAGACGATGCCCTGAGTCCACTGTATGCGCAAGGATGGCGCTGTCTATTCTTCTAGTTCCACCTTTTGCCAGCCATTCAAGAAGGTGCTCTCGTATTCTTTTAGAAAGGTGCCGACTCACTCTACCCCGTCCCATATAACTGTCCTGGCCTGACGATAAGTTATCGGAAGCAACGTCCGCTCGTCACTTTTTCTTTTAAATTTGGCAATGGAACTTTTCACAATCATAAAACAAACAAAATCCTTCATGATCGAACCGGGAGTCAATAATTTAGCCAGGTATGGTAATAATTTTGCTTGATCCGGGAAATTAGGGAACATACATAGGGCACATTTTAAATCCAGTAAAAATAGATGATCGATGGATAAATTCTGTTTAGTTTCTACGGCTGTGATCTGGGATGGACTCTTTTCAGCCCAATATGATCAGTTGCCTTGGTTTCGCGGACAATCTATAGAAGTCATTAATATGTTTATTTGCGACAAAGCTGACCAATACAGTTAGTTGTTTCTTGGTATTGCTCATTAGCACAGGCCCGTATTTTCAATTTAAAAGCTTGCACTATGATCCAACAACGGTTCCATGCACTTTAAATGGACGGTCTTTAGAAAGTCAATTATAAAACTACCATGCAGATGCTACTAATCAATGCTTAGGGAGGATTTTAAAAAAAGGTCATTGAAAAACCGCAAAAATGTTATTGTACACGGAAAGTTACTCATAGTATTCTGTTGAGTCAGTTACGATTAGGCGACGTGAATTTTGACGGAGTGAATTCGTAGAAAATAAACTTGCATTTGTTGCAAAATGGCTGCTTTTTCTAACGAGGCACGGACATTTCATGGCTATCAGCTAGTGTTTTGTTTTCCAAACCGGCTAGAAACAGCTGTCTCATATTGTCACAGTGTCTGTGAAGATAGAAATAACAGACGGCTCATCACGGCCGCAATGGAATATCGGTAAACTATACAAGGGAAGAGAGCAATTATGCTGGAGAACCGGAAAATCGACACCTGATTACACCAACTATGATTGAAACGAAAATTTCAGGCCGTCAGTGATTCTGCTGATGTCATAAACTTAGTGATATCGCAAACCCAAGTAGCAGTGCATCCGGGGTTAGCACTTGGTGAACTGGGAAAGCTAGCATTTAGTTTAAACGCGCCTATAATTTATTTTCTCGGACTGACGTCTAACCGACAATTTTATTTTAAATGCCCAACGTCAAGCGAAAGCTATTTTCATCGACT
The DNA here is from genome assembly GCA_902702965.1 of Spirometra erinaceieuropaei. Classification (NCBI taxonomy): domain Eukaryota; kingdom Metazoa; phylum Platyhelminthes; class Cestoda; order Diphyllobothriidea; family Diphyllobothriidae; genus Spirometra; species Spirometra erinaceieuropaei. Next base: position 376,327 of record CACRXP010000441.1, on the reverse strand, counting down.
CATCCTCAGTACATAGAAGGAAACAAGAACGTTCATTTTGTCTTGGTTATTGACTGTTAATGAGTCGATATAGGCCAGTACAGTCTTCACAGCTAACCGGTAAATTTATTAGTCAAAACAGAGCTTTGTGGTTTATTTTTAAATAATGGTTTTTTTTTCAATCAAGAAATGTATGACCAAAAGTAGTACCTGCATGCGTTTTGGTAAAAAGGGTAACATTCGCAAATCTTCGGGAAGGTTCTTGAAGCTTTTGGAGACTTTGAATGCTTACGGTTTCAAGTGGCCAGATGTTATTTTAACCAGTTAACAGTTGTAATGGAACTCATTGAAGCATATAAATACATGACAGGACTGACTTCTGCGGCCCACTAAAAAGGACATCTGATCAGGAACCGCCTTCCGTACGAGTGGCTTGGAGCCAGCTCCCAACGAAATTAGAGTTAGGTTTAAGGTTTGGGTTGGAGTTAGGCTAAGGATTAGGTTTAAGGCCAGATTAAGAGTAACCGGCAAGGCAAGTGAGGATCGAGTTTAGGGTTAAGATTTGGGCTAGGGTTAGGGCAAAGATTAGGACATCGTTTTAGACACGGAAATAAGTTTCCCTTTTGAGAATTATGAGCTGGTCTACACTTCCCACTAAACATGCCGTTTCTGTTCCCGTGTCCTGTTTAGGGAGCCATATAAGTCAGTCTTGCCAAATACCGTCAGTCATGGCCGCTCAACCGGGAGACTATAAACATCATCTAAAACGTTATCAAACCCAGTAAAATAGGGGAGCATATACTTAGATGAATTGTCGCGGGTAAAGGCGGAACCAGTGGGTCGCTGTACACACCTCCAGTGGACAGCCCCGCGGGACCTCTTGTTAAATGCAGTGGCTTGTCCGGGGGTGGATGTATTCCAAAATGCCTGCATCTGTCTAGTGACCCACAGTCGACTCATGGCAGTAATCTGTGCAGTTTGGAATAAGACAGTGTCTACGGTACGAGGTACTTCCTCCACTTGCGTAGTCAGTAACTGCAGTGAAATGGCTGAAACAATGACGAATTGGGAAAACCTAGGTCTGCCTGAGAGCAGACTACCTGAGGAGTTGATGTGGCCCATACAACATTACAGCAGCAGTTTTTCCACCTCAATCCTATTCGAACGCATTGTCTGTGACCCAGATTTACTGAAGCCCGATTTTGAGGCTGAAATACTACAAAATTTTGTGAATATCTGACAGAACATTGCCGTTGGCAGGGGAAATTGAGAGCTCAGGCGATAACTGGTCATTTTTCTGACGTAGATGACCTCTGAAGAAGGTGAAGACGCGATCGATGGAAAAAGGAGTTTATAGGCCTGGCTTTTCAGATTCTCACTCAAGTCGATAATCAGAGACGGTCGCAGATAAGGGCAGTGGGGGCACAGAGACTGCAGTATTTATAGGACGTAGCTGCCGTGGGACCATATGCGTACTGTAATAAAAAGCTCTCGCGGTCACCGTTGGGGGTCGTGATTGTGGCCATGATGACCTGTCAGTCGGCGTCCGAGTTGTTAGTTGCCGCAATTTCATCATTATTGTTAGATGTTAGAGTGATGAACACTCGACAATTTGGCCCGCTGTCACCGGGATCGTTGTCCGCTCGCTCCCCCCACGTGACTTGTTCCCCTACTCACGAATGCCTCAGCACCGAATATGGTATCGGGAGGTCATTGCGCTAGTTGGTGGATTGAGGACATAAGAACCATCTTTCGAGTAGCTCACGAGGTTGTCACTCCTTGCGGGGATTTCGGCTCCCTGAAACTTGTAAAAACGCCGGGTTCCGTGAATTGAGGCACAACCTGGAAGCTGGCGTTTTTCTTATTCACTGCCGTTGCGTGCTCAGTCCCCGTGTCCAAAATAATCTCCCAGTTCCTCCGACGTATTTGTTCTGTCCGTGGGACAGAAGCGGGGGATAAAACGAAGAACCTTATTCCACACCAGGTTTTATCCATTCTTACGGCTCATAGGCCGCGCAACGCGCTTTCCCAGATTGAACTTTGACATCATAGGCTAAACTTTCTGAAAAACACTAGGCCTCGGATAGTTCTATCTTTCTGCTGGTAAACGCGTCAATATTTCTGAAAAACTGCAGGAAAAAACCCTTCGTCATCTCTTTTGAGAAAGATCTCTTGGCGGGTTCAGTGCAAAACGCTTCATGTAAATGATGATTCTGGAATCTGTGCGCAACCTTTCAAAATGGAATCGAAAACATCGCGTTCGAGGGTTTTCCTGGAGACCTTTCCCTCCCATTGTTGTTACCAACGACAAGGGAGAATCTCACTTAGTTTAATGGTTGTGAAAATCCCCATAGTAGTCTTCGGAAGACGAGTTGGCGAGCACACGTTGCTTGAGATAAATTCTCTTCAGGCCAGCATAGTTATATGGAAACGGGATACAGTCAAACCTGGCAGTGATGAGGAAAATCGATGAAAGGTGGTTTTTTAACACTGACGGGGCTAAAATGGAAGGACGCAAAACTTTGCACGTGGCTAGTCAACCAGTAGCTAAGTATAGCTCAAGAGTACCTTATAAATCAAACGAAAAGTTCGTTGGAGTCCACACGATGCCCTGAATCAACTGGATGCGCAAGAATGGCGCTGATTCTGCTCCTAGGCCCGCCTGTTGCCAGCCATGCGGAAAGGTGCTCTCGTATTCTTTTGAATAGACACCGACTCGTGCGACGAATATAGCCTGCTCCACAGGAGCAAGTTAAGGAACACCTATGCGTACCTTCTGCGCGTAACAGTAGGGTTGGTAGAGAATAATATTCGAACCCTTGCTGCTGGGAAGGTTCGACAGACAGCTTGATCAATGTGTCTTCTTAGAAGTTCACTCACAACGTCTCCTTGAAAGGGAACTCTGAGGAATAAAGGTTTATTTTCGGCAATTAGTTTGGTGCGTTTTAACGGTTGTTCGACAATGTTCTTTGCAATAAACCTGTCTGGTTGTCTATTTTTGAAAACAAATCCTAGATTTTCCTAAACTCCTCCCCGATGCTGTCTGTTGAACCAATTTTTCTAGCTGTTTGTGTTAAACTCCGCACTAGATTTCGTTTTTTTGGAGTGGAACACAAATGGAGAAGTTCATCTATTGCCCAGACCGGGCTTTCATCTGACAAACGCTCCTCTGGACGCTACCGTCAGGTCTCCTGTTTAGAAGAACATCTAGGAAAAGGAGCGAACCGGTTGATTATATCTTCAATGTGAATTTGATCGTCAGATGTGCCTGATTTAATGCAACTAAGAAGGCAGTTAAGTCGGTGGCGATTACAAAGATATCCCCAGTTTGGCAAACTTAGTGTCCATGCTTACAGATATGATCGCTAGTTGAGATCTCTCCAGCCTACCCATGATGAAATCGTCTTAGATAGGTCCAAGAGGCGAGCCCATAGCAACGTCGTCTCTTTGTCTATGAAGCTAGTGGTTAAAATGGAACTGTAATATAATGTGCACCTCAGTAATATCTCCCTGAGTGTGTTCGTCGGAACTAAAAGAACTGTTACTAAGATGCACATTAAATGTGCAGTTCCTTTTTGACCACTAAATTCGTAGACAAAGAGTCGACTTTGACTCTTTGACCATCGTTTTTTGGACAGAAGTGCCATTTTGGCCGCTATGGATTGTTCTCCAAAATGTCACGCATCATCGAAGGCGAATCAGCGCTTGAGTAACAATGCTCTGATGAACAGCCACATTCTGTCGACAGTCCTCTGGGTAGAGCAGGATTTTGGAATTGCCTGTTCCATGGACTTTCAATAAGTTATTGCAATAATCAGTGAAGTTTTTTAAAGTTCAAGCGTGCGGGTCAACAGGCTTGACAGAAGGGTATCGGTAGCCACGGCGATACCAGCCCTTCACGAAAACCCATACACACCCGCGGAAACATATATTTCTCATTTTTCTGGCTAAATGTTCCCGCTTAGGCCAAAACATACCAAATGACATGCAAGTCTAGACATTTATCAGTCCACGGAGGTTGCAATTTTAGATTTTGGTCTGATTTAACTGAACGTCACTTAGTCTGCTCACTTATTTCGTGCCGAGTTTCAAAGACAGCCGCGAGAGTGCTGGAAAACCACATCTTCGAGTTAATGTTTAACGTTTCTCTCAGAGTCGGCGAAATTTTCCAAATTGAGATCAAACAACTTAATCTGCTCCGTTGCCGTGAATGAGGCTTCTCTTAAGATTTCGTATTTACTTGAGGCTTGAACTATCCCTGGAGAACTCATTGAAAAGAGGTCAGCAGAAGATCTCAACAGGAGTAATTTCTTATAGTAACTTTTTTACCAGAAAATAGCAGGTAAATATAGTTTTTTTTCTGATTAATATAACAATTCTGTTAACCTTGTGACTACAAGGCATCTAATTTCCCCATGGATACCATGAATGCAAAGCCTTCACCGGACTGAATGTCGTTAGCCACGTGAATCGATTCGAACATTTGGCGAACACAGACACAGCAAACACAGACAAACCACGGCTGTGAAGGCTGCGGTCTTTTGAAGTTGTGGATACTGCAGCCTTTTTTTACTAAAAAATTGCTCTTATCACAGACGACAACTGTGCAGCCCAGATATGCCCCCCCCCAACTTCCTCCGCCACCCCTCTCCGGCTGTCACGCGTTATGCCCACGTTGCCAGATGGCCCTGCCCAGATTCCAGTTGAACCGTGAGACCGCTGCCGTTCAGTCAGCGTGACCCTATCTCCTGTTAAGCACACGGCCTTATAAGGCACAAGGCCGCACGATCGCTTGTGTTTTTGTTTCGTAATTTATTCTGGAATTCGTCTCTCTTTTACGTCATAAGGCACAGGCTAACTGAGCTGCCTCTTCTGAGATCGCGTGTTCTGTTCGTGAACATTTCAGGCTCATCAGAAATTTTCCACAACTGACTGTTGGGTGGCCTTCGTCTCATGAGAGAAAACTAAATATGAGCAGGTAGGGTTTTTGTACAAAATGTCCGCAATACACAATGCTGCGAAGAATATTAAACTGAAGGGAAACGCGCAACATATTGGAAACAAAAGATGAGGGTTTTGGTCAACGACTTTTACTTACGGTCAAAGTCCGCTACATCGCTTTGCAGGCACTTTAAATCCACGCCTTGAAGTGAATATTTTGTTTTGGCTAGGCAATCATCAGCACTTGGTTGTTGGGCGAGGATTGGTTCTGCAGCCCTGCCTTGCTATACACCATATGGTGAGATTCCTAAAACTACTTCAGGTAGCATATCTAATTTAGCTACCCGCTGGATTATGAAAAAAAAGAACTCGAAACACGCGAAGGAAAAATCATGAAGGCGGCATGTTTAGGCTCTCCTTGCGACACAACCACTTGCGGGATAAAAAGGATAAGGAGGGTGCAGTCACAAGTGGAAGGGCACGGAGGTAACCGCGTAGTAATTTGCAGTGCAAGGCCATTTTAATGGAACCGACGGAGTTCCAGTCCACCCGAAAAATTCCATTAGCATGCCCACTTAACCACTCGCTGGATGATAAAAAGGGCGTAAGCAGTGCTCGAAATACGCGCAGGAAAGCAGGTGTGAACTGATACCTTCTGTAAATGCGGATGGCGTAGATTGCGTGACAGAACTCATGAAACGTTGGTCGGACTTCTAAAGTGCGCGCTCGATTAAGATGGATTACTTAGGTGGTGTTGTAATATCTTGCGGCACAATCTTGCAGTAGTTTATACTCGCCAGGATGTTGGCTTTTGAATGCACTTCTTTTTGATCTGCAGAAATCACTTTCGGGTAAAATTAAGTACTTGATTAGGACGCATTTTTCACATTAATTGTTGATGTTTATAAAAATGGAAGCATATTTTAGAGAACATGTGCACCAACATATGCTTCATTTTACTTGCTTCGTAAGAAACCACATTGTCTTTACTTAGTATACCCGAAGAAAGTGTATCTTTAGGCGCTTTGAAAACGTTTTCCAATTTCCGAATCATTTTAAGCTTGATCAGCCGTTTAGCGGTTGCAGTCTACAGGGTGTGTACTTTCCGCTTCAGGAAAATTATCCATTTTTCTATGCATTTCAGAACATACCATATAGGATTCCAAAAATATCGCAGTAGACGCGGGCTGTGTTGTACATTTCATGAGGAACACTGGTAAAAGGACATATGCGATGCTGTATATATGGGCATCACACGGTTTTAAAAATCTCTTAATCAGAAACTATTTTAAGACCAAAAGATTGTCCTACTTGGTGTATTAAAAGTGAAGACAATGTGGTTTTCTATGAAATATATTTGAAATTACAGGGCCATCGAAAACTAATGGGAAAAATACCTACTAGATAAGTAGTCACTTTTTACCAAGTGTGAGTTCTGCAGGTCGAAAGGAAGTGCACTCAAAAACCGAAATCCTGGCAAGTCCAAAATGCCATAGGATTATGCCGCGTGGTGGGCAATATTACAACGTCATCTAAGAAGTCTTTCCTAATCGAAAGCGGCCCCTCGAATTTCGACCATCATTTCATGAGATCGGTCACTTAATGTGTAAGCCGTCCTCTTCCCGTGGCACCGTCACTCGCCGATGTAAAATGGCAAGGGAGGTGCAGACACGTGATATTTGTAAAACCAACGCGCTCGTATTTAATTAAATTGCTTTGGGGAGATGATTATATGGTATCAATGAAGTAGGGCTGCAGAACCAAAGCTCGCCGGCTATTGATTTCGGAATTGACACTGTCGAACTTATGTTAGGCTTAATAATTTTCTTGGATAACAATGGCTTGTCAAAGACCTGGCTATCTACCCCATAAATAATACGCCTGAAGGTAGGTTTTAATTACTTGTTTTCTTAGTTTAACAGGTAAGAAAACGCGACAAATCTATTCAGTATCCACATGGCGATTTACATCTATTAGAATAAGAAAATATTTAGTCTTGATGGAGTAGTTTCATGCTAAAAAATTTCCATACTCAAATGACTGGAAGTTCCCTGGAATCTGCGCAGTTTATTGTGTGCTCGTTAACATGGGATGACATTATCAGTATTTGTTCTGCTAGTGCGTTCTCAAAGGCATTAGAGACGGCGTTTAACAATAACATTGTGATGAGTTTGAAGGTTGCTAAGTGCCGTCTGTGGGTCCACTTTGAGGGTTTGGTTGGCCGTGTTTCAGTCTAACCGACCTGTTGCTGACAGCCTCACCTGAGCGCTGCCGGCTTTGAAAAAGGAGAACAGCAAGCAACGTGCGTGAATCTGGACCAGAATTTACTGTTTACTTTGAAGCTAACATTAATGAAAAAGTGGCGCACAACTAACTTTACTGAGCCCTGTTGCCAACCTTAACGCGGTGACTGGTAAAAAAGGCAGTATTGAGAACGAATGCCTTTCTTGTCCCGAAAATCGAGTCTTCTATTTTTTTGAATGTTGCTTAACACAATATCAGGTAGAACGAACATAACTGATAAGGTCAAAATACTGAGCGTTGTACAGTCGCCTTTTTAGTGATGGCGGACAGGCATAATCTTAATGCGTCACCAAAGTAAACTGAAGTACAGAGTAAATGCAATGCCAGTAGCCTAAATACGTAAGACATATTCTTAAAATTCATAGGTATTTTGACAGGGGTTAAATAATTCATATTGACATAACCATGAAAAATTCGGTGCTTCGATGGAATACGAATCCACGCAGTAAGGAGTAGGCTGTAGTACAGCCAACGCTCTAACCACTTGAGCTACGATTTCCTAAGTAATTCATCTAGAATCCACCAGATGACTACCAGGTTCGCTTAATTCATAGGTATTAAAAAACAAAAAAGGCCAACCGAATTGCTTAATTTTTAATATTTAGTCGCCGTTAGTCAGTTCTACGTAAAACGTGTGCTTGGATAACTTAGAGTGCCAACCTGAACGCTTTAGTCATTGGGTTTCAGATAAAATGCCCTATCCTCAAGCGTGCTGTGCTTTTGATTACGATCGGCAGTATGGTCTAGTGTGTGAGTTTCGTCCATCGATTTATCCTCCGGAGCCTGCTTGCCTTACTGTTCGCTGGAATGACCGGCGATAATGCAGGAAGGGCCTCTTTTGCTCTTCTACTTATATACCTGTTGGTAGTCCTGATTACACGAATCCTGGTTGTCACACGACTGTCCGCGAGGGCTCTTGACTGAGCACCAAAGTGCCATGGGGTGGACACGTCTCGCAACCTGATCTGTGAGAACCATTCAATGGTTGCGCACTCTGCATTTTGCCTACATGGAGTGTGTTTTAGAGTACAAAGGTCTACTTATGCAGTGCTGTAATAATGATCATCGGATATTACAATGCTAAGATACTAAAGTCACTCAAGGATGATGACTTTTGCTTGAGTTTTCTCTAGTCACTCGGCTAAAGCAATTACCTAAATGATATGGATTTTAAATGTTTGTAAAAATGCGGTCCCTGGTGGCATATCAAAAGAAGAAGAGGGTTATTGGAGGTCTGACGTTTCGAGTAGTTACTTTGTCTGCTAATCTTCAGGGACTGCGAACTCAGGCGCACAGCTGTCCTTATAATGGCGCCCTTTGTTCAATGCGTGATCCGCTAATGCTTCCTGTGCGGCTGCATCCAGCCCGCATGTCAACGTTACCTGAATCGCCCCCGTCGGCCGCGGAGATGACTGACGGCCCCGATTGTCCCGCGCCGTGACTGTCCCCCGCCAACAAGGTTCGTAAAGTCAGATAGGGGGGGGGGGCGAATTGATGTGGCGGTTGACAGAGCGGTCGGTGGACGTCCAGGCTTCCTGTACTTGCCTTGCTGTATGATCATCGCCTCGGCCCACAATCACAACAGCGTCAAAGTTGAAGATGTGCCCCCATTAGCGCGGCATAGGCCGCTACCTCTGACTTTGGGTTCAACCTTCGCGCGGCCAACTTATGCTCATACTTTCGCGTTTGCAGGCGTCGGCAGGTTTACCCAACGTAGTTGGACAACCCGCAGTTGCGCTGAAGTCGGTAGACAACGGCCGACATCCCCTGCATAGAGATAGGTTCTTTTGGCCGCGTCACTTGTCGACGGATTGTTGAGTCAGTTTTGTAAGCAACTGTTATTTCGAGTGGCGAAAGTGATCTAGCCACGGCTACAGAGACGCCTTTAATGTGCGGAATGCTCTTTATTCCGCCTCCTTTGTTGCATTCGGCTCCGTTCAACGGATGTCCGCGGATAGCCATTGGCTCTAAAGAGGCCGCGAGGGAGCTTTATCTCGTCCACTTTGGCGGCTGGTGTGATGCAATAATTACCACCTGTCACATATTGTGTGTACGCAGCTTCGTTTGTGTTGCCGTGGGTAGTTGCTGTTTTAACTGAAAATTTGTAACGTGTTTATCGGTTTTCTGTAGACTGACATCGCCGGCTTACTATCTGGTTGGAGATCAGACAAGAGCATCAAAGTGTGGAAGTTAATCATCCACTTTCCCTTCCACTGTGAAATGTTGGCCAGGAGTGATTGGATCCAGTTGCTTCCCTTAATAATTAATTTTATCCTTGGTGATGATTGCGAAGTTGTCTTCAACTTACCATGTCCCAAATTCTGGTTTGTACTCTCGAGCTTTTGCCGAACAGCCACGGCAAAAAGCCCGGAGATTGTGGACCCATTAGAGTGCCCTTAATTTTTTCATATGTGTTCCCTTCAAAGGTAAAGATGCTGTAAGGCAGTGCTTTTTGGATTCTATGAGATCCGGAGATGTGGGCTGGCCGTCATCCGCATCTTAATTTTGAAGTTTTGGGTCCTTTACCTCCAATAGACCTCTCCCAGTAAACCGTTCTTCTTCTTTTGATATGCATTTTCATACAGATTGTCCATTTCATTATAAATTCAAATATATTTTGTAGCAATCATTGCAGGAAGAGTCTTCCTTGTAATTATGAAATTATGAGATTTTTTGAAAACATGACATATCAATCAATTCGACAGTGAATCTGCTTAATAATGCGCCATATAAATTGTACAGAATGTTCGCATTTATTACATACTTTTTAAAAAAAAACTGCACAACACCTTCTCTATAACGTGTATGGGTGCCTGAGTTTGGTATAAAGGAAGGTTTGTGTAATGCTTTATAATCATCTCAAGCGAATGTGCAATGACATGCAGGGTTTGAAATTATTCGCGAAATTGATAGCATTTCGAAACACAAAACGGCTAGATGGCAGTTGGTAGCCAGGCCCCGTATTACGGGTCGCTGGGGGGTTTGTTTAACGGGGCTCTTTGGTGGTGCTCCATAATCATATCTGATCTATTTGGCTTCCATTATACGTCTGAGGTTAGGATTAGGTTATCGTTTATGGTTTCCGACTTTGGGGTTAGGGCTATGCATTTAGGCTTAGATTTTCGAATTACGGTTAGAGTTAGGTTTTTTTAGTTACGGCTATGTCTAAGGGCTACGGTTGCGTTTACGATTTCGGTCAGGGTTAGGGTCGCCGTTAAGGTTTACGTTTAAGGTTAAGGTTAGGACAAGGGTTAACGTCGCCGTCCGCTTCCCCATTTCTGGCTATCAACTGCAATCTAGACCACGAAAGTAATCTATCTTCAGGGACGTAATTTGCAACAAAATGCCCACAGTAAGTATTTTGTGCATTTCTGCTATTGTCGTTTAGTTAATATGTATATCGGTAGTATGGCTTAATTGTCTGTATTAAGAAGTTTACGCCAACAGTAATGTAACGTTTTCGTAGACTGCTCAGCACATGGTTAATCCACAATGGTTGCGTCTCTTCGACTAAAGTAATCATTAATATGTAAAGTAGTACCGCAAAGGCATATGGGAAATTTCTGAAAGTTAGTTTGATTTTTCTCTGAAATTTACACAACAGAAATCGCATACAGGACTCTGGGGACTCAGTAAGCAGGCAAATCCCTCATAGCAACAAAAAACCGGCAAGATAGCGCGTGCGGATTTTCAGGCAATGAGTGTGATAAGACAACCTAATATATAGCGTATTACTCATCTTCTAAAGAAGAATATGAAGCAGAAAAGACGACTCTATGATTGGCAGAATGGTATTACCGACAAAGACAAGGGAGACTGGAATGGCCATTTCTGGCTTATTAGCCGTCGTCAGCCAGCCATACCCAAGCCCGAAGTGTGGAACACCCGAGCCTCGAACTCGCGACCTATTGGTTTAGAAGCCCACGCCTCTACTCACCGGGCCACGAGCCCGTTGCCTTCTCGGTTTTCGGTCGGGAATATACAGTGTTAGGGGGCTCTCACCGATCGTTCATACGGAACTCACTCGTTCCGTTGTGCCTTAAGGGTCTCTCTCGAGCCCTTACGATTAAAACCTGACGTTGTACGCAAATATGCACGTGCAAAAAGGTAGAATGTATATTGGGCGCAGACGACTTAAAAGGTCAGGCGTAGAGAGAGAATGGTCTTTGGGCTAACAAATAAATTTTATTTTTCCGATGACCGGAAACCCTGCGAGACAAGTGGAAAATCTTCGCTTGTCGACAAACCTTTCCCTAGAATATAAACTAGGCAAAAATTGTCTCATTTATTAAAGACATAAAACAACGGCTTTTATGTCTGTCTTCCGGCCCCTATCTCCTTTTTCTGTTGAAAGGAAACCGGCGGTTTCGACGCATAGATAGGTCGGATGCAAGAATATGGACCTTCGGATTAACAGATGGTCTTGACCTCAATGCCCGGGAGTTCCTGTTCTCTGCTCCTAATTTTAGCTCCAGTCCGAAGACTTACTCCAAACCTAACCCTAATGCCATATCCAACTCTAACTCCCACATACCTAATTCTGGCCCAAAGCCTTCTAATTCTAACATGCACAATAATCCTAACTCTGCCCCACGCTTGAATTTAGTGCAAGTTTACCGTGCATAAGCATTAGGCAAATTGAAAAACGGAAAGCCATTGTTTCAGTTATGAAGACTTGCGCAGACTGTTTTTGCGAATGCTGGGAGTGAAAGTGCGCATAGTATCACTCTTTACAACCAAGTCACGCATACTGTCCTCTGCTAACCTCTCCCGCATATTTCACACGCATTAGTAGCAACTGCAACCCACCACAGCCCTCTTCACCAACCATATTATAAGTCATAATGCGTGCTTCCAGACAGTGCAAAACGACGAGGAAGAGACACGTTTGGCTTATCGGTTTACATACAGAGGCGGAAATTTGTATTTCACAAACTTTTCAACAATTAAATCTGGCCTAGACAATTAACAAACCAGTTTACTGATTACAACTTGATTATCGAATCCACTTTTTGAACCCCTCTGTTTAGCTCAACAAGTTATATATCCGCGACAAGACTGGGATTGTTAACAACTACATCAACTTTAAACAAAATATTGAACGCACACCTATTAACTTGTCTTTTATGTGAAATCAAGAAACATAAGTAGCCCATACTTTTGACCAGTTTCCTTTAACTTTGCGACTTCCTATCATCCACAATTAGATGGGGCTTTGGGCAAACATTCTGGTGTGTTCATCTGGTCTCTGTTAGCAAACCTTGCCCAATCCTACGACAATAAATCGTAAAGGACAGGACAGGGGGGTGAATAAGGCCCAAGTCGGCCTATAATATAGTCAAGGAGATCGGTTCTTCTCTTCCAATCCTCTAAAAAAGTAATGTATCTCATAGTCTGGTGGGGGCATTTTGTAGCTCGGCATGTAGCTTGTTAGGCAGCCCTGAGTACAATGACGTCGCCCACAGAACAAAGACGGGTGCTACAAAGCGCTGTTACAACAATTTAAGTCGGTCGAAGCTTTAGTGAATTCGCGTAGATACTTCAAAATAATGCATGGCATTTTAAAACACTCTGATCTTACGCGAATGCATTCAAAAACATTGGACGTCTGAAACATGTACTTTGCGGACGCTTAAGCAACTAGCAGTCATTAAAATAATAAACACAGACTAGAAAATCTAGAAGAATTTACGTCCAGTATTTCATTACCAGCCATTTTCATATTCTGAGATCTCATTTTAAGAATATGGTTTATATGTATTTGGAAGCAAAAGTCGACAAACCCCACCCAATCATCCCTTTATTCAGCATTTGATTGTTTTCAAGAAATGGGCAAAGGTTTGTGCATAAACATTTTTTCTCAGTGAGTTTTGAAGCACTGTGATCTGCGTCATCCTACAAGGTAAACACTTCCACGGACTTACTAGTCCTGGTTTCTTCTGAAAGGACACGTCCCCCGCAAGTGTTATTTGCATAGAACATGTCTCAAGCTCAGATGTTTCGTCTACATCGGTACGAGAGAAACATTCTTCCTTGAGAACGAGGCGGTGCCTTTGATGTAGGCAAAGAATTAGAGGTGTTTGTGTTCCTGCGGGGTCCAAAAGAAAAAGATGTAGCGCTGGGGTTTTAAATTGGCTTTTCTCATTCGACGTACACGACGCCATGTTACACAGTGTCCATAGTTTGGCCAGTTGATGAAGCTTCCGATCAAGGGCATAATAAGTCAATTTAAGTATAAGGGGGATTTTTTACCGAAAGACTTCAGGACTACTTTCGTTAGCATTTTTGGATCTTTTCGATAGCATCAGCAGCGTTTATTTCCAAAAAGGTATATCTTTAGGGCATATATCTTTAGGGGCAACTGTAACTCCTGTGTATTTGCTGCCTTGTACGCATCTTCTCCAAATGTTACAATTGCTTTTGGGACTTCAATTAAGCCTAAATGATGCCATATTCAGGTGCTATTTTGGGGAGGGCATAAATCACAAACCGGAAGACATGGATTAACCTAAATTCTCTCTGTTTTAATGAGACGATGATTCCAACTCCAAGCAGGCAATGACTGATCAACTCCAACAGAAGAGCTGTTGTGCGAAAAAATGCAGTAAGTCTGGTGGATGCCAGCCTCCCTATTAGCTGGTTTGAGCTTTGGGGAATCAAAAAGCTTTGTAACAAAGTCTGTTCGCCAGGAATACATTACAGACAGGCCATGGCGGACTTTCACTCGCACTTCCTTCTGGTACAGCTTAAGCAGAAAGTGCCTATTTTGCTCGAATTAGCCCTTATTCGGCGCTTTTTAAATTTACTTTTTATGCTTTTTAGTGCGCATATTTAGGTTAGATAAAATCTCGTATACTTTTTAATCTAAGTCAAACTATCCCACTAACGTCATCCCAGACAACACGCGTCCCTAATCAGTGATACCAAAATGAGGTTTTTTTAATCTCAGTTAAAACGGCCACTGTAAATCAGACGAGATTCATAATGAACTCAGACTTTTCAGGAAAGGGAAGGAAGGACTCTTAAATTGCCAACGCACACGCTAGTACAGAGATCTTCCGTTCTGACATAAGCAAGCCGCGCTGCTTTTGGCTAAGTTAATCTACTCTAATAGGTACGTCACCAACTCCTCCCATTTCCGGCGGGCCTTTGAATTTAGGCTGCCAGTTTTCGTACTTTCCATCCACGTAGGCATTCCCCTTATTTCACATTTCTTAGCCTATTTCACTCG
>CACRXP010000441.1:338596-360361 GCA_902702965.1 Spirometra erinaceieuropaei | reverse complement strand
CAGTGTTAGGGTTAGGGTTTAGGTTCCAGTTAGGGTTACGGTTAAGGTTAGGGTAAGGCTTAAGGTTAGGGTTAGGATTAAGGCTAGGGTTAGTGTCAAGGCTAGTGTTAGGCATATGGGAGGGTTTTGGGTTAGCTTTGTGTTTTAGGATTTTAGTTTCGTTTCGAGTTTGAGGCTTAGGGTTAGGCTTTGTGGTTGCAATCAGGGTTGGGTGTTAGCGTTGAGCATAGGTTTTAAAATTCTGCCTTTATTATGCCTACTTAAAGTCTCTCTGCACTTTCCCCGGTAACTTTACTTTTATCCATAAACTCCAGCATTCTTGTTTCAGCCCTTCCATTTACCCACCCCTATAACTTCCTTTCTCACCATTCGCTTACGACACGGAGCTGGCAGTCTGCCTCCCATTCCTGGCTACCAAATGCCACCTAACCGATTTTTCATCAGCATTTTGTTCTTCCATGTGGCGAGAGAGAGGGAGAGAAAGAGAGAAATGCGCTTTATTTCAAAGGCGTCATCTAGCGTGTCCAGTAAAAACGTCTGGATTGATTTTGGTCGTTGTGTAAAAATCATAAATGATGTAAGAGCTGAATGTATAGTGCGGGAAGAATTCAAGTAGTTGTTACTATATTTCGGTTTCTACAAACGTAATGTGTCGTGTTAGGTGGGACAGTACATAATTCTGATATGCTGATGTATGGCATAGCATATGTCAGAATCCGGGACGCATGGGTAGGATGACTTCGCGATAAGTAGCTTAGAATGAAAGAATGGACAACATCACCCAAAACGCGATAAGAAAATTGCCTGGCTGCTGTTAAATGTTGTTAAATATAAGCAGCAGCTTAAAAAAATACAAGCGACATAATAGAGCATTTGGAGCTGTCGTTTTAGAATTATTAAATGTGTTTAAATAAGTAAGCAAAGTAACTAAGGAACAATAAAAATATAATGAGGAATCCAGGCATTTGTTGACCTCTAGGTGCGTGATCGGAACGTAAACGAGGAATTACTAATTAAGTTTTAGAATTCTGTTGAAAAGAATTGCCATTTAAAGAGAGAATGCGAGATTTGAGAAAACAGTAATACCAAGGTACCGGAAGGAGGATTCTTCGTTGTGGAGAATGCAAAAGATTCGAAACTGGGAGAGGCCCGCTTTCGAAATGCATACTAGGCTTATTTCTGATTCTTAAGTCCGAGACCATTTTTAACGACCTCGCAAAGACGTGATCCAAGCCATTTTTCAGAAATTGGAACTGAGCCTGAATTGTGAAAGGGTAACCAACAACCACATCGTCGTAACACTTCACACACAGGCGGCCATTGAACCAATCTCGGGAGAACAGTGTGGATAGAGGAGAGGTAGAGGCAGGTAAAGAAACCTTAAAAAAACTCTAGATTTATTGGGAAGAACAGTTTATAACTGTTTGTCAGAATAGAGAAATCCAGTGCGGAAAGCAAAATAATAAATTGACCAAAAACAGACCAATCAGAGAAACCGCTAAGAAAGAAATGCTACGAGACAGAATTGTAGGCAGAAAAGTAGTCAAGAAATGCAAATTCGTGGGCACGCCAGTTCTTATATAGATCTCTTAGAGCCGTATGGATCACAATATCAGCAACATCCAAGGTATTGTACATAACATAATGGAATTTGAGACAATTTGTTCAGCGAGCTGCGCAAGTGCGAAATAGCAGGCAATTGGGCGGAAAACTTTAGGAAAATATAAACGGACTTCTTAGGATAGGGAGTATAGTTAGCTGTGAGCCAAATTTCAGGGATCTAGGCCTTTATAAAGAACACGTTAATATGGCGTCACAACAGGGGCCACCTAAACACGACAAATTCTACAAACCAATAAAGGGACCCCATCCGGTCCGGCAGCTACTGATCCATGAGCCTTTTAATAATCTTTCCCAATCGTAGCCATAGACAAATTACACAAAATAGATGGTAAAAATGAAATGGCATTTGAGAGAAGACTCGAGCCCCCAAGATTAAAAAACAGATTTTGGATCATGAGTCTGCACTGGCACCAGGATGTGCCACTACGCCTCACTGACCAAGGAGACTTTAAAGATTCATCCAAAGATAAACCGACGAAGGAGGAAAAGAGGGAGATAAAGGAGAGTAAAATAGCTGAGTTACAAATAAAGGTTTTTCTTCTGTGGTAGACATAGACCACCGTGTAGACGCCACAGAGGCCTTCAGATTGATCTACAAGGTCCCATCAAACTATCCAAAACTGCTTGGACATCGCTTGTTGGCTACGGCAGAGGCGGCTGCAATTAGGCTACGCCGACCGGTCCTATGCGCCTTCCACCTTCTCCCTAGCGCTGACTGGAATTGTGGTGTTTCACCCTCACCCTCCCCTACCCTCCGCTCTCGAAACCCAAGCTACAGTTTTATTATATATTTGCCCGTATCTTTTGCATTCATTACTTCAGGCCTGAAGAGAATTTATCGAAAGCAGACGTATGCTCGCAAATTGCCTTTTGAATTTTCTTTTTTATTAAAACGATCGTGATTTTTAAACTGCACGTTGTTTAAGTCTATGGAGGACTTCCTAAAAACATATTAGGAAGTTGCGATACGGTGAATAGATTCTGTTGGGCATGAGCATAACAAGTTAAAGGGAAGCCATTTCGCTAAGAAATATCATTAGGCAAATAGAACAAAATTCGATATCCGAAATTTTAATAAAAGCCAGGATAATAAGAGTTATAGAACTACGGGACAAATGAGGTCCTGCGAACAGGAATTTTCCTCTCAGGTACAGTCAACAGTTAGCGTGTAAAAATAGGGTAGAATTTCGAAGGCCAAATGACACAGAATGGTCTGTATATGCAAAAAAGCTCAAGGTTATCAATCAAGATGTGATCAGTAAAGGCACCGGATACAGTACTGAAATTGGATACGTCACCTTCCGAACTGCGACATCAACCAGAAAAGATTGCTTAACTGATGTCGTAGGGCTAACTGTCTTGGAGTATGTTTACGTGATACTTCGGTCACATCATGATGCCAGCTCTGGATGAGCTTTTGGTGGTCGATTACAAAATTCGCTTCCTGTAAAACGTGATTACATGTGTAATAGGAATTTTGACTATTGATTTTTGATGCTGAAAGACCTGTGCATAAATTCTTGTAATAACTTGCTATTAGGTAACGGCATTTTAGTTGCATAGTTAAACACGTATTTTTGGTCTTCAAATAAATTTCAGTTGCCGAAAAAATTGGGGCTTAATCAGCCGTTGCACCTGGGCTCCGAGTTTCTAAATTGCAGGATTACTATCTTTCCTGTAAGGAAAATCGCATATTTGTACGCGCAATTAGGGTGGTAAGTAAAACACTGTTTATGAACCATGCCGCACCCTCCACAAGCAGCACTAAGAAATTGAAAGAAATTATATTTTGTGAAAAGATTTTTGACTTTCTTGAAAAATCTCATAATTTTAAATTCTAAAGTCTAAAACTACCATTTCATTGGATTTAGCTTTTTGAGCATTAAAATATGCCACAAATCAAGAACAAGAAGGAATAAACTGAAAAAATAAAAATAAAGGTATCGAGGCCAATGGAGAGAAACCACAATACTCAAATCATCACCTGTTACAAAGTACGAGTTCGCAAGTGGACAGAAAGAAGATTGGTTAAGAGCCGGCATCCTGGCATGAGTGAAATATACCGTGATCATGCTGCGCGACAGTAATATTTAAAACCTTACTTAAGTAGTATTTTCGGGTCGAAGGTATATTTCGGATTTTTGATTTGCACTCTATGAAATATCACACATACTGTCGGTCATTAATACCCTAATGCATAAGACGTGAGGGTTTGCACGACTTAAGGCTTCATAGGAGCGAATAAGTTGTTTACGCGAAAATAAAACTTTGGTTTTGCAGGAGGAAGTAAAAAAACGGGTAAGAACGCCTGCACAGTTAGGGAAAATATTAGTCCTAGGAAATTTAATGTCTTCAAAAATACTTTTTAAACGGGGATACGTAAAAAAGCAATAACGTCGATCAGATCACCAGAGAAAGAAAGGAAGCATTTACAGTTTTAATGTCAATGCTAATTGACGAAAATGGCTACTCCTCCACTGCTGTAACTTGGTGAAATTTTCCATCATTGGCAAGGCAATGTAATGACGGAGGAGACATTAGCTGCAAATTGATATAGCCATTTAGGCATGTCTTCTGAAGACAGACGCTTTCCGGTTAACTGTGTCCTTTTGTTAACAAAACTAATTCTACGTCGCGAAATTTATTTAAAAAAACAGCCGTTATTTAAAAGAAAACCTAGAGATGAAAACTTGTTATTTGTCTAGTTTTTTAGTGCAACATGCCGGACTTAGCGGTGCCTTGTGATGGAAACGCGAGAATGGTAGCGCGGGAGGATCAAAAAACGAGACGTGGGCCTCGGTGTGCAGCAGTTAGTGTCGACAGAGATTTCGAGACAGATTTTACGCAAGAACTTGGTCCTTTCAAATGGTGCTAGCGTGCCGCACAGATGACCTCGTCGTTGTAATGCAGACAAAAAAGGGGAGAAAAGATGGGTACGGAACGAGTGAAATAGGCTAAGAAATGTGAAATAAGGGGAATGCCTACGTGGATGGAAAGTACGAAAACTGGCAGCCTAAATTCAAAGGCCCGCCGGAAATGGGAGGAGTTGGTGACGTACCTATTAGAGTAGATTAACTTAGCCCAAAGCAGCGCGGCTTGCTTATGTCAGAACGGAAGATCTCTGTACTAGCGTGTGCGTTGGCAATTTAAGAGTCCTTCCTTCCCTTTCCTGAAAAGTCTGAGTTCATTATGAATCTCGTCTGATTTACAGCGGCCGTTTTAACTGAGATTAAAAAAACTTCATTTTGGTATCACTGATTAGGGACGCGTGTTGTCTGGAATGACGTTGGTGGGATAGTTTGACTTAGATTAAAAAATATACGAGATTTTATCTGACCTAAATATGCGCACTAAAGAGCATGAAAAGTAAATTTAAAAAGCGTCGAATAAGGGCTTATTCGAGCAAAATAGGCACTTACTGCTTCAGCTTTACCAGAAGGAAGTGCGAGTGAAAGCCCGCCATGGTCTGTCGGTAATGTATTCCTGGCGAACAGGCTTTGTTACAAAGCTTTTTTATTCCCAAAAGTCAAACCAGCTAATAGGGAAGATGGCATCTACCGGACGTACTGCATATTTTTGCACAATGGCTTTTCTGTTGGACTTACTTAGATATTGCCTGCTCGGAGTTAGAATCGTCGTCTCATTAAAACAGAGAGAATTTAGGTTAATCCATGTCTTCCGGTTTGTGATTTATACCCTCCCCAAAATAGCACCCGAATATGGCGTCATTTAGGCTTGGTTGAAGTCCCGAAAGCAATTGTAGCATTTGAAGAAGATGTGTACAAGGCAGCAAATACACAGGTGTTACAGTTGCCCCCTAAGTATATATGCCCTTAAGCTATACCTTTTTTGGAAATAAACGCTGCTGACGCTAGCGAAATGATCCAAAAATGCTAACGGAAGAAGTCCTGAAGTCTTTCGGTAAGAAATCCCCTTATACTTAAATTGACTTACTATCCACCGATCGGAAGCTTCTTCAACTGGCCAAACTATGGACACTGTGCAACTTGGCGTCGTGTACGTCGAATGAGAAAGGCCAATTTAAAACCCTAGCCCTACATCTTTTTCTTTTGACGCCGCAGAAACACAAACATTTCTAATTCTTTGCCTACATCATAGGCACTGCCTCGTTCTCATGGAAGTATGTTTCCCTCATAGGGATGTACACGAAACAGCTGCAGTTTAGACATGTTCTATGCAAATAAAAATTTGCGGAGGACGTATCCTTTCAGAAGAAACCAGGACTAGTAAGTCTGTGGAAGTTTTTACCGTGTTGGATGACGCAGATCTCAATGCTTCCAAACTCACTGAGAAAAAATATTTATGCACAAACCTTTGCACATTTCTTGAATACAATCGCATGCTGAATAAAGGGGCGATTGGGGTGGGGTTTGTCGACTTTTTGCTTCCAAACACATATAAAGTATTTTCTTAAAAAAGAGATTTCAGAATATGAAAATGACTGGTAATGAAATACTGTACGTAAATTCTTCTAGACTTTCCAGTCTGATGTTTATTATTTTAATGACTGCTAATTGTCCAAGCGTCCGCAAAGTACATGTTCCACATGTCCAATGTTCTTGAATGCATTCGCATAAAATCAGAGTGTTTTAAAATGCCGTGCATTATTTTGAAGTATTTATATGAATGCACTAGAGCTTCGATCGACATAAATTGTTGTAACAGCGCTTGTAGCACCCGTATTTGTTCTGTGGGCGACGTCATCGCACTCAGGGCTGCCTAGCAAGCTACATGCCGAGCTACAAAATGCCCCCACCAGACTATGAGATACATTAATTTTTTAGAGGATTGGAAGAGAAGAACCGATCTCCTTGACTATATTATAGGCCGACTTGGGCCTTATTCACCCCCCTGTCGTGTCCTTTAGATTTATTTTCGTAGGATTGGGCAAGGTTTGCTAACAGAGACCAGATGGACACACCAGAATGTTTGCCCAAAGCCCCATCTAATTGCGGATGATAGGAAGTCGCAAAGTTAAAAGAAACTGGTCAAAAGTATGGGCTACTTATGTTTCTTGATTTCACATAAAAGACAAGTTAATAGATGTGCGTTCAATATTTTGTTTAAAGTTGATGTAGTTGTTAACAATCCCAGTCTTGTCGCGGATATAAAATTTGTTGAGCTAAACAGAGGGGTTCAAAAAACGGATTCGAGAATTAAGTTGCAGTCAGTAAACAGGTTTGTTAATTGTCTAGGCCAGATTTAATTGTAGAAAAGTTTGTGAAATACAAATGTCCGCCTCTGTAGGTGAACCGATAAGCCAAACGTGTCTCTTCCTCGTCGTCTTGCACTGTCTTGAAGCACGCATTATGACTTATAATATGGTTGGTGAAGAGGGCTGTGGTGGGTTGCAGTTGCTACTAATGCGTGTGAAATATGCGGGAGAGGTTAGCAGAGGACAGTATGCGTGACTTGGTTCTGATGAGTGACACTATACTCGCTTTCACTCAGAGCATTCGCAAAAACAGACTGCGCAAGTCTCCATAACTGAAAGATTGGTTTCCCATTTTTTAATTTGCCTAATGCTTATGCACGGTTATATAGCCCCACTGGTTTGCCGGTAAACTTGCGCTAAATTCAAGCGTGGGGTAGAATTAGAATTATTGTGCATGTCAGAATTAGAAGGCTTTGGGCCAGAATTAAGTATTTGGAAGTTAGAGTTGAAGATGGCATTAGGGTTAGGTTTGGAGTAAGTCTTTGGGCTGGAGCTAAAATTAGGAGAAGAGAACAGGAACTCCCGGGCATTTAGGTCAAGACTATCTGTTTATCCGAAGGTCCATATTCTTTCATCCGACCTATCTATGCGTCAAAACCGCCGGTTTCCTTTCAACAGAAAAAAGGAAAGAAGTGCCGGAAGACAGACATAAAAGCCGCTATTTGATGTCTTTAATAAATGAGACAAATTTTGCCTAGTTTATATTCTAAGGAAAGGTTTGTCGACAAGCGAAGATTTTCCACTTGTCTCGCAGGGTTTCCGGTCACCGGAAAAATAAAATTTATTTGTTAGCCCAAAGACCATTCTCTCTCTACGCCTGACCTTTTAAGTCGTCTGCGCCCAATTTACATTCTACCGTTTTGCACGTGCACATTTGCGTACAACGTCAGGATTTGAATCATAGAGTCTTCTTTTCTACTTCAAATTCTTTTTAGAAAATGATTAATACGATATATATTAGGTTGTCTTATCACGCTCATTGCCTGAAAGTCCGCACACGCTATTTTGCCGGTTTTTTGTTGCTATGAGGGATCTGCCTGCTTACTGAGTCCCCAGAGTCCTGTATGCGATTTCTTTTGTGTTAGTTTCAGAGAAAAGTCAAACTAAATTTCAAAAATTTCCCATATGCCTTTGCGGTACTACTTTACATATTAATGATTACTTTAGTCGAAGAGACGCAACCACTGTGGATTAACCATGTTCTGAGCAGTCTACAAAACCGTTATATTACTGTTGGCGCGTGCGGGCATTTGGTTGCAAATTACGTCCCTGAAGAAAGATTACTTTTGTGGGATAGATTGCAGTTGATAGCCAGAAATGGGGAAGAGGACGGCGTCGTTAACCCTAATCCTAATCTTAACCTTAAACGTAAACCTTAAAGGCGACCCTAACCCTGACCGAAATCGTAAATGCAACTGTAGCCCTTAGACATAGCCGTAACTGGAAAACCTAACTCTAACCGTAACCCGAAAATCTAAGTGTAAAAGCATAACCCTAACCCTAAAATCGGAAACATTCCCCGGTAACCTAATCCTAATCTCAGACCTAAAATGGAAGCCAAATGGATCAGATATAATTATGGAGCACCACAAAAGAGCCCCATTAAACGAACCCCCCAGCGACCCGTAATACGGGGCCTGGCTGCCATCTAGGCGTTTTGTGTTCTGAAAGGCTATCAATTTTGCGAATAATTTCGAACCCTGCATGTAATTGCACATTCGCTTGAGACGATTATAAAGCATTACACAAACCTTCTTTTATATCAAACTCAGGCACGCATACACATTATAGAGAAGGTGTTGTACAGTTTCTTTAAAAAAGTATGTGATAAATGCGAACATGTTGTACAATGTATATGGCTCATCAATAAACAGATTCACTGTCGAATTGATTGATATGTCATGTTTTCAAAAAATCTCATAATTGCATAATTACAAGGAAGACTCTTCCTGCAATGATTGCTATAAAATATATTTGAATTTATAATGAAATTGAAATTCTGTTTGAAAATGCATATCAAAAGAAGAAGAAGAACGGTTTACTGGGAGAGGTCTATTGGAGGTCAGCGACCCAGTACTTCAAAATTAAGATGCGGATGATGGCCAGCCCACATCTTCGGATCTCATAGAACTCAAAAAGCACTACCTTACAGCATCTTTACCTTTGAAGGGAACACATATGAGTAAATTAAGGGCACTATGATGGGTCCACAATCTCCGGGCTCACTGCCGTGGCGGGTCGGCAAAAGCTTGAGACTACAAACCAGAATTTGGGACATCGTTAGTTGAAGACAACTTCGCAATCATCACTAAGGATAAAATTAATTATTACAGGAAGCAACTGGATCCAATCACTCCTGGCCTACAGTTCACAGTGGAAGAGAAAGTGCATGATTAACTTCCACTCTTTGATGCTCTTGTCTGATCTCCAACCAGACGGTAAGCCGGCGACGTCAGTCTACAGAAGACCGATAAACACGTTGCAAATTTTCAGTTAAAACAGCAACTACCCACGGCAACACAAACGAGGCTGCGTACACTCACTGTACGACCGGTGGTAATTATTGCATTACACTGGACGAAATAAAGCTCCTTCACGGCCTCTTTAGAGCCAATGGCTATCCGCGGGCATCCGTTGAACGGAGCCGAATGCAACATAGGAGGCGGAATGAAGAGCATTCCGCACATTAAAGGCGTCTCTGTAGCCGTGGCTAGATCACTTTCGCCACTCGGAGTAGGAGTTGCTTACAAAACTGACTCAACAATGCGCCGACAAGAGATGCGGCCAAAAGGCCCTATCTCCATGCAGGGGATGTCGGCCGTTGTCTACCGACTGCAGCGCAACTGCGGGATGTGCAACTACGTTGGGGAAACTGGCCGACGCCTGCAAACGCGAAAGTACGAGCATAGGTTCGCCGCGAGAAGGTTGAACCCAAAGTCGCGCTAATGAGGGCACATCTTCAACTTTGACGCCGTTGTGATTGTGGGCCGAGGCGAGGATCATACAGCAAGGCAGGTGCAGGGAGCCTGGATGTCCATCGACCGTTCTGTCAACCGCCACATCAATTTGCCTCCACCCTATCTGACTTTACGAACCTTCTTAGCCGGGGACAGTCACAGCGCGGGACAATCGGGGCCGTCAGTCATCTCCGCAGCCGACGGGGGCGATTCAGGTCACGGTGACATGCGGGTTGGATGCAGCCACACAGGCGGCATTGGCGGATCACGCAGTGAACAAAGGGCGCCATTATAAGGGGAGATGTGCACAAGACTTCCCAGTCTCTGAAGATCGGTAGACGAATAAACTACTTGAAACGTCGGACCTCAAATAAACCCCTCCTGGTGAACGCCTCTTCTTCTTTTGATATGCCACCAAGGGACCGCATTTTTACAACCATTTAAAATCCATATCATTTAGGTAGTTGCTTTAGCCGAGTGACTGGAGGAAACCCAAGAAAAAGTCATCATCCTTGTATGACTTTAGTATTTTAGAATTGTAATATCCGATGGTCATTATTACAACACTGCATAAGTAGACCTTTGTACTCTAAAACACACTCCATGTAGGCAAAATGCAGAGTGCGCAACCATTGAATGGCTCGCACAGATCAGGTTGCGAGACGTGTCCACCCCATGGCACTTTGGTGCTCAGTCAAGAGCCCTCGCGGATAGTCGTGTGACAACCAGGATTCATGTTATCACGAATTCCAACAAATATTTAAGTAGGAGAGCAAAAGAGGCCTTTCCTGCATTATCGCCGGTCATTCCAGCGAACAGTAAGACAAGCAGGCTCCACAGGATAAATCGATGGACGAAACTCACACACTAGACCATACTGCCGATCGTAATCAAAAGCACAGCACGCTTGAGGATAGGGCATTTTATCTGAAACCCAATGACTAAAGCGTTCCGGTTGGCACTCTAAGTTATCCAAGCACACGTTTTACGTAGAGCTGACTAACGGCGAATAAATATTAAAAATTAAGCATTTTGGTCGGCCTTTTTGTTTTTTAATACCTATGAATTACATGAACATGGTAGTCATCTGGTGGATTCTAGGTGAATTACTTGGGAAATCGTAGCTCAAGTGGTTAGAGCGTTGGCCGTACTACAGCTTACTCCTTACTGCGTGGGTTCGTATTCCGCAGAAGCGCCGAGTTTTTCACAGTTGGGTCAATATGAATTATTCAAACTCTGCCAAAATACCTATGAATTTAAGGAATATGTCTAACGTATTTAGGCTACTGGCATTGCATTTCCTCAGTACTTCAGTTTACTTTGGTGACACATTACGGTTATGCCTGTCCGCCATCACTAAGTAGGCGACTTTGCAAGGTCCAGTATTTTGACCTTATCAGTTATGTTCGTTCATCCTGATATTGTGTTAAGCAACATTCAAAAAAATAAAATAATCGATTTTCGGGACAAGAAAGATATTCGTTCTCAATACTGCCTTTTTACCAGTCACCGCGTTAAGGCTGGCAACAGGGCTCAGTAAAGTTAGTTGTGCGCCACTTTTTCATTAATGTTAGCTTCAAGGTTAACAGTAAATTCTGGTCCAGATTCACGCACGTTGCTTGCTGTTCTCCTTTTTCAAAGCCGGCAGCGCTCGGGTGAGGCTGTCAGCAACAGTTCGGTTAGACTGAAACACGGCCAACCAAACCCTCAATGTGGACCCGCAGACGGCACTTAGCAACCTTCAAACTCATCACAATGTTATTGTTAAACGCCGTCTCTAATGCCTGCAAAAACGCATTAGCAGAACAAATACTGATAATGTCATCCCATATTAACGAGCACACAATAAACTGCGCAGATTCCAGGGAACTTCCAGTCCTTTGAGTATCGAAATTTTTCAGCATGAAACTACTAAAGACTAAATATTTTCCTATTCAATAGATGTAAATCGCCGTGTGGATACTATATAGATTTGTCGCGTTTTCTTACCTGTTAAACTAAGAAAACAAGTAATTAAAACCTACCTTCAGGCGTATTATTTATGGGGTAAATAGCCAGGTCTTTGACAAGTCATTGTTTTACAAGAAAATTATTAAGCCTAACATGAGTTCGACAGTGTCAATTCCGAAATCAATAGCCGGCGAGCTTTGGTTCTGCAGCCCTACTTCATTGACACCATATAATCATCTCCCCAAAGCAATTTAATTAAATACGAGCACGTTGGTTTTACAAATATAACGTGTCTGCACCTTCCTTGCAATTTTACTTCAGCGAGTGACGGTGCCACGGGAAGAGGACGGCTTACACAGTAAGTGACCAATCTCATAAAATGATGGTCGAAATTCGGGGGGCCGCTTTTGAGTACGAAGGACTTCTTAGATGATGTTGTAATATTGCCCACCACGCGGCATAATCCTATGGCATTTTGGACTTGCCAGGATTTCGGTTTTTGAGTGCACTTCCTTCCGACCTGTAGATCTCACACTTGGTAAAAAGTCACTAATTATCTAGTAGGTATTTCTCCCATTAATTTTCGACGGTCCTGTAATTTCAAATATATTTAATAGAAAACATTCACGAAATATCCTTTTTTACTCGTTTGGAGAAAACGACATTGTCTTCACATTTTATGCACCACGTAGGGCAAGCTTTTGGTTTTAAAATAGTTTCTGATTACGAGATTTTTAAAACCATGTGATGCCCATATATACAATATCCCTTATGTCCTTTAACCAATGCTTCTTATGAAAAGTACAAAACAGCCCGCCTCTACTGCAATATTTTTAGAATTCTATGTGGTATGTTCTGAAAAGCATAGAAAATGGATAATTTTCCTGATGCGGAAAGTACACACCCTGTAGACTGCAACCGCTAAACGGCTGATCAGGCTTAAAATTATTCGGAAATTGAAAAACGTTTTGAAAGCCTAAATATACACTTTCTTTGGGTATAATAAGTAAAGACAATGAGGTTTCCTACGAAACGAGTAAAATGAAACATATGTTTGTGTACATGTTCTCTAAACTATGCTTCCATTTGTATAAACATCAGCAATTAATGTGAAAAATGCGTCCTAATCAAGTACTTAATTTTACCCGAAAGTGATTTCTGCAGATCGAAAAGAAGTGCATTCAAAAGGCAACATCCTGGCGAGTATAAACTACTGCAAGATTGTACCGCAAGATATTACAACACCACCTAAGAAATCCATCTTAATCGAACGCGCATTTCAGAAGTCCGACCAACGTTTCATGAGTTCTGTCACGCAATCTACGCCATCCCCATTTACAGAAGGTATCAGTTCACACGTGCTTTCCTGCGCGTATTTCGAGCCCTGCTCACGGCCTTTTTTATCATCCAGCGAGAGGTTAAGTGGGCATGCTAATGGAATTTTTCGGGTGGACTGGAACTCCGTCGGTTCCATTAAAATAGCCTTGCACTGAAAATTACTACGCGGTTACCTCTGTGGTCTTCCACTTGTGACTGCACCCTCCTTATCCTTTTTATCCAGCAAGTGGTTGTGCCGCAGGGAGAGTCTAAACATGCCGCCTTCATGATTTTTCCTTCGCGTGCTTCGAGCTCTGTTTGTGCTATCTTTTTTTTCATAATACAGCGGGTAGCTAAATTAGATATCCTACCTGAAGTAGTTTTAGGAATCTCACCATATGGTGTAAAGCAAGGCAGGGCTGCAGAATCAATACTCGCCCAACAACCAAGTGCTGATGACTGCCAGGCAAAACAAAATATTAACTACTAGGCGTGGATTTCAAGTGTCTGCAAAGCGATGTGGCGGACTTTGACCGTAGGTAAAAGTCGTTGACCAAAACCCTCATCTTTTGTTTCCAAAATGTTGCACGTTTCCCTGCCGTTTAATATTCTTCGAAGCTTTGTGTTTTGCAGGCATTTTGTACAAAAACCATACCTGCTCATAGTTAGTTGTTTCTCATGAGACGAAGGCCACCCAACAGTCAGTTGTGGGAAATTTCTGATGAGCCTGAAATGTTCACGAACAGAACACGCGATCTCAGAAGAGGCAGCTCAATTAGCCTGCGCCTTATGACGTGAAAGGGAGACGAATTCCAGAGTTAATGACGAAACAAAAACACAAGCGATCGTGCGACCTTGTGCCTTATAAGGCCATGTGCTTAACAAGAGATAGGGTCACGCTGCCTGAACGGCAGCGGTCTCACAGTTCAGCTAGAACCTGGGCAGCACCATCTGGCAACGTGGGCATAACGCGTGACAGCCGGAGGGGGGGTGGTGGAGGAAGTGGGGGGGGGCATATCTGGGCTGCACAGTTGTCGTCTGTGATAAGAGCCATTTCTTTAGTAAAAAAGGGTGCTGTATCCACAACTTCAAAAGACCGCAGCCTTCACAGCCGTGGTTTGTCTGTGTTTGCTTTCCATGTTCGCCAAATGTTCGAATCGATT
The DNA here is from genome assembly GCA_902702965.1 of Spirometra erinaceieuropaei. Lineage (NCBI taxonomy): Eukaryota > Metazoa > Platyhelminthes > Cestoda > Diphyllobothriidea > Diphyllobothriidae > Spirometra > Spirometra erinaceieuropaei. The sequence continues at coordinate 346,115 of CACRXP010000441.1, read as the reverse complement.
CACGTGGCTAACGGTGAATGCTTTGCATTCCTGGTATCCATGGGGGAATTGGATGTCTTGTATTCACAAGGTTAACATAATTGTTATATTAATCAGAAAAAAACTATATTTACCTGCTCTTTTTTGGTAATAAAGTTACTGTAAGAAAGTACTCCTGTTGAGATCTTCTGCTGACCTCTTTTCACTGAGTTCTCCAGGGATAGTTCAAGCCTCAAGTAAATACGAAATCTTAAGAGAAACCTCATTCACGGCAACGGAGCAGATTAAGTTGTTTGATCTCAATTTGGAGAATTTCGCCGATTCAGAGGGTAACGCTAAACATAAACTCGAAGATGTGGTTTTCCAGCATTCTCGCGGCTGTCTGTGAAACTCGGCACGAAATAAGACAGCAGCTAAGTGACGTTCAGTCAAATGAGACCAAAATCTAAAATTACAACCTCCGTGGACTGCTAAATGTCTAGACTCGCATGTCATTTGGTATGTTTTGGCCTAAGCGGGTACATTTAGCCAGAAAAATGAGAACTACATGTTTCCGCGGGTATGTATGGGTTTTCGTGAAGGACTGATATCGCCGTAGCTACCCACACCCTTCTGTCAAGCCTGTTGACTTACACGCTTGTGCATCAACAAACTTAACGGATTGTTGCAACGACTTAATAAAAGGTCATGGAACAAGCAATTTCAAAATCCTGGTCTACCTAGAGGACTGTCGACAGAACGTGGCTGTTGATCAGAGCATTGTAGCTCAAGCGCTGATTCGCCTTCGATGATGCGTGACATTTCGGAGAACAATCCATAACGGCCAAAATGGCACTTCTGTCCAAAAAACGATGGTCGAAGTGTCGACGCCGACTCTTTGTCTATGAAGTTAGTGGTCAAAAAGGAATTGCACATTTAATGTGCATCTTAGTAATAGTTTTTTTAGTTCCCACGAACACACACAGGGAGATATTACTGAGCTGCACATTAAATTACAGTTCCATTTTAACCATTACCTTCATAGACAAGGAAACAGCGTTGTTATGGGCTCGCCTGTTGGACCTATCTAAGACGACTTCTTCATGGGTAGACTGGAGAGATCTCAACTAGCGATCATATCTATAAGCTTTGACACTACGGTTGCCAAACTGGTGATATCTTTGCAATCGCCACCGACATAACCGCCCTCTTAGTTGCAGTAAATCAGGCACATCTGACGATCAAATTTACGTTGAAGCTATAATCAACCGGTTCGCTCCTTTTCCTAGACGATCTTCTAAACAGGAGACCTGATGGTAGCGTCCAGGGGAGCGTTTGTCAGATGAAAACCTGGTCTGGGCAATAGATGAACTTCGCCAATTGTGTACCCCTCCAAAAAAACGAAATCTAGTCCGGAGTTTAACACAAACAGCTAGAAAAATTTGTTCAACAAACAGCATCAGGGAGGAGTTTAAGAAAAACTAGGACTTGTTCTCAAAAATAGACAACCTGGCAGGTTTATTGCAAAGAACATTGTCGAACAACCGTTAAAACGCACCAAACTAATTGCCGAAAATAAAACTTTATTCCTCAGAGTTCCCTTTCAAGGAGACGCTGTGAGTGAACTTCTAAGAAGACGCCTTGATTAAGCTGTCTGTCGAACCTTCCCAGCAGCAAGGGTTCGAATATTATTCTCTACCAACCCTATTGTTACGCGCAGAAGGTACGGATAGGTGTTCCTTAACTTGCTCCTGTGGAACAGGCTATATTTGTCGCACGAGTCGGTGTCTATTCAAAAGAATACGAGAGCACCTTTCTGCATGGCTGGCAAAAGGCGGGCCTAGGATCAGAATCAGCGCCATTCTCCCGCATCCAATTGATTCAGGGCATCGTGTGGACTCCGACGAACTTTTCGTTTGATTTGTAAGGTACTCTTGAGTTATACCTAGCTACTGGTTGACTAGCCACGTGCAAAGTTTTGCGTCCTTCCATTTTAGCCCCGCCAGTGTTAAAAAAACCAGCTTTCATCGATTTTCCTTATCACTGCCAGGTTTGACTGTACCCCGTTTCCATATAACTATGCTGGTCAGAAGAGAATTTATCTCAAGCAACGTGTGCTCGCCAACTTGTCTTCTGAACACGACTATGGGGATTTTCACAACCGTTAAACTATGTTATATTATCCCTTGTTGTTAACAACGATGGGAGGGAAAAGTCTCTCGGAAAACCCTCGAACGCGATGTTTTCGATTCCATTTTGAAAGGTTGCGCACAGATTCGAGAATCATCATTTACATGAACCGTTTTGCACTGTACCCGTCACGAGACCTTTTGCGAGAGTGGTGACGAAGGGTTTTCCATGCAGTTTTTTCAGTAATATTGACGCGTTCACCAGGAGAAAGATAAAATTGGTAGGGGGCGCTCACCGATCGTTCCTACGGAACTCACTCGTTCCGTTTTGCCTTAAGGGCTCTCTCTCGAGCCCAACCAGCAGCCGCACAGCGGCGCATGATATATAGGCAGAATGACATTACCGACAAAGACAAGGGAGACTGGAATAGCAATTTCTAGCTTATTAGTCGTCGTCAGCCAGCCATACCCAAACCCATCTGCTTATGTCTCTGATGATGGATTCGAGCAGGAATCCGAAACGTCAGTCTAATAAAGCTCTTGCTCCGGCGATCGTGTTTTCTTCTTCAAGGCCTTTGTTTTCTCAATTCGTCATTTTTCAACCATTTTACTGCAGTTACTGACTACGCAAGTGGAGGGAGTACCTCGTACCATAGGCACAGTCTTATTCCAAGATGCACAGATTACTGCCATGAGTCGACTGTGGGTCACTAGACACATGCAGGCATTTTGGAATACATCCACCCCCGGACAAACCACTGCATTCAACAAAAGGTCTCGCGGGGCTGTCCACTGGAGGTGTGTGCAGCGACCCACTGGTTCCGCCTTTACCCGTGACAATTCACCTAAGTATATGCTCCCCTATTTTACTGGGTTTGATAAAGTTTTAGATGATGTTTATACTACCCAGTTGAACGGCCATGACTGACGGTATTTGGCAAGACTGACTTATATGGCTCTCTAAACAGGACACGGGAACAGAAACGGCATGTTTAGTGATAAGTGTAGACCAGTTCATAATTCTAAAAAGGGAAACTTTTTCCCGTGTCTTAACCGATGTCCTAATCTTCGCCCTAACCCTAGCCCAAACCTTAATTCTGCAGTTAACACTAACCCCCACCTTAACCCTAAACTCGATCCTTACGTACCTTGCCGGTTACTCTAAATCTGGCCTTAAACCTAATCATTAGCCAAACTCCAACCCAAACCTTAACCCTAACTCTAATTTCGGTGGGAGCTGACTCAAAGCCACCCATGCCGAAGGCGGTTTCTGATCAGACGTCCTTTTCAGTGGGCCGCAGTAGCCAGTCCTGTCATGTATTTATATGCTTCAATGAGTTCCACTACAACTGTTAACTGGTTAAAAAAACATTTGGTCACTTGAAGCCGTAAACATTCAAAGTCTCCAAAAGTTTCAAAAACCTTCCCGAAGATTTGCGAATGTTAGCCTTTTTACCAAAACGCATGCAGGTACTTCTTTTGGTCATACAATTCTTGACTGAAAAAACACATTATTTAAAAATAAACCACAAAGCTCTGTGCTGACTTACAAATTTACCGGTTAGCTGTGAAGACAAATGCACGGTAGGGAGACTGTACTGGCCTATTTTGGCTCATTAAAAGTCAATAACCAAGACGAAATGAACGTTCTTGTTTCCTTCCATGTACTGAAGATGAGTCGATGAAAATGGATTTCGCGTGACGTTGGGCATTCAAAGTAACATTGTTGGTTAGACGCCAGTCCGAGAAAATAAATTATAGGCGCGTTTAAACTAAATTCTAGCTTTCCCAGTTCACCAAGTGCTAACTTCGGATACACTGCTACTTGGTTTTGCGATATCATTAAGTTTATGACATCAGCAGAATCACTGACGGCCTGAAATGTTCGTTTCAATCATAGTTGGTGTAATCAGGCGTCGATTTTCCGGTTTTCCAGCATAATTGCTCGCTTCCCTCGTATAGTTTACTGATATTCCATTGCAACCGTGATGAGCCGTCTGTTCTTTCTATCTCTACAGACACAGCGACAATATGAGACAGATGTTTTTAACCGGTTTGGAAAAAAAAACACTACCTGGGAGCCATGAAATATCCATGCCTCGTTAGGAAAAGCAACCAATACTGTCGCCTCTCAGGACAGCATTTTGCAACAAATGCCTCTTTTTTTTGCAAATTCACTCCGTCAAAATTCACGTCGCCCAATCGAAACTGACTAAACAGAATACTATGAGTAACGTTCCGTGTACAATAACATTTCTTGCTGTTTTTCAATGGCCTTTTAAAATCATCACTAAGCATTAATTAGTAGCATCTACATGGTAGTTCTGTAGATAACTTTCTAAAGACTGTCTCTTTTAAGTTCACGGAACCGTTTTGGATCATAGTACAAGCTTTTAAATTGAAAATACGGGCCTGTGCTAAGGAGCACTACCAAAAAACGACTAATTGTAGTGGTCAGTTGTGTCGCAAAGAAGCATATTAATGGCTTCTATAGATTGGCCGCGGAACCAAGGTTACTGATCATATTGAGCTAGAAAGAATCTATCCCACATCATAGTCGTAGAAACTAAACAGAATTTATCCATCTATCATCTATTTATACTGGATTTAAAGTCTGCCCTATGAATGTTCACTAATTTCCCGGATCAAGCAAAATTATTATCATTACTGGCTAAAAAGCGACTCCCGGTTCGATCATGGAGGATTTTGTTTGTTTTATGATTGCGAAAATCTCCATTGCTATATTCAAAAGAAAAAGTAGCGAACGAACGTTGTTTTCGATAGCTTGTCGTCAGGCCAGGACAGTTATATGGGACGGCGTAGAGTGAGTCGGCGCCTTTCTAAAAGAATACGAGAGCACCTTCTCGCATGGCTGACAAAAGATGAAACTAGGAGAATAGACAGCGCCATCCTTGCGCATGCAGTGGATTGAGGGCATTGTCTGGATTCCGCTGAAGCATTCGTGTGATTTATAAGGTCCCCCGAGCTACCCTAAGCTACTGAGCCAGCGCCTGTTAGCAACAGCAGAAGCGGCGCCATCAGGTTACGAAAACCGACCCTATGCGTCCAGAAGAACCTCGTTTAGGCTCCGCTCTTATCATGGTCAAAGGTTGACCAACCACATACAACTTTCTGCGCCCTTTCGCTCTTGTCTAGCCTGTTTTTTTAAAAACTAAAAACTAAAATTTTGTCGATTGTTTTTCACTTATTGTACCCAGTCCCATATAACTGTACTGACTTGACGAGAAGTTATCGGAAGCAACGTTCGCTGGCAACTTTTTCTTTTGGTTTTGGCTGTTTTTGAGGAGTTTTTCCACGAAGCACTCGGAGACAGTTCTCAACCGCTCCTCAGCTGCTGTGAAGTTTTGCTATTTAGCAGCCTCAAAGCTTATTTTTGGTCAGATTTTTCTGGTTAATTGAACGGGATACTTCATATTAACGCGAAGTATCGTCACGTCTGTATTAGCCGTAGGGCTCTTTCAGTTCAGGAACCAAAATGGGCCCATCATTATTAAAAAAAACAGATCATATTAATTACAGTAAGATCGAGCGAGGCATCAAATATGAACCGTTAGGTTAGTGTCAAGCCATTACCGCCGATACACACTATAGACTGCATTGTATTTAGAGAACTCCTCGTCAAAGAAAATGCCCATCTTTAAAGCAAAGGGTGAGAATCGACTTTCATCACCAAACTTTTTTCCCCTATCCCTCAAATGTCCCTCGAGTGTCTGTTAGCTGACTGGAGCTAGGAAATACTGTTGAACTCATTTTGTTATTCTGATCCTGTCCCACTGGAATACCCCTTGTTTTCAAGACCGTTTTTTCTGAATATTGACGGACATCAAGAGAAAAGGACCTTGTTCCTCGTTTCTCAATGACACCTAAGAACTTTTACAAACGGGGCATCAATATGTTCACTGACAAATATTTTGATATTGCAGAAGACTATGGAACACATATATGCACTTTTTGATATACGCACATGATTCAAACTGAACGAACTTTCGTTTCAACCTCATATTATTCTAATAAATGACTAAATGTCTGTTGGTGATAAGGTAAATGACGATAATCCCCATCAGATGTATAATGCGATCTGTGCGACAGACTTTACGATATAGTCATACTTTTCAAACTGATTTTTGGCGAAGAAATGTCAACAGGAATACCAAAAATAACGTCCTCTGAAGTGAATTGCAGTACTAACGCTAAGGCGCATGCCGAATAGACTCGTAAACTGTTGTCCTTTTGATGTCGTCGGTCGCTTTTTTCGACTAACCCGCTGTGGGGGCATGATGCAAAGGATAAGGAGCAGGAGACTAGCGGCCTTGTTTTCAAGCATTTACGTCCAAAGCACAGTAAATACGGTTGCAATGATCGTTTGCGGTACAAAGCACAAAGGCAGGAACATGATGACGAGCGGTAATTCAGTGTAGCGGTATCCTCAGCATGTTTGAATGCACAATTTTTTACAAAGGCGAATGGAGTTCGGTGGAAGAGCATTTGCTAATAAACATGTCTCATGCGCATGGAACTCATATTATGTTGATTTTGTGAGAAAAATATAACACCGCCAATGGAACAACAGTCAGTTTGTTTAAACAAACCAAGGCAAACGCGATCAATTTATGTCCGCTTCAGCATTACTAATAATAGCATTCGTTGAGAGAATTTTACATTTTATTCCAAAACGAAAACAAAGAAAAGATTTTTGGGGATCTATTTTCACCCGATATGAGAAAGGATGTCTGCGAGAGCATCGCCTGCTTTTAAATTCATAATGTAAGGCATGAGGCTGGGCGAGCAATCGGTCACAGTATTAATAAAGCTCTCAATTTGGAGCGCCTAATCTACCGCAGAAACAAAACTGCACGTGTTAAAATTCCTGACTCCGGGGAAGTTGACAATGTACGTGCTACATCCTTCAACATGGTTATGTTACCGCCTTAATTCTACTGCCTTGTACAGCTTATAATCACTTTGAGCTCGTCACTGTCATTTTGACAGGGAAATGACAAACCATGGACGGGCGTTAACCAAAAAAAGGAACTAAAAACGTTCATTGGATAAATAATTCACCATTTGACAGCGCGTTAGTTACAGTTATATAAAAAACGCAGCAGTTAGTAAGAGTCGTATTTTCGCTAGTCACTGCAACACTCAACCACACGCGACCATCATAAAAAGGCAAACATACGAGATATCAGGTGTGCCTTAGTCATCATTTGGCTGTCGTTTGTCAAAAAGACATGCATAAACCTAGATGGCCCAGCCTCTGCAAAACGGCTGTTTTTTCATGAACACGGTCGGAATTGGCAGTCAGCGCTTTGGACAAGATGCGTGCAGTCGATGTACATCAATTTAAGCCTGTTTTTGTCTCTGATGATGGGTTCGAGCAGGAATCCGAAACTCCAGGCAAATAAAGGCCT
>CACRXP010000441.1:276966-314890 GCA_902702965.1 Spirometra erinaceieuropaei | reverse complement strand
TGTACACCAGTTAGTTTACTTGTAAACGCATCAAATTCGATAAAGTTTTTAATATATTTCCTGTCGTTGGTGGGCAAAAATTTGGTCTCCACTTGATTCCGACCATAAGTTATGAAATTTTGAATAATTTTCCTCCATACAATGCTGAAGCAAGCGCGATGGCCCATCAGCTGCGCCTTGTCTCTTTATAAAATAAATTACAAGTGGGAAGAATACAGCAGTTTGAATTCGTGCAAAAAATCAATGCATAAAAAGCAAGGTTATGGTTTTGGGTGATGCCGGCTAACCAATAAAATTAGTAACTTAAGCAAAGTTTGGGAGAAATAGTGGAAATAACGTTAGTTAACAAAAACAAAGGGCAGTGTGAAACTCATGGAGCTAGAGATTACCATGGCAAAGTTAGGCTGACCACATTTTCTAGCTGTTTATGACTCAAGGAAACTCTGCTTAGCGTGACTATCCTGCACTCTTCCTCCACAACTACAGCAACACTTTGCGGCCAAAATTAAGGCAACATTCAATTCCGAAAAAGCCCGTCCCTCTATCTTTACCCTTTAAGGATGGCAATATTTTAAAAACTATCAAACGACGGCTGCGTTGCACCATTGAAAGGACAGGCGATGCAGCTAAATCCATACCCTGCAATCCTACTAAGTCTCCTTCAATTCCATGGACGAAGGATGCCTTGTCAGCACACGCTACTTCAAATTATGTTTATAAATTCACAAGAACTTGTGGACGCAATTGCGTTGGGTGAACGCAAAGGCACTTGGCAGTCAGGTCTATTGTGCACCTACCCAGATGTTTTCTAGAACAAGAAAACGAAACCCCGCGTTCCTCGATTACAAAACAACTCCTTGATAGTGGTCATTGTCGACCCTACAACTTCCTTCCGAGTACTTGCTCGGGCACGAACATCTCGGATCTTACGTTATCTGGAGGTGGCCTATATACGGCGGGTAAGACCAGATCTATGTTAACAGCTTAAACATGTGGTCGGTCTAATTTTACATGGTAACATCTACCTCCATGATTTTCACCTTCCTCTTTCTTTTTACTCGTTGACGTTTGTCCCACCATTCTTACCATATTGTGTTTTTTACTAGCCAACAGTACCATGAATTTACTTGTGATGCACTGATTTTCTGTACGGATTCAAACTGCTGTATTCAGCCCTCTACTTATTTGTGTTATGAAGCGGTAGGACACAGCTGGTGACCCATTGCGTACATTGTTTACACCAATAAATCCTGCCTTGCATTCTTGCATCAGCATTTGTTATGAGTTGTGCGCAATATTATAGCCAAACGACATGAGCGTGCGACCTCAGACTCTCGTCACATTTCTGACGTGTAGGGAAGACTTAAAATTTGGTCATGGCACGCCTTTTTATTCTGCTGGGTCTTTTTATGCACCTGCTGACGCTGTTATGCAACCGGCCAGTCGCTCTGAGTGCACTTCGAAGACCTTTCGATACATCGATCTGGTCCCCCTGTTCACTGCAGTGTCTCCACAAGTTAGTAGCACAGCCATTGGTAACAACATTTGCGGTAAATTAAGTGGTTGCTGTTGTTGCTCAGTAGTTGTGTTGTTTTTGCTGCTAATTTAGGCACCCTGGATATTAAGGCATCGCGAACTATGCGTCAGATCATCATGTCATGAAAAACCAGCTGACCATCCTCCCCCTCAATCGCGGATTATCTGTTTTGTATGGGAACGTTGAGCCTTTCTCTTGATGACAATATCTGACTATGTTAGTTGAAAAAGTAGACGAAAAATGCATATAATGTCCAAAATGTCGGTCTGTAATGCTGGAGGAGAAGAGGTTGCGGAACTGTCTCGGCTATTAGTTTAAAAGTCGATTGACCTATTGGCATGCCTTTCGCCTCATTTCAGATTGATACGTGAGATATGAAGTGCACTTTGCGATGGAAAAGTTAAGAAGTCGAGGAGTTTCTTGTGGAAAAGGTTATTTGTCGATCCTTTCTATGTATTTTTGGGAGAAGTGCAATGGGTCATACCACTGGATCTCGAATAGTGAAGACCAAACGGAGACGTAGCATCGAAAGACATCATGAGCTAGCTTGCTAGGCCACTTGTTCTCCTCTGACTCTCCAAAATTTCTGACAAACATTTGACTGTGGCGCTTTCATTAAATATGTGAAAGTTGAGACACCATAATACCAATTTTGCTACCTGAGGTTTTGGAGTGTTTCTCCGCGATAAAATCGAACATCAGAACACACTCCTTTGCTCATATTAACAAAACCACCCCTTCACAGTAATCACTGTGGAATGTTTGCTCATAGTGTTGTGAGAGATGGTTCAGATTTGAATGTTAGATGCCACGACTAGTGGCACATATTCAAACATTAATATAGTTACAGAGACCACAATTACTAAATCAAAACTGCCAAAAACCGCGTCGAACCAGACTATGGGCCTTTATGCTCTCATGTGACATTGAGTGTTTTTGCTGTCCCCTTGTTAACAAAATAATCAATGTTTGTCAGTTTAGTTCGATCCTTCTCAGCTTCTATGTCTGTACATTGCGAAAGACGTCAACATATTACTAGCATGCTGGTTGATATTTGAAGAAGAAGAAGATGGCCTCCCAGGAATGGGTTTATTTAAATGCTGCCGTCCAAAAGAGCTTAATCAGTTCTCAGTTGTCAAAGGGTAAAATGTACTTAATCGACCAGAAATTTCAAACGACCTCATGCTGGTCGATTTGTCTCTCCTCTCGTTGCCTTGGTCTCTCGGGAGATGGCTGATGGGCGCTTTATTTACGTGCTTTGTGAGTCACCACTCCGTCGGGGGAGCTGATTGAAATTTTATCGGTTAGCCGGTCTGGCGGTTCTTGTTCTTACTCACCGAGTATACTCGCTGTTCGGTTGTTTCCGTATGTCCTTTTTAAGTTCGGTGTGGTTGTGTGGTTCTGAGCTCTACGATTGTGGCGACGTACGACTTTGTAAGCTGCAGGAAGATCCAGATGCCTGTTAATTGAGTAGGCATTGGAGAACCACGCCTCGAGAGTTAGCTGTTCTGATTTTGTGCGGTTCCGGCCGCAGATGGTAGCTCTCTGGAGATCGAGTTTGTCCAGCGTGTGTTGCCAACTGAGAGTTAGGGTCTAACCTCCGAGTGACCAATTTGTGTTCTTGTAAGCGAGTTTACAATTTCCGCTCGGTTCCTCCCATATGGTTGCAGTCGCCCTCATTGCAATTTATTTTGTAGATAGCTGTTGCGGATTCAGCGGGTGGCAATGGGTCCTTAGGTTGCATCAGACGGTATGCCTGAGGTCGATGGGCTATGCCTAACATGGCGGGTTGTAACAGTCGAGAGAGCGCTTCAGAGATCGCTTTAATGTAGGGAATGGCCCTCCAGACTTCGGGTTGCTGTCCATTTGGCCGTCGTCCGTGAGTTCGACGTCTGCTTTTCTCGACGAAATGTCTGGGGTAACCATCGGCTCTTCCTCTCCTTCTTTAAATCATCAACCCGGATCTCCTAACTTCACCAGTTTGATATCGTCTGCACCAGTCTGTAAAATCCTTGCCCCTATATTAACTAATGTTCCTGATCCAACATACTTGATACTCATATACGCTGGTCAAGTTACTATTTTGCTTTTCGTGTATATGAAGTGAATGCCGGTTTCGTTTGCTATACTGCTGTGTACGACAGCATTATCCAGATTAAATAAAGCGCAATTTTCCTAGAAATTTCTGCATATGTAAAATGGTTTTTACGCTTCGTCTGGGAGTTGGTTTCTCATCAACTGCTGTGAATTCAAATACACTTACCCCGGAAATTAAAAGCTTGAATTACTTTAAGTTACCAAACACTGTACTGAGTCTCTGAAACATTTATGATATGCTCTGGGAGCTCTCTGCATTAGTTATGTCGATACCACTTCAATTGATATTTTTGGTTATACGCGAAATAAATTTAAAGCCGTATAGAAAGGTTAGGCCCACCATCCTGTAATATGCGTTTACGTTGAGTTTGATTACAAAATCAGTTTAACGGCTCTCCAGTGCTATTGTCTGACCTATTTTTTTTATTTAAAAGGAGTAGGTTGGCAGCAAAATCGTGATGGATTTACAAGTTAATATTTTATGCATGAGTTTAATTTGCGGGGCTTTGAATGTGTTTGAAAATTGCATTCTGGCAGAAATCTTGGCAGATCAGTGCACGTCTCACAATTACTCATTCTTTTCCATATGCGAATTTCCTTTCTTGCTCCTACGACAGCTTCTATAAGCTCAAAAAGGCTGCCTAAAATGGTGAATCCGCTCTAGGGCAACGGGTATCCGGAGCTCTTCGTGACCGACATCATATTTTAACACCGTGGGATCTCATTAGGGCAAGTGGTCGCATTATACGCGCTCACCGTTCTTTAAAAATCTGTCTGTTACTCCACCCAAAATTCTGAGAATTAAGTGTGTTAAGACTACATCTATTCTATGACAGAATCCATTGTTGCATGTAGCAACTCAAGGCGTGATGACATAAACACTTAGTTTTATGACGTCGCTAACAGATCGAAGGCCGGAGCAAAGCCGCATGAGAGCTGACAATGTGATGAGAAAGAGGTCATAGAATGTCGAACAAATATGTCAAAAGCGCTGTCAGATACCGAACTAAAAATCAAACGAACTTTAATTGATAACGGCTCTGAAAACCTAAGTGAACATCCACACTGGAATGTTGCCCAAATGACTGGTCAAGTGTCGATCTGGACTTCAGCTTCCCGACGTTTGTTCAGCTCTAAGATTAGGCATCATAACCGTTTGGAAGACGCAGACAAATAAACATATGTTCTTAGGGATTCTTATTCATTGTCTAAGTTCTGCGAATATTTCCTCGTCACAATTGAAAAGTCAGCTTGGAAAACACGCGTTTTCGGTAACTTGTCATCAGACCGAAACAGTTACATGGAAGTTGAAAATATGCGAAGTTACAGGGTTTATAAGTGATTCAGGGGGCTATTAACACTATTCGTTTGCACACCATCCGCATGGCGAGGCGTGTTATGGCGTGTTCGGTGTGTTATGGTCATTGGATCAAGGGGGCGAAGGGGGTGACGTCGGACGTAAGTGATATTTGTAAGTCGGGCACGTTGAGCACACACTAGCGCGATCACGAGGTTGGGTGCAGTTATCATCTGGGGTCGGCGTTGGCCACGGAAGACAGAACGCCTGTGTCAACATCTTTTTGCAACAGAACACTGGATTGGCCACTGTATTGGCTGGAGCTAGCACCCGTTGGTGTAGGCCTCTGGAGAAGCCTGCTGGTGTCCGGTTGACAATCGGAAAGGCTTCCTTGGCATTGACTCGGTGATTCGTATCGACAAGATGTGCGAGAATAGAACTCAAAATCGTTCTCTCTTCACTTATGCCTATTTTTTTGGCTTGTAGCGATAACATATTTGTGCTTAGTATTTTCGCTGTAGCCTAAACGGACCTTGACACATCCCGAAAAATAGCGGCTCATTAACGATCTTTCAATTTCCGGAAATTTTTTAACATCCATACAGGTCTATACCTCTTTAGACATAATTTATAAATGGAGAGCCTACTTGGTGCCCAGCAGAGATCGAATAAAAGGACAAAAATCAACCTTCTCTACTGCAACTGAACTATTCATTTTGTCGTGAGCACCTAGAAGATAACTGATCACTGTCGCACGTTCTAGCTTTCGCGGTATATTTTCTATCTTTCCATGGAATATGATTCAAAACAGCTGAGAATAATGTGGCTTGTGTCAGATTTAACCGTAACCATTTCCAGGGAAATCGCATTTCGTGTGATTATCATCTTATTACAGTGGGTGACTCAATTCATGAAAGATGTCAAAAATAACGTATGATTATCAATCACTCGCAAACCGACACCGTTTCGTGAATCCAGTGTCTATGTTAATAAAGTACAAGATTAGAGGATTAAAAATGTAAAAGAAATATTTAAAACGATGTTGCGCTTTTTAGAAATGTCGACTTTTTAGAAAGGCGCAATATCCCAAAGACGTCAGAAATGACTGCAATTTATTAAACTTTTTTGATTTATAGTCTGTCTTCCCATGCAGAAAGATGTAAACGTGAAATTGCAAGTAAAATAACGTTCAAAATCATGTTTTGGTAAGGTTTACATCTAAATACTGTTAAAGAATTAGGGTAATTTTATATCGGACGTTTTGTCAATAGCCTACAGCCTGACTGTAGATCCCGAAACATTTTTCCAATGATTCCTGGTATTCTTGACTCATTTGAGCTGAATGAGATAGGGTTCAACAAGAGAAACGGGATTTTTCCTGATTACACCGATGGGGACGTCGTAGAAACAAACGTTTTCTTAAGGCGACATGCTGTCAGGCCGAGCGTTGCTGGAAACATTTAAACAGAACTGACAGGCGTGATCATAAACATATCGTTTTTTTGTTTTTAGAAAGAAGTGTTCTTCCGTTAAATTTATTTACACTTTTCGTTCGGCTTGGATTACGTTAAGTTTCAGATCGGCCTATCAATGTGGCTAAATGCGTTATGCATTTCAGAATTTTCATCCGATCGTCCATAATGAAAGATTCTGTATCACCTTTTTGCTAAAAACCTTAAAATAAGATAATTCTTGAAGGCATTAATCAAAGTAGTACGTATTTGGGTGCCCTTTTCTAGAAAAAGGGCCGCTTAGGTCACATTTGAGCATTCATTCAAATATCGAACTTAATTTTTGAAAGAAATGACTGTTTAAAACGAAAGGAAGCAATGAATAGACCTTTATTCGATAAAAAACTTTCCCTAACATGTTACCTCTTTAAGACGGCTTTTAATACTGCACTCCGCTGACGGATCTCTTTATGTACCATCTCGGTAAGACAGGGAATAAAATTTGACGCTTTTGGTCGTTTCTTTCATGTTTCCAGAAATTACTAATGATTTCCTACCGTAAACGTAAGAACATGCCTTTTTCTCTATAGCGCGGTCATTTGCACTGTTTCTCTCCCTTTTAGACTCCGTTCTTCGATTTTTAATGCACGATATAGCGCCATATAAATACTGATATTTTTGATGACATTGTTAGTGCTTTGCCAATTCTATTTCCGAATTCGGTATGCGCAAAAGCTAGACTACATGATAAGTAATGTTTAATATGCCTAAAATCGGAGATGACCTTTCGATGGTGGCCATTTATGTGACACCACGTAAAATTTTCCAAACGGCAGAACAAGTTCAGCTTACTTTAACGCAGAAATCCCTGTCTGTGTTGCTACTGCACTTTTGGGCAACAAGCTGCATAGACCTGCTTATATGACTTCTAAAAATCGACAGAAAGTCTGGTTATCTTAAAACAACCTCGTTATTAGTAAGTTGATTGCCACGGTTGGCATTGGACATAAAATCTGTTTATTTGAACTCTCGCGGATAAATTTGTTTCCTTTTAGCGAAAAACTGTCTTAGATAAGCAACCGGTGTTTAGGGCATTTATTCGCAAACAAAATTGCACAAATATATTGCAGCGTCCATCTTCGCTGAATTTTACTAATTTTGCTTGATATACTTATGCCAACACAATGTTTGTACAAGGAAAGGACCTTTGGTTGAAGTAGGTGAGTGAGCAAGCAAAATGTGCAACGTTAAAGATGTCCATAAATTCTCGCATACGTTCCCGTTATCAGATTTCATGAGACAGGCCACATACTATAGGTAGCAGGCGTTTCACATCGTACAACCGTATGCCAGCATTAAATAAGTAAATCTAATTACGTAAAAAAGGGTATTGTCGTCGACACAGGCTCACTCGAGTATTTGCAAAATAATTTTTCCCATTTTCAACACTGGATTTTTAAATTCGGTTGCGTACTGATTTGGACGGCCTGTCTGCGAACGAACACGTTTGGGTGGGAAGATTCTGGCTATGCAGTCTATCGGGGGTTCGTGAGCTGAATATTAGTCCTGTTTTTGCCCCTTTCCCGAGGTCCTTTCCTTGTCTTGCATACAGATGTTAATTAATCCGTAATCCAGTGTTTTGTCCGAGACTGCACTATTTAAATATTTTGTGTTTCACATGTAATTACAAATAACATAGTTCACGGGTACAACATGACAAATTTTGGAAATAAGGATCTAGGGCAGCCAAATGGGACTTTTTGTGAGGCTTTTATATATCCGCGCTTACCCAACTTTCCAATAATACGCACGCTCACTGCTCGCGGACAATTCTCGCTTAATGCTACCCCATTACTAATCATAAGTGACTGCGTGTTCAGTTAACTTTTCAGCGAACTGTTAGATGAATTTTCTTAACGCTGTGCACGATGAACCAATTTAGTAGTGCCTCCACCCAGCCCCGAAATTTGCTGCTAAATGTTAGTCGGTTGAAGCTGAACATCGACAAAATGAATCCCGATGAACAAAGAGCCAGCTTTCTAGCATAGTAACATCCTTCACAGTCAGAAAACTCTGTGCTTGGAGGCAGTAATTAGAAAAGCGTTTGAAAACAACGATAACACTCCAGCGCCTAAGATTTTCTTCAGAAATAAATGGAACATAAAATATCCGGCGATGACTAGCCGGAATTCCTAGGCCGCAAAAGGACACAAAATGCCCAGTTTATTTAAATTTGAAACTATTGATTATAATATGCATACTGCACTCCAGCGTGAGGGCTTTTATGAATAAAGTTACATACAAATGACGGCATTTCAAAGGATTTCTCGCAAGGTAAATAAAGGAATCTTTTTCTTACCCTCCACAGCCTGTCAGTTTTAGAGTTTAGATAGAGCAATTGTCTTCCAGACTGTTATATGCCATAATAAATCTCCCTGCATCATTGAGGTACACTTCAGCTTTCGGTAAGGGGGCGAAAATATCATCTTTCTGATATGCACTTTGGGATGAAAGTAATGAGGATTGATCTTCTCGGGGTGTGGAATTTAACGGCCAGGATGTGCTAATACATAAAGGACATTGTGTTCTGTGCACTCCTCTGAGGTTTTCATGCGTTATGGTTGTTCGGTCCAAAATATTTATGTTTAGCTATGACTAGCCCAATATATTGTGCTATTTAGGTGTTGCAAATCTTCCTGCGAGACCTTACTTAGTGGGGTTTTTTGAAAAATTGTACGAAATCAATGTGGTCATTATGGTTCGCCTGCAGGAAATAGGCACCCGTACAAAAACAAAGCCCTTCCGCCCCAGTCGGTTCAGGATTTCTGGTAACACAGTGCCCTAGAAGAAAAAAGTGATTTTTATTAGATGGCTTACTGACCTAAAGTGAGATATTTTGATTGTAGTTTCTGAATTTATCCACAAAATGGCGGATGAACCACCCATTAAATTAAACAAAAGTTGATCAAAAATCCTCTTTGCAGCAATTCAGAAAAAGTTGAAGTTGGAAGGAAATATCAGGTTGGAATCATATGACAAATTTTAATTTCTTAACGAACGTGCTTGATGCGCTAAATTTGCAGACTACTAATGGTCATTACAGATTATTAGCCACTTCTCTTTGCTATCATGCGTCAATAAATGCCGCTTCCTCAGTGTTTTGTGCGCCGCCAAGTAACTACTTGCTTTTAAGAAATGTTTCCGCCAATAGCTCTCACAGTACCATAAAGTAGCCTTTTCGTTCGAACAGCGATCATCAGAGTCAAGGTTGACGACAACGTGTGCTAATTCAAGCCGATATTTAAAATGCTACATACTGATAACCGAAACTTTGGATATGATTAAATGTTTAGAACTAAGTTTAATGCTCACAAACAGTGCCGATGCAGGGTGGTTAATCAACTATTCGGATTTAATCGCCTCTGGGCATGACTCCTTAAAACGTCAGATTTGTGCGTCCGCAGTTTACAAAATTTATTGTTTTCTATACCACATAGCCCCTAAACTTTTAGAATAATAAGTACTCTGAGTGACTGGTTTTAGTATTTTTTTACTACTAGAAGGAAACAGTGGCTGGATCTTTGGACAGGTAGTCTTTACTCCATTATTTCTGCTCAATAGTAAACCCAGATTTTCTTCCAACTGTCAGTTGTAGTTTTTGATCAATAAAGCGTCCATCCTTTTGGTCAATTATGATTCCTATAACTTTGAATTGTTTTTACTTATTTTTAATAATAACTATATATTTTTCTAATACGCCGGAGAACGTCAATTTCTTCTGATAAAACGAATGCTCAAGATATGAACAGCGCTTAAAAGTCGTGAAAATTTAAGTTGTAGCGGATGTATTCATTCCAAGCGGCCTGTCAAAGAAGAGCCGTCTACAAAGAGAGGTTAACTGAAGGTCTGGCATTTCGAGTAGTATGTCCGTTTAGACATTTTCAGATATTGGAAAGTCATGCGCACAACCTTCATTATAAACCAATCTCTGCTTTTTGTGTAGCTTACCAGCCTAGAATTTTGAGCTGCAACAGACAGTGAATTGTGTCGCTCCTGCAGGTAAGTGGTGGCCCCGACTGTTTCACGCCATGACTGTCTTCTATCAAGAATATTAGTAAAACCAAGCAGGGGACAGGCAAATGAACGTGGCGACTGACTGAGCATTTGGCGGATATCCAGGCTTCGTGCACCTGTCTTGGCGTGTGACCATTGCCTCGACCCACAATATCAACGACGTCAAAGTTGAAAGTGAGTCCCGCCTTTGTCACCGCCGACTTTTTTACAGTGACCGACTTCCTCTACTTCGTGATAGGGCCGTTCGGTCGCATCACTTGCTGACGGATTGTTGCGTTAGGCCTATAAGCAGCTCCTATTTTGAGCGACGCGTAGGATCTAGTCATAGTTTCAGAAGCCACTTCTATAAAACGACCACTTTACCGTGACTTTGATTAGCTATGTCCTTTTTCCACCTTCTTTGCGGCATTCGACTCCATTGTATGAAAAGTCGCGCACAGACGCTGACTCTGAACAGATCTCGGAGAATTTCTACCTCGTCTCATATGGCAGAGTAGCAGTTCGATCGTTGCGTTTTACATCAAAGTGCTTTACATCAAAGTGAAGCAGGCACGGTGATTTGCGCGTGATTTAGTTTATAGTGAGAGTAGAATTACGCCGCATTTGCAGCGCTCCCTCTCCCTTTCTCACCTGGGCCCGGGATCAAGGCATAGTCTGGAACACGGGGATGAGCGGGGGGTTGCATGTGGATGACGCGGCCAGACTTGCAATCAAGCGCACCACCCTACATCCCCTGGTCCACAACAGACAAGACACTTAACTAGGAGTTTCGTCAACAAAAAAACCAACAGGTCAAGAGGAGGAGGTTGACTGAGCAGCCATGCACACCACCTGTTTACAAAACGGGGAGCAAACCCGGCTACCGACGGAGAACCAGAGTGCAAAGAACTACCGCCGGGTTTCAGATGCCACGCTTTGCCGAATAATGGCGTGGCAGACGCACGTGAACAAAGTAAAAAGCAGTATACAGTATGTGGGCTTATTCATGAAATGCCGGTCGAAATTCCGAAATGCGTTTTCCTTTCGAAAAGATTAATTAAGTAACTTTGTAAAGCCAATCAGTTTGCAGAATAATTATATAATAATTCAGTTACCTCAGGATGCCCGCTTGCGAAGGCAATTCCGTCCGGCTGCATACAAAAACGCCACTCTGTAAAAAATGATTACATACGTAGCATGCATTTTTATAAATGATTTTCGATTCCTCTAAATGTCAAATTATGTTTCATGGAAAACATGCATAAAAATATTTTTTTCCTGCTCATTCGGCAGAAAATTACGTTTTCTTCCAATTGTATACTCAACAGAAGGGTATAATTCGGTTTAAAAAACTTTTCTGATTCTCGAATAATTTTGAACTTACTTTGCCGTTACACTTCCATTCAGTGTTTCCAAACTACAAGCCGTATATTTTCCGCGTACAGAAAGTCATTTATTTCTCTACACGCATAAAGGGAGACTAAATAGGGATCATAAGATAAAGTCACATTGGTAAATACAGAGATATGAAGTTTTATGAACGGTCATTTCACGGTATTAAAAATTCTCACAATTAGAAACTTTTCAAAAACCGAATTATGTTCCTATTTTGCATATTAATTTGAAAGAAGACATAATTTTCTACCGAATGAGCGGGCGAATACGTATTTCTATACGTGTTTTCCATGAAATATAATTGGCTTTTTAGGGACATCGAAGATCAATAATAAAAATGTATGCTAAATGAGTGGTTATTTTTACAGAGTATCGTTTTTATGTGCAGCTGGAAGGACGTTCGTATGAAAGCCGACATCCTGAGGTAACTGTATTATTATAAATTTTACCGCAGACTGATTAGTTTTATAACCCTGTTTAATTAATCTTTTCGGAACGAAAACGCATTTCGGAGTTTCAGTTGACATTTAATGCGTTAGCCCGCGTACTATATAATGATGGCTGTCCACATGACTCTCCGGTTTCTGAAGGTAGATAGACGAAATATCTCTGTATAATAAACCTCTCCCTGTAAACATCTCTTCCTTTTTTGTCCCTTAACGATATAATTAAATCAATCTTGTCAAATGGTCTCTGTTCTATTTTATTTGTGACATCAGCCTAAAAATAATTGTAAACTGTAGTAGATCTTTCGGACTTATTCGTCATTATAGAAATTCTAATGATTTAACATTAAATAAACTAAGCGTTAAGTAAAGTTAAATGAATTTGCAAAAGTAATCGTTCACATGTTTACGCACAAAATGGAATGACGTTTCCGCGACCTAGCGACGACTCTGCATTTTTGAAGGACAGACATCAAAACATAGTGCTCCCAATACATCACGCCGACAACGTAACGTGTGTTGTCTTCGCCACGTGGCTGATTCCCCTGCCGCATGCTGGCCGAATCATGGCTCTCAGGCCGCCAATCCATCAACAGGCGTGATGACCTACCGGTACCATATTCCGTACTGAGACATTCCCTAGACAGGGCGCGGGCGAGCAACAATCCTGGTGACAAGAGGTCAAATTTCCGAACACTTATCACGTGAACATCCAACATGTATGATGGAGTTGCGACAAGTAACGATTTGGAATCGGACTGACAAGCCAACATCACTTCAATTACAACTCCTCATGATCGCGAAAGCTGTAAATTATAGCACTCATGTACTACGTACCATAAATAATGCAGTCTTTGTGTCTTCACTACCTTTATCTGCAACTGTCTTTGATGATGGGTTCGGGTAAGAATCCAAAACGTCAGGCCAATAAACTCCTTGTTCCAGCGCTGGCATCTTCTTCTTCTTAACTGCTTTTTGGAAATCACCTGTTCCCTTCTATTAGAATACTGACTGTTCGTTGATTACTTAAATTATTGATCACTTTCATGCGTCCATTGAGGTTATCGACATGATTGTTCTAATCTCCAAAACTCTTTATCTCCTGCGAGATGCGATAATGTGATTCATGTGTTATTTATACATATATTTATTTGCAGGAATGGTAAGAACCACTAAAGTGACCTTATTAGAGGACTTTAATTCATTATGCAGTCATAATCCATCGGTAGGTCGAAAAGATTAAAGATTTACGTTTACCCTAAGTGTATATTCTGTTAAAACTAAATGACCGAGTTATTGATCTAAAGTGTGTCGGCCAAACGGACAATAAGGAAAGCTGCTTACGTCTTAAAAAAGTGTACTCATTCTCCAAGATAAGTTCGTGTGCAAGCATTGGCTCTTTGAGCATTCTTTTCATGAGTATTTGAGTATTGGTGGAAGGGTGCTCACCGGTCGTGTTACGGAACTCTCTCGTTCCGTTGTGCTTTACGGGCTCTACCTCTCGAGCCAAACCAGCAACCGCACAGCGGCCCGTGCTATAGGCAGAATGACATTACCGACAAAGACAAGGGAGACTGGAATGGCCATTTCTGGCTTATTAGCCATCGCCAACCAGTCATACCCAACCCTGAAGTGTCGAACACCCGAGGCTCGAACTCGCGACCTGTTAGATAGAAGTCCACGCGTCTAACCACTGGGACACGAGCCCTTGGCTTTGTAGATTTTCGATCGGGAATATACAATGACTGCTGATTGAGCTCGAGAGGAGAGATCCCGTAAGGCACAACGGAACGAGTGGGTTCCGTATGAATGATCGGTGAACGCCCCCTATCATTGTATATTCCCGATCGAAAAACGACAGGGCAAAGTACTTGTGGCCCAGTGGGTAAAGATGTGGACTTCTACCTAACAGGTCGCGAGTTCGAGTCTCGGATGTTCCACACTTCGGGGTTGAGTATGACTGGCTGGCGACGGCTAATAAGCTAGAGGTAGTCATTCCAGTCTCCCTTGTCTTTGTCGATAATGTCATTCTACCTATAATACGTGCCGCTGTGTGACTGCCGGTTGGGCTCGAGAGAGAGCCGGTCAAGCACAACGGGACGAGTCTGGGGTTCTGTCCCATCTCCCTACCGGTTAAAAAGTACCTTAATAGTTTTCACCATCTAAAAACAAGTTTGTAGTTTGAAGTTGTTGCTTGTTTAATTATTATGTTCCGTCTTTGTGTTCAGGTACTACTGAAGGTCTACACTTTGAAATCCACGACAGAATATGTCTCTCCCTTCTATTGTCCTAATTCTCCCCCATATTTGTTCTTACGGTCAAGTGCGCAAACTGCAGGTCGTAAACAACAGCGATCTGCTGTGCACATTGCGTGGAGTAGGCTTAGTTTTGCCCGACCCTCCAGTTTCGCATCTTGTAGACTGCGATTTCCTGAACCACTGAAGTGTGTACAATGGAATAACGGTTACTGTTGGGGGGACGTTTTGAACTTAGATCTAAACAAACAGTGGTCGGCTTGATGGAATGCATTGGGAGAAATAAATATCGTTGGTGCGGATAAGAGCGGATGAGGAGCGACTTTCTTGTTGGCTTGGCGCATCACACAAAATGTTTATTCCCGGGTAGAAGGTTCGGTAGCGTTGTTTTATTAAGACGAAAAGGGCTAAAAGCAAGCGTTCCTCATGTGTAGGGAATCTTCCAAGTTGATAATTACTGCATGCATATATTCGCGTATTCTCTGGTAGGAGGATTTACCAGAATATCCCTTGCCAATTCCAGGCTGAGCTTTGGACTGTGTCAAACGTATAAAAAAGGATAAAAATAATCATCATATTAAAAAAAATAAGGCGACATTTTGCTACAACAATGCTGACATGTAAATCTGTACCAGTCTCTACGCTTAAATAATTCCAAGGCGCAATCTTTTGTTTTGTCTGACGCGTAATTCCCAGATATGTGCAAATGTCTTAAAGACAAAAGGTGCAACGACCTTTAATCATACATCCCACTGCGTTTTGAGCATATGACGAGATGTTTTGCCTTACAAATTAAGTATCACAGAGCCTATGAGAAAATAATTTCAAAACTTTATACTTTATGCCGTACTGAAGCCAAAATTGAACAAAGATTATAACGACTGTTCAAAAATAAAATTAAAAAATACTAAGTTTGCAGCAAAACAACCACTTTTGAGCGTGTCAAGTAAACACCTTTTGTTTAAAAAATAATTCCGTTATCCTTCGAGATAGTAGAGCCAAGTGAATTTCAGGATGTCCCTGGAAGTTTATTTAGAGCACTGTGAGTGACAGTGTTTTTAATTAACTGCGCATAGGGATAGGTACAGCGCTGTGCTTATCGGAGCCTAAGAAATACGATATTTTGGTAAAATGCGGTTACGTAGCCCCACATAATGGACGCAATGTTGTTGCGCTTGTGGTTTTGGTTAGGGTTAGTCGTTAGGGTTGAGGTTAGGGTTAGGGTTGATATTTCTCAACCATTCAAAAATACATCCCCAAATTCCCAGTAGCCTTTCTTTTGCATACAACCACTTGACCTTTCCGCCAGTTCATTCTCTGACCCCACCTGTAAAAACCTCTATTACCACCGGTCCCATATTACAGGTGGCTGGGGTTCGTTCACTTAAGGTGGGGCTATATAATCACGTCTGCCCGATATTTCTTAAAACCTCTACCTCTTGGGTCCTTCTATGCAGATGGTCGTTTCGGTCATATCTATAGACTCGATTAAGCATAAATCTTCACCATCAAGAAGACTAAACGTCCACAAGGAAAGCCGGTAGTGAATGTGGTCTCGCCAAGCTGTCAGACATTCTTATATAACTTATTTGCGAGGTTTGGTCCTGCAGCCCCACTTGATTGATGCCATATGGCGTCAATAAACCAATCAATGTGTCAGTGATTTTATTACTAATCTGACTCTGGCCATTCAGGACTGTGGGTATAAAGAGATCAAGGCAGACAACTTCGAGCACGCAATGCTCGTTCAGCAGTTGATCGTCGGTCTACGCGATGAAAAAGCTCGAGAAAATCTCTTATCAGAGAAGAAGGATTTGTCATGGGAGAAAGCCTGTGATATTGCCAGTCATCAGGAGCGCGTGCGGCAAAACCTTCAGCAGCTGAATCAGTCAAACGATGGAGTGATAGCAGCCTTGGAATCGGAAATGGCTGTCTCCCTGGTCAACACTGCTGTGTCTTCACCTAGACAGCGACCCTCAGCTCCCTCAAAACAACTACCATCATCCTACCGTTGTGGCCAGCATCATATCCGGTGGTCAGACTGTAGACACCAGAAGACGGTATGCCAGTTTTGCAAGAAAGTCGGCCACATCGAACGAGTGTGTTTCTCTAAATGACGAGCGAATAGTAACACGCATGCGACCTACCCTAGTCCAGCTGGGGATGGTGAGGCGATACTCCGAATGTTTCCGGCCAACGCTACTCTCCAATCCCCCTACACCATCACGCTTCCGGTTGATCACCATCCCGTGAAGTNAACGCAGGATAGGGTCATTGCAAAACAGACGAAGATGAAAGAACGATATGATGTGAGCACCCGACCACGAGTCGTCGCGCCCAACGAAAGTGTCTACACGCGACTGGAACACGAAACGAACTGGTGTCCAGCGGTAGTTCGAGAAAGCGAGGGTCAAATAGTGGAATTAGAGTTAGAAGGTGGGAGAATTGTGCGTCGACATCTGGACCAAGTTCGAAGCCGAACGGACACAGTAAGTGGAGAATTCGGAGAGTTAGAACTGCCAGCAACCCTTGATAGGGATCCTGACACCCCGAGGACTGAGCCCCTACTTCCTGCACAGGGCACTACGCCATCCACCGAGGCTTATGTTCCACCTCCTTCTACCCCGGCCAGCACTAGCTTAGGGGCAGAGGAGCCAGTGAATGCACAAAGCGGCGCAGAGGTAGAAAATACCGCCCTGAGAAGATCGACCCGAAACCGCAAACCTGTCCAACGCTTTCAGGACGAATCTTATTAGAACATTGTCTGACAATCCACTATTACCTATACTGTTCCCCTCCCCTCCCCCTCATGCTCTCCACTTTAGGGTGGAGGGATGCAGCGTATCCTACCCGGGCCGTCAGGACATCATGCCACAAACGCGTGACAAGCGAACGATCAAGGTCATGGCCCCCTGTTCACACCGTCTTTGTGCTGATTGGCCACCCATCAGCCTATGACAGTCCCCCCTTGCCATATACCCGGCCGTTTCCACAAGCCTCCTGACTTGTGCTGTCTATCGTACTCAGTACACGTCCTATTTCCAATTAGCCTTCTGTTTTGCATACATAACAGTTAGCTTCATTAAATAGTTTTGACAAACACGCCAATTTTAGCCACTTGCTGAATTAGAAGGGGGCAGATCTTGAAACACGTGGTAACCGATGTTTGGTTACCGAAGTTGGCGTTTACACAATCTCCCGCGACCCAGCCGCTTGGTGGATGAAGAGGCTAGGGCGAGAACTGTGTCAGTCTGCGGTACATTACCACTATAGTGGAACCAACGGAGTTCTAACCTGTCCGAACAATTCCGACAGCAAGTCTACTTAGCCACTCACTGGATAAGTATAGTAAAGAGAGCGAAAGCAGGACTGGAAGAAGGCGCAAGGAGGCGCGTGTGAACTGATGCCTGATGTAACCGAGAGTGACGTATAAGCACTCATCTCGAGGCACAGACTCGCTGAATTAAAATAATAAGGAAGGCGCAAACACGTGATGTATGTAAGGTCAGCGCAATCGCATCTATTAAACTTGTTTTAGGAAGCTAACTATACCGCGCCAATCAATTTGGGCAGATTTATCTTTTTAAGGGTTTCTTCAGTAAGTTAATGACGTACTTCATCTTCCTTCATGGTTAAGTTAGGAAGACATTAACGTTTGGATGGCTTTTTCACTTCCCTAATAAAGTACTGGAAACTGTCAGCTGCAAACGAAACAACTTGCTTTTCTCTTTGTATTTCAGTCGTTTTGCTATCTTTGTTTACTTCTGGCCTCCGTTCTACGACCAAGAATGCACTAGAGATTGCCCACTTAAATACTAAACCTCCTAATTTTTTATCCACTTCGGTGCCAAAGTACGTATGCGCAGAAGCTAGGCTATGTAAAAGATATCTTATCATATGCAGAAAAGCTTTTATAACTCATTGGCGAAAAGTCGCATCACGGGTGCTTGTGGGATATCCGCAAAGGACGGGAAAATATGGGTACGTTTAAACAAAGGATTGCCTAGTGGGCATTGTTACTGCTCTTAGTGCATGATATCGCAACGGCTCACAAATCTGACCCTTCGCCTTGTTAAAATGTTCAGTTTATAAAATCAGCGTGTTTGTTCACATGCTGCTTCGCTTGATTTACGTAGAAAAGTATATTTGAATACGGAAAGTTTACGTTGTCATAGCTCTTGAATTTGGATCATTAACCTTTCATATCAAAAGGCGTGGCTGAAAAACGCAGTTTAGGACATACGTGAGCATAGATAATTGCTCAACTGAAGAGTATCGTCGATGGCCATCTGAATTTTGAAGTAGTGCGACTAACAACACTGTTTAAAAAATCTTATGAATACCGTAGGACTCGTTTCCGGAGGGCATGGCCGAACCACAGAACGCTTAAGCATCAATACTTAATCATCTTAATTTCCGTCATCATCTCTTGTGAGCTAGACTATGTATTGCCATTGAAGACTAAGTATCGAGAAATTTTCATTCGAGCATTGGCAGGCCTAAGCTTTGGACCTCTGTTTTTTCGGCTTTTTTGCATAAAAACTGAGTACGCATAAAAACATGACGTACAGCATGGTCAGATGAAAGAATGTTCAAAAACCAACCATAAAGTTAAATCTTTGAAAGCTTTCATACTCTAAATGTTTTGGTAAACTTAATCTACAAAGACTATAATTTTGGGAAATTAATAGAGAACACAGAAGCGCGCAAAGCATTCAGTGCCTTTTCAGTGTAAACTCAATTGGCGCCAGAAAATACATCACAGATGTTAGTTTTTGTTCGTTGCATTCGGGAATTTTTTGATTTCTTAGTCGTTAAGCCTCACAACTAAAATATAACTTTATAAAAATGTTTATTTGTAACACAGTAAAAGCCGGAATTTCAAACGAAGTTGTCCTTGCCGCATCAACTACATCGTAAGCAATGCAATAACAGGCTTTATGAAATACTTGCAATACCTTTATAAAAATGCTGTTATTAATTAAGCAGATTTCTTGCGCACAGCAGTGGTTGGCACAGGAATCATGTAAATGGGTGTTTGGATTTTGTTATGCCTTTATCTTATTTACTAAGTTGTTTGGATAGACAAACATTAGGTGGGCTAACTTATGATATGTCCATCTAAATTACGAAATGCGTTTTCGATTCGAAAAGATTAATGAGGTAAGGTTGTAAAATTAATCATCATGCAACATAATTCCACGATATTTCATTAACCTCAGGATGCTGGTTTTCAAGTGAATTTCCCTCTGGTTGCATGCAACAACTTTACTCTGTAAAAAGTGACTTCTTAAATAGAATGAGTGTTTCCCATTGATTTTCGATGCCCTTAAAATTCCAATTAATTTTCATGGAAAACATGCATAAAAATACTTATTCCCCACTCATTCGATAGAAAATTGCGTTTTCTTCCAATCTTATACTCTAAAGAAGGGTATAATTTGGTTTAAAAACTTTTCCGATTCTCGAATAATTTTGAACCCGCTTAACCGTCACACCTCGATTCAGTGTTTCCAAGCTGCAAGCCGTATATTTTCCGAGTACGAAAAACCGTATACTTCTCTACACCGATAAAGAGAAACTATATAAGGACCATAAAATTTAGCACTAGATTTGATTCGTATTGTTAACTTAACAAGCCGCATTGGTAAATGCCAAGACATGACGCTTTATGGACAGCCATTTCACGGTGTTTAAAAGTCTCACAATTGGAAACTTTTTTTAAATCAAATTATGTCTTTCCTTCGAACCTAAAATTAGAAGAAGACATACCTTTCTACCGAATGAAAAATAGAATGAATACTTTCATGCATGTTTTCCATGAAGTACAATTGGACTTTTAGGGGCGTCGAAAATCAATGAGAAAATTTCATGCTATTATTATAGTCATTTTTTACAGAATGTAGTTTTTATATGCAACCGGAATGACGTTCATTCGAAAACTGGAATCCTGAGATAATTGAAGTATTTTAGAAGTATGTTGCAAGCTGACTAGTTTCACGATCCTACTTAACTAATCTTTTCGAATCGAAAACACATTTCGGAATTTAGGTGGACATTTCATGAGTTAGCTCACCTACTGTACAATGTACAGTTGTTTAGATTGACACGAATGTTTAGGTCTTTACCTTTTCCGCTTTTTAGCTTGTTCATTCAAAATATCATTATATCAACTTTTTACACGTGAATTCATTGTTTTCTGCGTTTTCTGTTTTTGTGCGTGACTCTGGCACTATTGCAATTACCAGTTAGTTTATTGGAGAAAGATTAGGCAAAAATATTGTAAACGTCAAGTACAAAGCACTTTGAGCAAAAATGTTTTGATAAAACATTGGAATCTGTATGACTATCTTAACATTCTACTGGTTGCTGTGTATAATTATTTTATCTTGAGCGCAAAGAAGAAGGAGTACGCTATAATAATATGACTAACATTGCGTCTCTACTTGCAAAGTTTATCTTATTTACCATGCTTGATTTGTCAAACAGTTACCCTGCAAAAATCGCTACAAAAAAGCACAGATTTATGACATAGAGGAGTAACGGTAGCTAACATTCCTAGATATCTATTGCTAAACATTTTCATAATGAATAGATGGTTAAATTCACATTCAACAAATAGAGAGACACGAATGTCACCAAATTTATTTTTTGCTTCCCACACTTTGCAACAACTTTAATCATCGACATATTAACAGCCGATCAGCAGGCGCTCTCTCATAACATTTGTTTGACTTGATCTTCTCAGACATTTGTAGTATAGACAGTTTGACCGAAGTTTAAGTTAAATTTATGTTAGCAGACATTTGCGTTCTTTTCGTCTTCACGGTATTCTTTCTCGTCTGTGTGTGAGTTTTTTATGGATTTTTGCCCTAACACCAGTTATTATATCATTTTTACTGTTGGAAAAATTGCTCCGTTTTATTGCAGTCAAAGTAACTCCTAAAATGTCCTTAGTCTTTTAGTTCGCTTTGTTTTTCCTCTGTGTCTAAATTAATTAGTTTTGATCTAGCGAAACTTGACGTATCTGGGCTTATAGTTAATGCCTGTTTTGCTAGTATGAACTTGTATTTGCCCTTGGTAGTTAATGAATACGGGGTGGTTATTCCGCTGTGGATAATGGACCTCGGTCCAGATATGCACACGTAAAATGTTGGCCTACAGACTTTGGTGCAAACTGTTTTACTACAAGTTCTCAATTAATTTCTCAGATTAAAAAGCGACATTTGATAAACTGGAAAGCATTTAATAAACCAGAAAGCAGGTGCAAAATGCTGGGGTATTCAATGAAGAGCCCAACTCCAATCATCCGTGCCTTATGTACAGAGATGGATTATCAGCGAAACGTGTGTCTGAGCTTTTAACTGGTACTTTTGCTTCTAGTATGGTATCTCGCAACACTCAAACAACATTTCTTTTTGCTCATAAATGTGAATAAACTTGCGTCGTCCGGTGGAGCCTCTTAACTTCAATGTACGATCGTCTGCCCCTTATTGCATGGGTTCGAATCCCACCGAGACGCCGATTTTTTAACATTTGGGTCAATATTAATTTCCTTTTATTGTAAATGGCGAAATTTCTATAGGCTTTTCAGTCTTTTTATATTACTTCTCACGCTGCCCAACATCAGTTCTTCCTGACTGGTTTTTTGACCCAAGCTATGTTATTTCATTAACACATGCAGTAGGACAAATATGGGATTTATAAAATTCCGACAACGCTTCATTGAATATATTAACGTATCCTGTCCCGTCACAGGTCTATAAGTGTGTGCTAATTAGAACCTGGTTGCCTGTGCAACTTTTAAATACAAATCACTTATTATTTGCGTTCAAGTACAAGTTGCGATTGATTATATTCGAAGTGATTATAAAAGCCACTGGCGGCAGGTACATTTTACTTTACAAACTTTTAAATAAAGAAACACTTTTTTAGCTTTGTCATACCTTGTTAACAACACTTAAATGTCTATTCCGAAATTACAGTTAGGCGTACATGCAAACATAACTGGTTTTCAATTTCTACCAACGAGCGCTCAGGTTGTACAAATGTCAGTCTAATTCTCAGTCGAATGCACCAAACATTAAAGTATATTTTCCTTATTGTGGCGCAAGCAACTTTGCAAAAAATTACTTTTCCAAGTCATGCTATGTTACTTTCATTGGAGTCAGTTATCTAACATAAATATGGAAATTGGCAAAGTAAGCGCAAATGGCACCAGCAGGCCAAAGTTTGAAAGAAACTCCCTATCAACTGTGCAAGCGAATATTAATAGTATCCGAATTTTCGCACATTTAAGACAGTTGGCCATTTCTGTTTCTTAAACCCAAAATATTAAAGCATGTTTAGACATTTATAACTCTCTAGAAGGTAGTCACTGCACAAAGACGTGGAGTCTTCCGGATTAAATATCTTTACAGATTATCGGTCTGTCTGTCGTAGACGACTGTCATCTGGTCGCCATCCTTATGATTGGTTACCGCTTGTGAGCCACCAAACATTCTGTCGTCTGCAATGGGCTCATGTTCACCGAGTCATAGATATCGTCTGCAACCGCCATATCGACAAATTACAGCATATAATTAAGTGCATTTTCTGATAAGAAATCCTAAACCTGGATACCGAGGCACGGAATAAAATTTATATACGACGTCTGTGGATTATTTTAATCGCGCAGTCATCTGAAATTTTTTTAGCTTAGTCAGTAAAACCTAATTTAAGGATTGCGGCGTAGGAACAAACGTCTTCTGCTATTTTCCTTCCGAGTGTTATATTATTTTGATATTTATAATGATTTATGTTGATAATTTAATTTATGATATCTCGGAACTAAAGTTATTTCGTGGAAGTAGCTGTTGGCGGATTCCAATATTTGTACATAATCTGTGATCAGTGTGTACCTTCCGATTTCCAACACACCAAATATCTCTGATTTAACCGTTTATCCATTGAGTTCAGGGACATTTCTGAACGCAAATTTTGTCACATGGCTGAAACCTTAGCTTTATATTCAAGGAAACACTTGACAAACTTCGAGCTGGTAAAACTGATCAATAAATACGATGATGAGTGTTGGACAATTATTTTACCTACACTAGGTCGGTTAATATTCTCTGTGGGGGTTTAGATCTACGCAGTTGTAATTATTGCTAGTCATACCTTGTTCTTCATCATCACTGAAATTCTCCACACATTTTGTGTACATTGAAGACCTGATATCCTTTTAACACCTTTTCCAAAATCACTTTTAGTAATGCAAAATGTATTCATCACTAATGCACCAAAAACTCGCAAAAGGCTCCGCAATAACTGAATTATTGACGCCTAATTACTTCTCAGCGTACATTTCTTAATTTGGAATATTTACGGGTCACAATTTTAAATGGAAATAAAACAAAAATATCGTTGTCTTTAGTAGTTCCAGTTTTAAACTTGCGATACATAGTTTCAAATTATTAATATAACAATTTTCTACAAAGGCTACTAAAATAACTTCGTTTTCGGCGCCCTTTGACACTTAGTTGCGATGGGAATACGCAACACATTGTGATGTTTTAACTGTGTTACTTTGAGGTAGCATAACTAGAATAAGCAAAGCCTGTCCACTGCAGCTGTTACGCGAAATAACTAATGACATAATGTACAAGGTTGTGATCATGAACAAATATTTCTGCGCACTTTTGAAAAATCATTTTAAGTTAAAATATATGCAAAGTTTGTCCTGACGTCTTCTTGTAAATTAAGCTTTATCGAATTTATCTTTATTTTATCAGTTCCTAGCCGTGGCGCCTCTTTTGAAAATTCTACGGTAAATCAACTTTGTAGTTGCTTTGCATGGTAAGTACAAACTTGGTTGGGCAGTATGACTATTCTACTACGTCTTTCTAAGCAAATTGGATATATCGCATTTACTTTGAAAAGGTTTTCGATTCAAATAAGGAAAGAAAGGCAGTAGGTCTCTATTCACAAGTAGGCAAAGTTCAAATATTTTCCAAACGCATTTGTTTTGTCCAATAGTCATTAGTGCTTCAAAGACCTCGGTAACTTAGGAAACTAAACAGAAGGAGCAATACGCGTATTTGTTTGGTGGTAGGTCGTTATTGCGAATGCAACTATTTGTCGACGGATTCTACACGTATTGACTAATTCGCCATAAGACATCTAAATACAACACACTATTTGCTTCTTATTTTTAGGGCGATGCGGTGTTTGGGGTTGCATGCTTTTTAGGTTTCCATTTTTAAAAACACTGATGTTAACGTTTAATAACCCAAAATTCGGTCATGCTACTATAGTTTGTTAGTAATACATTTCGATTTTTATGAAAATCCCAAAGAGGGAAAATAACGGTCAGTAATTCACAGTTATCCTTCTTTGCATACTCTTCATTCACAGTTGTCTCCTTCTAATTTGAGCTTTGCTCAAATCTTTAAGTAAAAATCCAAAAAATATAATCCCACAATGAGCATTAAGCCCGTCCCGGCACATCATGCGGTGTGGGGCAAGTAACCTTATTTGAAATTAAACCACCAAAATCATGAGCATAAAATTGTGTTTTAGAGATAATATTGACAAAACAGCATGCAGATAAAGACAAGAGAGGCCAGCATTGCCATTTCTGGCTTATTAGTCGTCATCAGACAATCTTGTTCAACCCCGAATGAAACACCTGGACCTCGATCCCGAGACCTGTTGGTTAGAAGTCCAACCCAAAAAAACTATAAATGTCCCCTCCAGTCTCTCTTGCCGTTATTGATAATGCTATTGTGCCTGTATCACACGCCGCTGTGCGGTTGCTGGCGGGGTTCGAGAGAGAAACGCAAAGCACAAGGGGATAAGTGGGTTGCGTAGAGCGGTCGGTGAGCGCCCTTCAACCAGCGGTAAACTAATTTTACCTACCTGGTTCCCCAGCACATGTGGGTATTGTCAATAATTTTATACCGAATTAGATGCCAAGAAACTCAAGTACAATCATTGGCCGATATTGTGACTTGTTGATCGAAATTCCGAATTACGTATCCGACTAGGGAGGACTACATGGGTCAAATTGTAATATTGATTATTGAGTGACGTAACTTTATGATATTTTAGGCCCGTTAAAATTTTGACTTTCGAGTACACATGGTTACGGTAGCCCAAAATCGTCCTATTTACAAAGGTTAACTGCGCACTTGGTATTCATTTTTACTACTAAGCTTTAATTCTCATTTAAATTTAAATATATTTTTTGAGAACTACACATAAAATATTATTTCTTGAATTAATTTAGGGAAAGTCATATATTTTTACGCTTTTATTTAAAGGAGATGTTTATTTACGTGTCACAAAATTTTCCAGTTCCCCGGTAATGTTTAGTCCGATCTGCCCTTAAATTTGATTGAAATATCATAGGCTTACACCGCACGATGTTTCTAATATAAACCAACTTAGAAAGTCCCTTATAATTGAATACCCACTTCAGAATTTTGGTTATAATGTCACGAGATCGGCCAGTGAATGTAATAAGTTGCGAGTACGCAATAATAATTGCATTAATTTAATCAGTATTATCTTTTAAGCAGTCCATTCCATTTGCAAGACGTTTGCATTTTCACGAAGCTTAAACAAACCGCTGTACTTAAAGCTGTTGAAAGCAATCAATAGTTCCTTCCCTTTTTCCAGGAATCACATTGCTTTTTACCATAAAGTTTCAATTTGCCTGTTATCGAACTATCTGACTGAGTTTGAGGTGAAGGATGCTAGAAGGCTTTTAGGCGTGCACCTTCAATAATTAAAAATTAATCAAAAGTATTGCACACTTGTTCCGAACTGAAATAAACGGTACCGCTTATTTGATTATTGCAGGCAGTTTACTACTAATACGATACAGAATTGCGTACCTGTAGTCGTATCCAGGCGCGCGTATTTAGATGTACGCATTGCACTTTATCAAATGCTTATGATAACGCCTGAGTTTAAGCGCAGCTAATTGGTTTGCATATTGTTCTATTTTTATTTTAAATGTCAGTGTCTAGGTTTTTTGGGCAGTCATGATAAACAGCAGTTTAATGTTCCGAATTCATGACAAGAGTTTACGAACTAGACTATTGGACTCATCAAGCAAGTTTAAGAATTGACTTTTGTGTCATAACGGTTATCAGTAACCACCCATCGAACTCACTTGCAGCCAACGAATGATCTTATGAATTTTAATTCCAAATTCTAAAAGGCGTTTTTGATTAGAGACGATTTTGTAAGTGGGGTTATGAGATTAATCATAACGCGTCAAAACTCCATGATATAGTAGAATTATATGATACCATAATAGCATCATAGATACCCACTAAAAGCCCAGACTCGCCTGTCTCGTCGATATTTCCAGGACATTTCCCATGATATATTTTCAGAACATTTCTTACACGTCAAAATATTGGCTTTTGGGTGCATTTTTCCTGACCTCCTATAGAAATTGCAGCCGTTAAAAAAGACTACTTTCAAAGCGCCTTGATTTTCGATGATCTTCTAAACTTAAAGGCATTTTATGAAAAATGCACAAAATATGCTCTCTTTTACCTGCGAGGATAGGTTGTGTAACTCCGCTGGATTTACCATGTATAGGCAATCACTATATTTATTTTAGAAGGACCTGTTTTGTTCATGAATCCATAGCTAAGGAAATCTCCCTTTGTGTGTTATCTAATACTTTGATATAACAGCATCCACCGAGCTGTTGCAGGAGGACTTTTGTTGATAAATTATTCGCGCTCCTCCTTTCCGTAATTCCTTTGTCTTGTCTTGAATTCCTAGTTGCGCGATGTACCTGTATTGCCTTTCATGACTTACTTATTTCTTCCGAAAGAGAAGTTGAACCCTTTGTGTCACGTCGGTACTCAGTACACTATGCGTGCTGCGAGGATTGTCGACTGCCTTTTTGTTTACAAACGCTCAAGGGCTAGGTTTCGTCAATATTTCTGAACGGTTTCTTTGAAGCATTTTGTCCCCAGTACGAAGCTGAAGTAGGCAAGAAGGGCAGGATTTATTGGTACCAAAAAATTTCGCGACGGCTCTTCAGCTGTGTATGTCGCTTCATAAGAGAGATAACGAGTGAGAAGAATACATCCGATTTGAATTCGTGCAGAAAATCAATGCAGAAACAGCAAGGTCAGGGTTTTGGGCAAAGCTGGCTAATCGATAAAGTTAGTAACACAACACCGTAGGGGAAAAAGTGAAAAAAGTGGAACGTTAAAGAGCAGAAATGAGAGGAGAGAGGGGAAATCATGGAGCTAGAGGCTACGACGAGTGAAACCAGATCTTTGTAAACAACTGGAACACGTGGTTAACCTAACATTACCATGGAGGCCTCTAGCTCCATGATTTTCCTTTTCTCCCCCCTTTTTGCTCTTTAACGTTCACCCTTCTGCACTTTCTTGGCTTACGGTGTTTTAGTTGCTAACTTTATTGATTAGCCAGCTTTAACCAAAACCCTGACTTTGCTGTTTCTGCATCGATTTTCTGCACGAATTCAAATCTGTTGTATTGTGCTCACTCGTTATCTCTCTTATGAAGCGACAGGACGCAGCTGAGGAGACGTCGCGAAATTTTTTGGCACCAATAAATCCTGCCCTTCTTGCCTGAACGGTTTCTGTTGTCGAATGCGTACTCCTAACTTATTTGTTTCTTCAAGAATACTTGTGCATAGCCCTTCTCATTAACAATAATAAGACACGAGCGAATAAATTCAGAAACTGTTCAGTGCAGGAAACGGAGTTTAGTCTCCGGGACATGACTTTTTAAGGTCAGACCCGAAATTTTAATGAACATTCGAGTAGAAGACAATCGACTACTGTGGAATGACCACGCAATGTCCATTCTACAAATAAGTAGTCTTACGAGTGGGTTATACCAGAAACCGCATAGGGAACGCTGGGGGATCCACGGAGGAGCCGAACCCCTCGCAGCTGTGCTACGCAGCAGCAGAATGTTGGTGAAACACATGTCTGGGCTGTTGGCTCGTATCTTTCTCGGGTGTACGGTATACTACGTTTGCCGACAAATAAACGGTTAAATTTATTTGAGAGGAGGGGTTACACAACCTACCGTCGCCCTTTCACACTTCGATATCCACATTTCTTACCCGAAAAAAGTATATGTAGGTTTTTAAGAGTTCTCAGTTCTCAAATTATTCTGAGCCACATCAGCAGCCACATAAGTGTTTGGTGGGTTTAGTCTACAAGAAGAGGAAAATCATATATTTTTCTACGCCTATAAAATGATGTCATCTAGAGTCCGCAAAAGTTTCCGACGGATGAAGATTATGTTGCATACTTCATTAATTGGATTAATAAAAGAACATATGCGATGCTGCATGAATGAACATTTCAGTCTTAAAAGGTCTCTTAATTAGAAAATTTTTAATACCAAAAGGTGATTTTTTCTCGAGCATAAGATGAAAAGGATAAAAAGGCTCATTTTATGCATGTCCTTCAAAAAATGCATTTAACATTTAAAAGGCCATAGAAAATTAAAGTGGAAAATGTATACCACTTAAAAAATTACTTTTTAAAGCGTCATTTTCATAGGAGGTCCAAAAGAAGTGCATTCAGAAGTCAACATTTTGACACTTCCGAAATTTTAATGGATTGTGCCACACAACAATTAATATTACAACGCCATTTAAGTTATCCTTCCTAATCAAAAACGCACATCAGAATATCAGCTAACATTTCACGAGGTCGGCTATTCATTGTAGTTTTAGAGGGTAAACTAATTTACCAACCTTTACATCTTGAATTGCAACTCAATATCAATCTACGATCTGGCGCCTTATCATGAATTGGAACCCTGAATTGACTTGATGGACGCCAGTGGTAAATTGTTACACAAATAATACCACAAATTTGCATTGGCGTTTTTGTTGCCTGTTTTGACATTTTGGAATAACCCTCAGTCATTTCAAAGTGGTATTTAGTTGGAGTGAGAAAAGTGTCAAACCATTACAATTCGGATTATTTTTTCAATGCTAACGTCATCTGAGATTCTTTCTTCCCCGAAAATCTTATTTTTCCGTTAACTAATGAACTCAGAGTTCCTTCAGTCCTAAAACGCCGCCTAAAAGATAATTTCGCGTCTTGTTTTGTTTTAGAAGACTCTGTCTATAGAAATCTCAAAGATACCGAGTAAATGGCTTAAAAGAACCGTTTATATACTAGTTTCAACACGGCAGCCTTATTAACCTATTTTATACCCTAGTACCTATTTTCTATTCTAGACAGTTTTTTCGAATTTCCCTGATCTTGACGGAGTACGTTTTGCCTGTTTACGTTTTTCCGGTGATTATGCAGTCAGGAAATTACGAAATGTATTGTACAGATAAAACAGACTGGGTTTACGGAACGCATCTACCGAACAACGGATGGCCACACCGTGTTGGAGAAACCTGTCTGCGACTACGGATACACACAGGAAAAAACACCAAGGCACTGCAAACGATAGACTTTTGTCACTGATTTGAGATGAAAATGTTTTACGACAAGGCATGTGTCAGGAACCCCATGTATATTCGTTGCATCCGCCTTCACTGTCCACGCACGTTCATACACCTCATGAACCCATTTCGCCACATTTGTGTTCAAAACAACGGAATCCACCGCAGTATCGACACACGTAACACATCTCGCACATCAGCCACTCGCCCATTCCCAACTCAATCTATTTTCAATTGGCCAACGTGCTCACCACTAAGAACATCACAACAACCACCAACCCGAGGCCCCCGAACCTATTCTGCACACACCGTCTCCGCACGTTCATCTCACGCATCGGTACGGTCGGTCGCTTGTGAATTAATCTCACAGAGAATGGTGGACCAGTGCCTGGAGCATCAACATGGACCAGACGCCGTCCGCTCAACGACCCCCACCGCTTTCTTATATTAATTCATTACAAGGACCTATTAGGCTGCATGTGCCCTCATGAAAACCTGCGGTAAAACACCACCGGTTATACCATACCACCACATCTCCCCTCACCAGTACCTAGAACGCTCGTGACCACACCGATCATCACATCAAACAAGCAAGTAATTGGCATCACTCACTTAAATGCGAAGTGTATTCCTCGGTTCCCTCTTCATGTAGCTCTTCTGATGCATATGTCATTCAAGCCTGAGACTATCACGGTGCGCTAAGCGCCGTGGCTAGAAAGGATGCCAATTGGGGCTAGAACTCAGATCTCGCAGTCAGCCCAGTGTGGGTTTTTATGTAATGGCGGATCTGAGAGTCAGGCTGCAATGGCACCTCCTTTACGCGATCTATAGCGTTCTCACGTATTTGAGATGAATGACGCCCGCCTCCTTTTAAGTCAAATCCTGGTACTCATGCTTTGAGGCCCAGGTCGTGTATATGGCACGCGCGGACGAGGTCATTAGCTACGTTAGCCAATGCGCACATTTCGCGCACCAAAAAATTCGACAAGAGTCGGTCACGCTCTCCTGGTCCCAATTGTAAGTGCAGTGTAGACACTGGAGGTAAAGTAAGTCGAAGTGGGATGCTGAAATTGTTAGTCGAAAAAGTAGTCGAGGCTGAGACGGAAAGAGCAACCCGATGTATGACAAATCCGCCGCGAGATTTAAGGAAGCCAACAATCCCGGCAAAAGACCTGGCTGACAAGACATGCGGACAGCAATATCCCAAACCTGGCCATAACCTGAAAAGTAAACCTAATGCTTAACGATATTATAAACCTAATGCTAGCCCTAAAGTAGATGAAGATGCGATCACTGAACAAGAAATTTATTGGCCTGACGTTTCGGATTCTCACTCAAATCCATCACCAGAGATATTCGCAAATAAAGGTGATGGTGGCACAAGGAGTGCAGTATTTATGGCACGTGTCTGCCGTGGGACCATATGCGACACTGAAATTAACAGCGCTCGCAATTACCGCTGGGGGCCCGCAATCCATCAATAAGCGCAACTACCTCTTGATATCATATTCCGCGCTGAGATTTTCCCTGGGCAGGGGAATCAGTCACATGGGGAGGGCGCGGGCGAGCAATTATCTCAGTGACAGTGAGCCAATTTGCCGAACAATCGCTACATCAATATCCCGCACGGATGACGAAATCATGGCCATTAACGACTCGGACTCGGACTGACAAGCCACCACCGCATCGATTACGACCCCAGCGGTGATTGCGAGAGCTGTTAATTACAGTGTCGCGTATGGTCCTACGGCAGCCACGTGCTATAAATACTGCACTCCTTGTGCCACCACCTTTATCTGCGACTGTCTCTGATGATGGAATCGAGTGAGAATCCGGAAACGTCTGGCCAATAAATTTCTTGTCTTAGTAATCGCATCTTCATCTTCTGAACTGGTACCTGGAACTTGTCCTTTCGCTTCTATTAGCTAAACCTACACTCAACACCAAACCTAGCCCTAAACCAACCACTAATCCTAACCCTGACCTTAACCGTAACCCAAACTCTAACCCCAACCGTAACCGCACCCCAACCATAACGCTTGCACTAACTCCAACCTCAACACTAAACGTAAGCCTAAACCGCAATCCAAACTCTAACTATAACTGGAACCTTAAAACTTAACACAAATCCCAACCCTAAACTCAATTCTCATTCTAGTACTAACCCAAGCCCTAAAATTAATCCTACCCCCAAACCGAAACACGAGGTTGTACTTTTCTGATTTATCTTTGGTTCCTTTCGCATTAACGATTCCAGTATCCTCCTTCGGCTTGCTTTACTTGCAATGCACACATTTCACTTACACTCGAGACCAGGGCAGCGTAACTGACCCCTACCGAAGATTCACCGGCTGGGGCCTGGGAATGACGATAGAGATTGGGGTCGACGACTCAGCGCATTTTCCTCACTATGAACAATCTGGCGCGCTTAAAATTATCACGGTGTGTTAAAAGCCTTTCCTCGGAAGGTTGCCAGCTTAAAGAATAATTCGGAACTCTCGGTCAACGCAGTTTTTTTGCGGGAAGTGGCCGACCGAAGGTCTGAGAGTCAGGCTACAATAACTCCTTACTTTAGCCTCTGCGGCCTCTCGTCCCGCAGAACCCAAACCACCGTTCACTCCTCTTCATTTATCATGCAAACTCCTGATCAGTCTATTCTGTGGACTAGGGGATGTGACAGCACGCCTAGGTGCGGGGTTCCACCGCGCAAGCAAACTGCAGCCTACCCCTTCCAGTCTTCTTGGTTTTGTTTTGACACCGGTTCTAGATGAACGAGGAGTCGATAGTACAGTAGACGCAGCACAAGTCTACTGTCATTTTGAACTAACTCTAACCAAAGTCACTGTGCGTGCTCTCAACCCTACTGTGGAACACATGGGAGACACAGCCAGCAATGACTGTCAACTGTAGCAGCAAAACATTCTTCTTGCAGAATTCCGAAGCGACTGGTCACAGAGATGGCCAGGGGACCAGTGTCACCTGAAAATTTCGTTTGAAAACGCAGCATTTAGAGATCTTGTGTGATCCGTCCTCCGACAAGGGGGGCCCTGTGCACACATTTGATTCGACTGGCCGGTGGAATCCAGAGGAAGGAGACAGAGCGGTAAAAAGACTGCCACCTTCAATCGAACTGCAGGAGATTAACGTACTAGAAGATCGTTAACGCCCCTTTCAACCGGCGCCTGATCACTGCCCACGACTGACTTGCCAGGTAGACATAGCCCCGTGGATGAAATTCGGTAATTATCTGTCGATTTTGGCGTAAACACTGTTAAATGCGGTGGGAAGTGGTGTCACTTTCGGCGATGGAAATCTGTTTACCCTTAAGGCGCCAATGAAATGAAGAATCAGTTTCCAGGGTTACCACATTTTTTTATAAGCTGTCAAGTAGTGCCTGGTGGTATTAAATAAACGTTTTTGCTCCTTAAATTGCTGGATTGCATCATCAATATGATAGGTATGAAGGGCATCATTCATTCTTCATATTAATTGGATTTCATTAATTATCATTATCATTAATTATCAGACATACTAAGGTGTTTATTTATCCTTCTGGGTTT
This sequence comes from Spirometra erinaceieuropaei, assembly GCA_902702965.1. Taxonomy (NCBI): domain Eukaryota; kingdom Metazoa; phylum Platyhelminthes; class Cestoda; order Diphyllobothriidea; family Diphyllobothriidae; genus Spirometra; species Spirometra erinaceieuropaei. The sequence continues at coordinate 281,336 of CACRXP010000441.1, read as the reverse complement.
AAGTTTGCATACTCACTACGAGCAGAGCCTGAGAACGGGAATAAACAGTGAGTTTGACGACTCAGGCCATTTTGCTCATTATGAACCATCGGACGCGCTTGAAACCATCACGATGCACTAAGAGCCGTTGCTTGGAAGTTTGTCAACTAACAGGTAACATGGACCTCGCAGTCAGCCCAGTGTTTGTTGTGTAGAATGGCCGACTGGAGGTCTGAGAGTCAGGCTGCAATGGCTCCCTTTCAATTTAGCACTCCCGCTCAGTGGGGTCGGGGTCGGATGTGGTGGCACTCCTAGGAGGCGGCTTCGGCCACGTCAGCCACCTGCGCCCTCCCCGCTTCCCGTCTTCTGGACACTGTCTTGACACCAAACTAGGTGGGGGAGGAGGAGGAGGAGGAGGAGGAGGAGGAGGAAGGAGGGAGTATGGTAGACGCCGTGCAAGTCTACTATCACTACAGAAAAAATCCCGCAAAAATTAACGTGTCTGCTCTCCACCTGCTGTGGGACGCATGGTGGAAATCGTCGATCACGACGGCCAAATTGCCATACTCACTGACGTCCTTAAATCAGATCTGTTATCGCTTTCAGTACAGAGAATGGCTGGGAAACGTATATCCTCTGTATCAAGGCATAATTTTCTACGTCTTGATCCAGCGAACTTCTTCGTCCCCTAATCCTTAAAAACATTTCAAATTTTGGCCTAATTTCCACCAATGGTACCCAGATTTAGAGCATCATGTCGCATATTTATCCGGTTCCAAAACTAAACTATGAGCAAGGCGTGTTTGTCCTTCCTCAGATCTGCGGAATTTGCCCGACTGTGGGGAAGTTTCAACTTTTCGAAGTTTTTTTAATTGAAAGCCTAATCTCATGCCACACCTAGCACCTTCTGCATTGAAGTGTGTTATTAAGGTAGCCTGTAAATTTTAGGGTTTTGGGATTTGAAGCTAGACTGTGCCTTCCCCAGCGCATTAATTACAGTCTCAGTCCTCATCAGTCTATCTAGTTTGACTTTTTGCGGTGCTCTCAGTCCCTTCTTGACTGAACTAAACTTCACTGTTTCTAAACCCTTTCTTGTAACCTCGAAGTAAGCTTTCATTTGAAATTGTTTCTCGTTAAAGAGTAGACCATTAGTTGCAATCTCAGCATTCAGAAAATTTGCATGTACAGTAGATGTGCTAACTCATGAAATGTCAACCAAAATTTCGAAATGCATTCTCGTTTCGAAAAGATAAATTAAGTAGTGTTGTAAAACTAATCATGATGCAGCATAAATCTTTGATGATCCAATTATCTCAGGGTGTCAACTTTCGAAAGAACTTATTTTCCGCTGCATGCAAGATCTATAATCTGCAAAAAATGACTACTTAAGGAGTATATACAGTGCGTGAACTATCTCATGAAATGTCGGCTGAAATTCTGAAATGTGTTTTCGATTAGGAAGGATTACTTGGTCGCGGATGTAATATTGATCATCTTAAGGCATACTCTTATAACATTTCGGACTTGGCAGAAAGTCGGCTTTTAGATGCACTTCTTTTCAATCTCCTGTAGATAGCGTGCTTTGTAAAAAATGACTGCATAAGTAGCATGCATTTTTCCCATTGATTTTCGATGGTTTTAGAAATTCAAATATATTTTATATAAACCACAAACAAAAATATGCTTTCTTTTAGTCAATCAATAGAGAATCACGTCTTTTTTATATTTTATACTTAAGGAAGGAGCATAATTAGGTTTTATAAAAGTTTCTAATTATGAGACTTTTTAAGATCGCGATATGTCCATTCACATAGCATCGTACCTGGCCGTTTACCACTGCTCCTCATTAAATGTACAACATGGTCCGCATCCATTGCAAAATTTTATGGACTGTATGATATCTCTTTAATGACATAGAAAATTATGGGATTTTCTTTAAGCGGAACGCATGCACCTTGTAGAGTGTAATCACTAAGCGCTAATGCAACGAATGACCAGGCTCCAAATTATTCGGCAATTAGACAACTTTTTTAAAACCTAATTATACTCCTTTCTTAAGTATAAAATATAAAGAAGGCGTGATTCTCTATTGATTGACTAAAAGAAAGCATATTTCTGTTTGCGGTTTCTATAAAATATATTTGAATTTCTAAAACCATCGAAAATCAATGGGAAAAATGCATGCTACTTATGTTGTCAGTTTTTCCGAGCACGCTTTCTACAGGAGATTGAAAAGAAGTGCATCTAAAAGCCGACATTCTGCCGAGTCCGAAATGTTATAAGAGTATGCCTTAAGATAATCAGTATTACAAGTGCGACCAAGTAATCATTCCTAATCGAAAATACATTTCAGAATTTCAGCCAACATTTCATGAGATAGCTCACGCACTGTAATTTTCTCATTGATTTTCGATGCCCTTAAAAATTCAATTATATTTCATGAAGAAAATGCATAAAAATAATTATTATTTTACTTAATCAGTAGAAAATCTCGTTATTGTCCATTTTTTTTACTCAAAAGAAGAGTATAATTCGGTGTTAAAAAGTTTCTAATTGCGAAATTTTTTAATACCGTTTAATGACCGTTCATGAAACGTCATGTATCTGCATTAACAAATGCGGCACAGTTAACAGTTTTGCTCAAATCCACTGCTTAATTTTATGAACTTCATATGGTCTCCTTTTAACACAGCAGAGAAATGTGTGGTTTTCCGTACACGGAAAATATACAGCTTGTAGTTTTAAAACCCTGAATGCTAGTGTAAAAGCAGGTCGGGTTCAAAATTACTCGGTAATTAGAAAAGTTTTTTAAAACCGAATTATACTCTTCTTCTGAGGTTGAAATTGGAAGAAGACGTGATTTTCTACCGAGTAAGTAAAAGAATGAATATTCCTATGTATGTTTTCCATGAAATATAATTGAATTTTCGAGGGCATCGAAAATCAATGAGAAAATTGCATGCTATTTTAGTAGTCACTTTTTGCAGAGTATAGATCTTGCATGCAGCGTAAAATAAGTTCTTTCGAATGTCGACATACTGAGGTAACTGGATCACTATAGATTTATGCTGCATCATGATTAGTTTTACAACACTAATTAATTTATCTTTTCGAAACGAGAACGCACTTCGAAATTTCGGTTGACATTTTATGAGTTAGCACATCTACTATACATTTTCTATTGCACCGTTTAGACTCCATGGTCATCGTCAGCTTCTTAATCTCCAACCTCTGAACTTTGAATGGAGTCTCCAATTATCAGATTCACCTGGCCGACAGAAATTGCTGTATATCTCAAAATTGAACTCAAACCGATTATAGTTTTGTGATTTCTATATTTCCTGAGACCGTCTTTTGAATAGACAGTCAATAATCGTTTTCAATGGACACAAACAAGTTATGAGCTTCTACACAACGGTGCAGCGCACTTGTTAAACTTTGGTTTCTGGCGACGATCATCTGCTTCATATTATTATAAATAGTCAAATTATCTTTGTCACATTGGGTTTTATGGATTAACTTGCACACTAGTCAGACAATTCTTATTTTTCTGAATGCATCTTATTTATTCTCGCATTCAGATGACTCCCAACAGGCGCTTTCTTTTTTTCTTAATTTTTCAGATTAATAAGCGAACATTTACCTCATAGATCGACTAATGTATCCTCAGCATCACGTCGGTTTACGTCTTTTTTCGTTCCTTCACCAAATGAATTAAGTCTATTAAATGGAGAACATATAAAGTTATTTCAAATGTTAATCGTCTCTGTCCTTACTCACCCACTACACTGGTTACGGAGAGAGCCGCGAGGACATACAATTTTTAATGAAAAATTGTGTTTTTCGTTTTTAGAACAGTGAAGCTGTTGGAGACTGGATCGGCCTCAACTGGCGTGGGACATTATGTTCATCCATTGAGAATGACAGGATAACAGGCCAGCTGGTGCTTAAAAGTAATATTTTATTGTACCATTACTGAAGTTTCGCGAAATCTCTTACCTTATTTTTGCATTCTATAATGAACTTTCGCAATATCGACAACTCAGTCGTTGCTCCTACCATGTAGATTGTTCAATCCGGGGGAATGAATGCTTTCAGAGACCTTAGGAGTTGACTAAAAATCAGTTACTTAAAAAGCATAACAAGAAGGGCAAACGAAGTACACCAACTGTTCGAACGCGGCACGCCTGTTCATCAGTCAGCCGGTGCGGTTTCGAATCCCTATCTTGCATGGCGGAACGCCTCGCATAGCCTACCCCTCCCTCTCAGCACAGGAAAAAAGCACTAGTCTGCAGCAGTTGTTATTCCCCTAAACATCCAACGCCATGCGGCCTGGCAAGCCCTGACATCACACAGGAGTTTTTTCTTCCTAAGAGTGGAAAACAACCTTA